>BJKM01000471.1:0-450212 GCA_015082035.1 Chaenogobius annularis
TAACTTTAGTCTGGGACAGTAATTGGTGGCCTCATTAGTTCTGTTGACATTTTACATCTAATGGGCCTGATCTAACTTTATTATGTTTGTGATTAAATCACTTCACCATCACTTCTCAGTAGCAGTCCCAGTCATTGTTGAAAGGTTAGTTATAATAGGCATAATAAATCCTTTATTTTTTTTGTTTTTTTTTAATTTTTCAAATGTAGAAATGTAATTTATTTTGTGAATCATGTCCTAGATAGAAGTTTCCCCCCTTTTCTACAGCTACATCATATTTGTGTAGCTTCACAATAATAGGTCAACTAAGACAGTTAAACCTGTGTAGGAAAATACTAATCTATTATTATCATTGAAATGATTCAAATGTATTTCAAACAAAGAATTGTCTTGCACATACAGCACACTTTTTACTTTTTAAATATGAATCTAAAGTGAGGTTCTTCTTAGGTGTGGAGCATGGTCCTGCTGAATAACCAGAACCGACTGCTGACAGGTTCAGCTGACAGTGAGCTACGAGCCTGGGACATCAACTACCTGCAGGAGGTGAGAGCACAGTGTACAATACAGAGCTTTGCTTTTTTGTACACGCATTGAATAACCTAAAATCATCAGAGAAATATAATTTAATAACATGTAATGTAAAAATGCCAAGAAGAGCGAAGTGGTTTTGACAAAAAGGATTGAACAGAAGACCATAAACTCATTTTTCTCACCCGTGTGTAAGTAAACAACGTCTTAAGACCTCAATTAAAATACGGAAGATGCAAAAGAAGCAAAGCGCAAATGTGATGCGGTGGAGCCTGAACCAGAGCCGTTTGGCTGCTCTTACCCCCGGAGCAGGTGGAAAGAATCGTCTGCAGTGGGAGGGTGGCGCAGGAGAGAGGCGCAGGAGAGACTCTGCTCCGGCCTCATTCCCTTGGCATCGGGGAGAGCTGGAGAAACAGGCCTGTCTGCAGAGTTTGGAAAGCCTTACTTCAAACAACTCATGGCATTTGTGTCTGAGGAAAGGAAATGTCACACCATTTACCCCGCTGCAGAGGAAGTGTTCACGTGGACACTGATGTGTGACATTCAACATGTGAAAGTGGTGAAAGACCCCTAACACGGCCCAAACAAAGCTCACGGGTTCAGTGTGAAGAAGCCAGTGCTACCTCCTCCAAGTCTGGAGAACATGTTCAAAGAACTAGCGTCTGATATTGATGGTTTTACACACCCTGGACATAGAGATCTAACTGAATGGGCCAAACAAGGAGTGCTGTTGCTTAATGTGGTGCTGACTGTCCGATCGCACCAGCCAACTCTCACAAAGACAAAATCTGGGAGACCTTCACAGATGCAGTGGTGCGTTGGCTCAGCGGGGGTCTCAATGGCGTTGTCTTTATGTTGTGGGGATCGTACTTGCACAAAAAGGGAGCCGCTATTGACCGGAAACAGCACCATGTCCTCAAGGCTGTATACCCATCCCCCTTGTCAGCACACAGAGGATTCTTTGGCTGCAAACATTTTTCAAAAGCCAATGAGTTGTTGGGGAAATCTGGAAAGTCGCTTATAGACTGGAACATGTCGTCCAGGAGTGTTCCATTGTAGAAAAAGATTCAGTTGTAGCCATCTGGACTCTGTTTTAGAAAACCAAAATGTTTCGACCCTCATCCAAGAGTCATTCTCAATCTGTGAAACAAGTCTGAGAACTCAGGTTTATATCCTACTCTGTGAAAGCCCTGCCCACAGGGCGGGTCTTCCTGATAATGGGCCATTGAAACTAACTGAGATGGGCCCTTTTTCTGCTATAGACTGGAAGGCACTTTAAACACTATATATCAGCTTTATTAACTACTAACTAACTAACTATCACCCTGCATAAGCTTGTTCACGTGTTTATCATGTTTTATATTAACTTACGCATCAACAGTTTCAAGTCAAAATACTACTTTTCTGGGCCTTTGCAAAATATGTTTGTATCATTAAAGCTTTTATTTTTTGAACCTAAAAAAAAAAAAAAAGAAGCCAAGAAAATACCTTGTAATTCTAGTAATTTATTACCTCACTCTTCTGTTAGTACTACAGGTATGTAGGTATTTGTTAACAATTTGATTTCCAACGTTGAAATGTTGAACTGTCATGTGTTTTAGGGAAGGGCAGAGGGGGAGCCTGAAGTGAAGAAGGGAAAAACACTGGTGAAGGAAAAGGAGGATGAAGAGGGAGATGAAGAACTAGACGAGAATCCTGAAGAGGTAACAAAGACTGTTATTTACACATTTGTATTAGAATCATTGTCTTTATATTTGTTATGTTTTAGAATTACTACTAAATATATCTGAAATAATACTTGATCTTCTAATTTGTCTTGCTCTGGCGGTTGATTCCATAACTTTATACAAAACTATTATGTATGTTTTCAGCACATTGTCCACTGCTCTAAACGTTTTCTGAACTTTCTTACACAGCGCATATTGAGTTGCAAGAAGGCGGGCTCCATCCTGAGAGAAGCCAGAGACCGCGTTGTGTCCATGGCAACAGACAACAGGGCCAGAGTCATCGCCTGCCATGTGAGTGTGAAGCAGATTACACAAATCATGGTTTTGATTTAGCTCCATCAGACCACAAAGTAACAATGAAGAGCTGAATAAATGTCATACCTCCGGATCAAATTAAGACTTCACGCCACATGTGAAAAGCCTAAACTCTATGAAAAACATAGAAATTAGATTGTGTGAGGAGATGGATTGATAACAAACTATCAAATGTAGTTAAACTGAGCATTCCGGGCCAGAAGTTGAGAGCCAAAGTGCAAAAGACTGACAAAGGAAATGAACAATCTGTGGAAATCTGTTTTGAATCTTCCAAGTTTGTGTTTACTATTCGTTTTTTTGGTGAATATTTCTACATTTCTTTTATTGCTTTGGATTTTATGCACAATAGTTTAGAATGTTCCTTTATTTTCAAGGGCAATGATGCAGTCCTGGAGCTCTTCACTGTGCTCTCACAAGAGGAGATACAGAAGAAAAATGTCAAAGAAGTTGAAAAAGGCCAAAAAGAAAGCAGCCAAGTATGTAAAATATGAACGCCAATTAAATGCTTCAGGAATGCCAAAGTAGTATAATATAGTTTCCTTATACTATAATGTTGTTGCATGGCGCCCTCTGCTGTAGGGCTCAGGAAAATGCCACTGAGGAGGCAGCCGAGCCAGTGGTGGAGCAGTCGCTGAAGGATGAAATGATTAGACTCACCAACCTCAAAGCCTCCTCCAAGATCAGGTTAGTACCATGTTTAGTGTGGACACTTTGAGGACACGTATTAAAAAATGTAAACTTTCAAGCTCTTTTAACGATGTTATCACATTGTTCCCTCATCAAAAAAACATACCTGGAATTGTAGTTAGCTTCATTCAGGCCTGTTTTGATGAATGTAGTAAGTCTTTTCCCACTCTGAGCCTCAGAAAAAAACACTCCCTTCTAAATGTTCCAGTTTTGTGATAAGTAGAGCTCTGAGATCTTCTTCGCCATTCTTTAAATTTTGAGTAAAATGTTATTTAACCAGGAAAGTCCCATTGAGATTACCAATCTCTTTTGCAAGGGCGTTGTGGCCAAGACAGCACAGATCATTCATCAAACTCACATACAGAAAATATATTCCCTAAAAACGGCTAAAAACCATAGATCCTCATTTCCAGACCTTTCAACATAGATTTAAACTGACCTAATGAAATCAGTTCTTTTAGATTTCAGACCTTTTGTAAGTTATTTCATGTTGAGGGAGAATATTGAAATGCCATTTTTACCCGTCTCTGTGCGAACACTTGTTGAATGTATGTGCAAAGAAATGGAGGGAGCAGTTGACGAGCCACTGTTAAAGGCTTCACTGTGAATGATCTGCCGTAGGCCTACTTAAAAACCTAAAACATAACCTTGCTACTAAATGAATCAAATAGTCTATGGTATAAAATATGATGTACAGCCTAATTGTATTTACTCTCAGGCCTGTCAAGCTGAAAGAAGTACAAACACACAGACTATTATGAAGGCATGTTCAAGTGTTCATCTCTCATTCAATGTTGAAGTATGCAATGTCTAAATTTACAAATTAGTGCATCACCATTAAGAAAATAATGTGATCAATTGCAATTAGCTGTTTGTGTGTTTTTGGCAGATTTGCGATGAATTTGTTTTAAAACATTTTATCGAGTCCAACAAAATGCATAATATTTGTCCTTTTAATTTGAGAAATATATGGTTAATAATGAATCCCAAGATGAAAAAAGTGACATTAAGTGCCTTAACCTGTTGGACGTTCACGGTCGTAGATGGGTGGACTGCCTGTCATGTGCTGGTGGTGAGCTGAAGGTGGCGCTGCTGCTTCAAAACAACACCATCGAAACATACAGCCTGAAGTTGACGGAGAAAATCCCCACTGCCAATAAGACGGCGCGGCTCACTCTGGGGGGCCACCGCACTGACGTCCGGACACTGGCCTTCAGCTCTGACAACCTGGCCGTCCTCTCTGCATCCGGGGACACTGTGAAAGTGTGGAACAGGTGAAACGCCCGGGAAACGGCACCTGGAAATATGTCTCAGTCATGTAACTGCCTTGTCTAATATGAGCTACGCTTTTGTCAGGTCGACTCTACAGGTCATCCGGACTATGGCCTGTGAATATGCCCTGTGCTCGATGTTTGTGCCCGGCGACAGACAGATCATACTGGGAACAAAGGTATCTTACAAGGTTTAGTTATTATAATATATGATAGGATATATACATTATAAACCGTTGACTGTTAAATGCTTGTGTTGGCAGAGTGGGAAGTTGCAGATCTTCGAGTTGGCATCAGGAAGCCTCCTCGAAACTGTAGACGCTCATGGCGGCGCCTTGTGGTCTATTTGCCTAGCCCCTGATCAGGTGAATCCATCTGCTATAGAGTATTTAGTTTAGTTTAGTTGAATTTGAACAAAAAATAAAGCAATGTTTTCCTTTGTGTCATTTGTAGAGGGGTATTATAACAGGAGGCGCAGACAAGACTGTTAAGTTCTGGGACTTTGAACTGATCAAGGACGAGGGGACAACACAGAAGTAAGTGCAGCTTTTCTAGTTCAAACTCATTTTAACAGTCTTGGGAGGTAGAAGCAGGGCTTTTGTTGCCCATACAACAAACACTTGGTCAACTAAAGACATGCGCTGCTCATTGATTAATTGACAAAAAAATAGTTTAAAACTAGCAATAGCTCAAAACCTTTCTCTGACTAAGGGTTAATCTTAAGTTAACTCACGCCATGCTTTCTACTTTCCGCTGTGGCCCATATAAATCCTTATACCAATAAAATAATTAGTCGACTTAAATAAATTTGGGTTGACTAAAACACCACTGACCAGTTGATCACCCGAAGAACTTAAGTCCGACAGAAGGTAATATTGTGTGTTGCTTGTACGTGACTTGTACAAGCGATAAATAATGAAAGCGTTTCTTTCAGGAGGCTGACGCTGAAACACTCTCTCTCTCCACTCTGCAGCTGGAGGAGGATGTTCTCTGTGTTAAGTTTTTCTCCAGATCACAGACTTTTGGCTGCGTCTCTGTTGGACTGCACCGTCAAAATCTTCTACACAGACACTTTAAAGGTTCCCAAAATATATTATTAATGTTCAAAATTGAGTTTAACCGGACCTACCTTGAAGCTGACCTGTTTTCTGTCTCGTCTGTGTAGTTCTTCCTCTCTCTTTATGGGCACAAGCTTCCTGTTTTGTGTCTGGACATTTCACATGTGAGTCCTGACAACATGTAATCGATGCGCTAAGACTAAGACTGCCTTGTTCTGTTCATGTTTGGCAAATTATTAATATTATTCTAATAATTTTTTTGCAGGACAGCACACTCATTGCCACAGGTTCTGCCGATAGAAATGTCAAGATTTGGGGTCTGGATTTTGGAGACTGTCATCGCTCCATGTTTGCTCATGACGACAGGTAACAGCCCCATGAGCGCTGAATAATGATTTGAAGCGTTTTCCGTTATTGCTGCCAACTAAACCAGTCTTCTTTTTGTTTCTACAGCGTAATGTTCCTCCAGTTTGTCCCAAAGACGCATCTTTTCTTCACGGCAGGAAAGGACAAGAAAATCAAACAGTGGGACGCAGACAAGTTCGCGCACATTCAAACATTAGAGGTGACGGCACTGGTGCATATTTCAGACACAATATACTGTAGTTTTGTCCGTTATCTCAAATGTGCTTGAATTGTTATGTATTTTTGGTTCTAGGGCCATCACAGAGAAGTGTGGTGTCTTACAATCAGCCCGAACGGTGACCACATTGTATCGTCCTCTCATGACAAGTCCCTGCGACTCTGGGAGAGAACGAGGGAGCCCATCATCCTGGAGGAGGAGAGAGAGATGGTATAAAGTCATTTTAAACAGTTTAACATAAAACCAATGTCAGCATCTTATGTTAATGCTGTTTGTTGTTGTTGTTGTTGTGGTGAAGGCGCGAGAGGCCGAAATAGAGGAGAGCATGGGCAAAGAAGAAGCTCCTGTGGTAAGATGTTTATTTTTTAATTTGTCTCCAAACTACACTAGATCAGAAATATGAATTGAATTTTCTTATTCTGTGAGTGGTGTTATAGGATGATGTTTTGCATGCGGTGAATCAATTGTAAATGTTTGTGAACAGGTGCCAGGAGAGACACCAGGAGAAGCCGCACCAGCTGGAAAGAAGACCGTAGAGACTGTGAAAGCTGTAAGTATATTTGTTAATTTACCAAACGTGAAAAAATACAAGAATTGTCCAGATGTAAACCATGTGTTTTTGTGTGTGTGCAGGCTGAGAGAATTATGGAGGCATTAGAGCTGTACAGAGAAGAAATGAGGAAGATGGAGGACCATAAGTTTGCCTGTGAACACGCCGGCAAACAGGTAAAAAGCGGAGACAAAAACACAGATTTTAGTACAGTAGCACAGATAAGGAGTTTGTTTTTAAATTGTATGTGTTTCAGCTCCGTCCACCGAATCCCAACATGATCCTTGTGGCATTTGGAAACATTTCTGTGAGTGTAATTGCTCATTAGAGAGAAAAAAGCACTTACAAACTGTAACTTGTATTTTGCATTCACTTGCAGCCTGCTCAGTATGTGTTGGAAGTCATAAAGAAAGTTCGATCCAGGTACAAGGACATTATTTCGTGCTTCAGTGTTCACCCCTGAGTGTTAATAAATTGCACAGCTTTCATTTTTTCATTTGTTTATTGCAGTGAGCTGGAGATTTCTCTGCTCGTGCTGCCGTTCCCATACGTCCCAGATCTGCTAAAGCTGTTTAATGGTTACATCCAGCAGGGCCTAGATGTGGAACTAGTCTGCCGCTGCCTTTTCTTCCTTTTAAAGTCAGTGCGTTTTACTAAAAATGATATCGCTTGTGATTGGTTAAAACTATTGATTTAATGTTATTGTTCTTGTACCTTTTGTAGAATCCATTTTGGGCTAATCTCCAGTAACCAGATGTTGCTGTCTGTCATTGACGAGTTGCGGAACAATACGCTTTCTAACGTTCAGGAAATGAGAGTAAGCAAGTTGGATCGCTGTTGAATTGAATGCAAATGGACTGATGATTTGAACACATCTGTACTAAAGGCTTTATATTTATATATTGGCTACTTTGATAAAGCAGGCAAGCAAAATGTATTTGTAAAATGTAATTCAAAGTGCTTTACATATATTAAAAGCACATTCAAATAAATTTAAAAGGGTGAAATACATGTAAAACCTGAATGTTTACTCAATATCCTTTTTATATTTGATTCCAAACACTGATTTGATTTGTTACTGCATTTAAAGAAGTTCCTTAGTGAACCAATTATAACTCATTAATACGCATGGTTAATTGTTGCACTTATACAGGAAATGCATTTATTAGCATTTGTAGACGCTTAGAATGATTTATAAAAGTTAATAACCCATTAACCAAAATTTGTGTGTTTTATTAAATATACACAAATATTCTTAAAAGGCTTAACTTTTTAAAGTATTTTAATAAAACATGTTATAAATGCTTATAAACAATATCTAGTGCTTACTAACGAACCTTATTTTAAATTTTTTGTCTGTTTAATTCTGTGACAGGACATGATGGGCTTCAACCACGCAGCGCTTCTGTTTCTTCAGAGAGAAATCGAGAGTAAGGAGGACGTGATGTTTTTCGCTGACGCCACCGGTCGACTGCAGGAGAAAAAGAAGAGGCGGAGGAAGCGGGAAAGAGCCATACTGACAATCGCTTGAATCAAAACTTGGACTTTTCAACTAAATTCCAGGAGGCTGAGTCTTGGCGTTTTTTGTAAGCTTTGACATCACCGTTATTCATGCTTCATTTCTCAAATAAACTGCGTCGGAGTTTTCACACAGTACCTCAACTTTTATTTGAACCTAAAAACAAATAAATCACTGCTGCCTTGCTCTCCAAAGCAGCCCCTCGCCTAAAACTTAACCCCTCATAAAATGCATCCACATATTGAGTTAAATATAGTTACACATCACGTAAAAGTCACTACACGTTCCCCCACTATGATCATTTCACAGGGAGGACAAACGTGATTTAAAACTGCTTTTCTGCTATAGGCCTAAAGGGAGCAGATCCGGCATGAAGCCAGTTTGAGTTAAAGATGTTATGGGGGGGGCTGGCAGGGACCACCTGAGCTCCGGACCACCTGGCAAAACCATGGCTCATGACACGGTGATGCCATTTGACTTCATAGCGCTTGTAACTTGGTCATTGTTTATAGGGCTAGATGTGGTCAAAGTAAAACATAAGTAGAAGTACTTTACAATGCCACAGTTGCAGAATTTGCAGTATTGTAGTGCGAATCCATTGGTTTAATCTTAAAATCTGCGACATGCATTCACACTCGCACCGTACTTTCCACCGCTGTGTTTATTTCCTGACTGTGGGGCGCTGTGCAAGCATGAAGTGAACCCTTTAAAACACCTCAAGCCCTCTGTTCCTGTTTTAATCTCGCGAGCAAAAAACAAATTAACTGTATATTTACAAGGCTGTAAAAAAATAACAGCCAGCAGCACTTTACAAGACCAGATTCCTTTGCACGGCTGTAAATGTCACACCTACCAAAATTAAAAATTCTTACGACCAGACTCAGCCCGCACTCAGAGCACAGGCTGCAAGTGTGTTTTCAACACGCTGCAGTTTACTGGAAAAGGAGTGTAAATTAAAGGCGGTCAAGTAAAACTTCCAACACTTTTTACACTTTTTGAAAATGTATTTATTCATATTTAAGTATTTAATTGAGCTCAGAATTATCGCTGGTATGTCTTTAACAGTTAATTCATTGTTGAAGCATAAGCAGATAATAAACTACTATTTTATACAGATGATTTGTGGGTTAGACTTAAAAATGCCAGCAGATGGCAGCGTTGTGTTTTCACACTGTCCCTCTTCTCAGTATTAAACTGTTGCTGCCACCTACTGCTGTTCAGTCGACAATAGCAGTGGCTCGTTGCTGTGATGGCTCTGCTCCAGAGGACTGACATACTGAGAGCGGGCAGTAATCTCACACTAATATCCACACACTGCATCAGTGGCACTTTTAGTGCTGATGGGCTCAGAGCCAGAGGCCTTATTTTCCTACAGCTGCAGCAGAGATAGCTTTAACACTCAAGAAATCTTCTCTCCAGGATACTCACAACCTGTGGCACACAAAAGAGATCACTTTATGTTCATTCAATTATATTAGGAATATGTGCAGAAATATAACTTCTTGTGAAGTTATATTCTTTGTATGAGTCACATCATGTTTGACAAGTGTACAATAAGTCAATAAACCATAACTTTACAAGTAGTATATATTACATACATATACACACACGTGTGTGTGTGTGTGTGTGTATATAATATATATAATGTGTGTGTATATAATGTGTATATATATATATATATATATATAAACGTTTGTGTATATATGTATATATATTTTTTATTTTATTTGTATGTATATATATATATATATATATATTAGACATGCATGTATGTGTGTATATACGTATACACACACACACACACACACACACACACACACACACACACACAAATATATGTTATGTATGTATATAATATATACATATTATACAGTACTTGTACAGTTATAGTTTATTGACTTATTGTACACTTGTCATTTTTTACCCGGCACCTTCTCGTCCCTCGTGAGTTCTTGCTGCGGGGATCTTTCCGTTAACAGATGCTGTGCCTCTCACTGTGTGTTATTTCACAGCCAGTATTTGCATTAGGTTTTGATGGACAGGAGATAGTGTTGCTGTATGTGGTCAGCACTGCTATAGTCTGTCATCGTATGGGTTGCATGACATTATATATGGCGGGCAGCGCCGCTCTGAGCTGTTGACTTGATTTGGAGGTGTCTATGGGCTCTGAATGTGATCTGGGCTATAAATGAGTATGACCCATGCTTGAGATAGACATTGCCGCAGTGACAGGCTTCTGTTACAGCTCCAGCCTCTCCGCTCCAGCACATCTGAGTGAGGTAATAATATACAAGCCACCTGGTTAGCCAAAATATAAAATGCATCATTAAATGCACCACAAGGTCTTTGTGACCTGTTGTTCATTATAGAATCAAAATTATGTTTGAGCTGAATTTTGCCTATGAAGTCTAATTTATTAACTTCTCAATTTAAAAGCCATTGATGTTCTGGGTGGATAAAGTTTTATTGGCATAACAATTAGGTTTAGGCAATGCAATATGGACCATGACCACTTATTGTTTATTTTGGTGGGGACAATGCTTGTTAATGAGCTTACATGATACACATATCCATCTGTTGTCCCACATTCACAGTCTCTTTCATACACCATATACTTTACATGGACACTGAAATACAGGTGGGTGAAGTCTTTTGCCCAAGGACACGACAGCACTACCACCCCCCCTCCAAATACTAACCAGGCCCATCCCTACTTCAGAGGTCTGATGAGACCAGGCATTGACAAGTTTGTATGGCTACTAGCATAACTTTAATTATCCTAATAAGTCGACAAAAAGCTCTAAATAAATATGAATACAACTACGATTAATAATAGATTAGCCAATCAATTAATTTAAATGTGATGTTTTGGATTTGCAACAAAAAGGGTTGTAAATTAGGAGGCATTGATTTATTTATTACGTCAGCACAAGTCAAACAAATTAGTATATGACTGCGCTCATTACATGTTGTCCTAGCATTATTACTGTAAAAACATTCAAATGAAACTTCATCTATTCTAAAATGTCCCATTTGCGAGACTTGACTGTGCCGGCCCGGGAGCTGAAATATGATCTGACAGATTGGTCTAAATGGTAACAGTTTTGCCCCAGCAGCAGCCAAACCTGTGATTGATGAGGTGAAAGAGCAGGTGAAGAGGCCAGACCGACTGCGAACAGCAGCTAAATTACACCTGTGAGTTTTCTACCCTTGTACACCTCATACATGTATTTCATTTTGTCACAAACTGTTTCAAATATTAATTTATTTTAAGTAATGAACAGATGCAGATACTCTTTGCATTTCCCACCAGTTATTTAGGAAATGTATTTAATGCATTTAAATTATTTAATGTATTTAATTTATATACATTTATATAAATTAGATCAGTATTACAGCCATTTCTGTTTAATCGCTGTAGTAAAATATAGCAGAGCCTCGGATAGCTTTATACATTGACGCTAACATTACTTGTAGCCAATGTGACACATTTGCAAAATTATTATTTGCTGATTGATGACATGCCACATATGAATTTTTATAAGACATAACTCACACTAAATAAATCAGTCGCTTCATTCTTTGCCAAAACAAAATTCCTGGTTTGTGACTGGATTTTTATCAGCCATGGCTTACTTAAAGGCCAAAAGCCTTTTGTTCCAGGTTTCAGGCAGCACACATTGAGAGGAGGTCAACAGTTCTTCTATCATCGCTCCGGAAGAAAAGCATGTTTTAATAACCAGAGCCGCTCACATGACAACACTGGAGGAAAGCATTTTTCCTGCTTCCACTGCACCAAGGTCAGCTCCCTGTCGGCTGGCAGGAAGACACACACACACACCTAAAATAAAGCGATATCAGCAGAAAAGTATTATTAGCCTTAAGCCAGTCAGTTTAGTCAAGCACACTTTTAAGTGTTAATTTCTGACATATTTAGAGATTTTAGAGCAGTGTACTTTAAGTTACAATTCAATACAAATCAATGAGAGCCTTGTTTATACTGGAGTATTAAAGGCTTCTCAGGGTCTTTATTCTCACAGAACAATAACGCCACTATGCTCCTAACCTGGACTGTTACAGCAATTTGTCCCATTAAACACACACAAATACACAATGGAGAGGGTTTTTTGATCAAGACTGTTAATTCTTGAGTTTATGTGCTATTGCAAAATAGGACCACATAGGGATGAATATAAGGAATAAATAATTAAATATTGGTTTGGATTATTTTGAAATATATTGGGGAAAAATAAGGCCTTTTGGGACATTTGCCTAAAGTTAAATGGTGCACATTAAGAAAACAATTTAAAAAAAAATGAGTTTTATCCAATAATTTACCGGTTCTTGGTCACAGTTTGTACCATGATTTATGAGCTGAATGGCAACCCACAATCCCTCTGACAGACATGCAATTTCCTGTGTCCATATTTAAACTGTTTTTTCTAGAACCGGTGAACTGTGAGGCGGCTTCATATTTTCCAATGAAAAGCTGCACCAATTGACTTTTACACCTTTTTTGTGGGTATCCATAAACACTGACGGCCATGTTCATTCGTTTATATAATCCCACCAGTCGTCAGGCACATTGTCAATATGAAATAATGACATAAATCAGAAATTATAATAAAGGTTGTTTTGTATGAAATTATTTTTATGAACCGTGGTTGACTGTCTAGAGTAGACCCAGTAGCATTCATGCCATAAAAGGCATGAATGCATATAATGTACTACTGTATTCCGTAGGTGTAGCAGTGTTGCAATTAAACAAACTTGATTATGATACGAAGTTAAAGCTTCAATACCAATTTGGATACCACAGTTATAATAAAAAACACTCTTTTATCAAACAATTGACAATTGCAATTTTGTATGGTATCTGTCCCAAACTAGTCAGAAAAAGTGCAATTTAGTTCTATTTATGGGATTTTTTAATTTTTTTAATTGTAGCTATTTTTTGGGAATATTCAAATCAGTGAATATTTCATTTTTTTGACAATCCTTTGGTGTAGCAGCTTATAATCAGGATAACATACTAATTAGGGAATCATTTGAATGACTCTTGTTATTTATATACATTCTCGTTGGTCTCTTAGAGGAGATAAACATCCAGTGATATATTTATGTCCAAAGTATTTCTCCGTTTTCTCCACCACAATATTGCCTCTCCCATTCCCGATCACATCCATCTTCTGTTGACTGTAATCTGCACAGGCTGTTCATAAACTCAGTGATTCATCTTTACGAAACATCCATGTTGTGTTTGGCCTCTCATTGGATCAAGGTGTTCAAACCACTGTGAGGAAACGGGGAGTAAAAGTCCAGAATGAGCCTGATTTGAGACATGTGTGTGAAGTGTGGCCGGTGCTAAAGAGCCGGAGCTGCAGAAGGTACAACACGGGAGGGTCAGAGGTCAATGAGCGTGATGAGTGGGACTGGTTAGGAAAAAAACTTAAATAAAATAACAAAATATGACTTATGAATGTTACTAACTAGATCCAGGATTTTTAAGGATTTTTTGCATTCCAATAAATGTGAGATAAATGAAAATAAATACTGAATAAATCAAATAAAACGTACGTTGTTTTAATCTGTTGTCGTGACAATCCCACTTTCAGAATCCTTGATCTCATCTGACCTCAGAAGTGAAGCAGGGTTGGGCCTGGTTGGTACTAGAACCAGATGGTGTCTTCACCTAGCTTGCCAAGTGTTAATGAAGATGTCTTTGTGATTTCAATGCTGTTTTTTTTTTTCTGTTGTGTGAAGCACTTTGAATTGCCATGTGAACGAATTGTGCTCTACAAATAATCTTGCTTTGCCTTACCTTTATGTGTGCCATTTTTTTTTCTGCAGACGATACCGTGTTGTTGATTTTTACTCTCATCCTGTAAACATTATCAATATTAAATTGTTCTTTGGTCTCCAGTATTGTATATTCAGCAATGGTTGTTTGAACTGTTAATGTGAAAAATATGTTGGTTTTTTTTCGTTTCTTCCGGGGCCAACGCCCTTATCCACTGCACCACTGGCGAGCGTGAGTATATGTAGTTTCACAGGCTCTAGAATGATGTCCTTCTCTGTTTGAGGATACGCCGCTCAGATGCCCATCTTAAAAAGACTTTTCCTGGCTGAAGGCTACACTTGTAATCACAGGCTGTGAACTTAATGCAAACCGTATTTAACAGTTGTAATAATTATCTGTATAAAAAAGATTCATGAAATGAATGGCCAATGGCAAAGATTGGCAGCCTCTCTTCAGTCAATCTGGCCCAGGGCAGCTGTGGTATTTTATGGATTGAATGAAATACAATGAACTGAAAGCACCACTATAATTATTATTGTTAAATTTAACTTTATGGATTCTCACACAAACCACATATTGGTGCAACTTGGGTCTTGCATATTGCATATTGCATATTGAAGTAAGAAGGGCCTCATAAAATATTTAACAAACATTGACAACAGTACTTAATGACAGCTATTGGTGAACTATTTGAATATCTCCAAAATAAAAGTTATAGTCCCATTTTACCTGTATAACTTAACCTTTGGGGATTAGCAGAGGGCCATTTACTGGGGTAATGCTCGGCTATGCTAACTCCAATAAAGATTTTACTGGTGAAAACTATATGGATGGATGAGAAGTAGCCGTGATAGTCTCTGGAGCATGTTAGCCTTACCACCAACCCCGGACCACCCAAGAACACCCACCTGTCAATCATCTCAATCTGGGTGTAAACATGGAGAGATGGAGTTTTTAGTGTGGTTTGGGGCAATATTTATATCATTTTTCACTCACTTAAGCAGCATCCTACTCTCTGCATGCAATCCACATATCAATAACCTTTCATTGTTTTTCATAGCCTACTTTTCCATTACTTATTTTTTGCATAGAATGTTTGGAGTAAAATGCTATCATATTCAATAAAATGGTATCATAGTCAATAAAATAAATGAATGGTCAAAATACACATGCAAGACATCTTGACTGTAAGCAGTTAGCAGTTTAATTTGATTAAAATAGATTTAAATCAACATTTGACATTTACAGATGCAATGTGTTCAAATGTGATGATGAAGATAATGAACAAAACTCTTAAGTCTAGCCACTGTTTGTTTAAGCCAACAATTACACATTTGTGCGTTTTTTGTTTGTTTTTTGGACAATGTTACTAATGTCGCTGCCCAATGCATTTCAGTTGAACAGGAAGTTGCCTGAGCTTTGGGAGTCTCCCCGGGGTTCGTCCCAATCATCGCGGTGATAAACACAGAGGTGCTGGGGTCAGACGGGGTCAACGGCGAAGTGTGTCCCTGAGTTTGTCTTTGCTCTCTGGGGCGAGATGTCTGTCAGCGCTGAGGCTGACATAATCCCTCAGTCAATGAGTAGATCTCCTGTCTGCGATATCTAAACACACTCTCACCAATGATGAATAAATCCAGCACATTACATACATACCTACTTATTTTATGGACCAAGTGAGCGTCCAAATTTAAGATGACGATGATGCATAACATCACCAGCTACTGCATCTGATCTGGTACTGCTTTGGCATGTAATAATGGACCAAATGATGAGAACTCAGTTAACAGTAATCAGTATTTGAATTGACTTTTTCTGTAACAATAACTACACTTTAATTAGCCTTAGTAAAGCATGAACATGAACGTGTTTGTTCATAATGAATTAAGAAAGATTTGAGTTTAAGGCGAAAAAAACTTTCAACAAACTTGTATTTATTTGTTCAATATCTTTGTATTTTTGGTCAGTTTGATCTCTCACCATATAATCTTTCACCTGGATGCAACAACATGCTTCAATCAGCACCTAAACCTTATTTTGTTATTTCATTTATTCCACTTACATCCATAGATTTATATGGGACACGTCAACTAAATTAGATATCCAAAATCCTTTCTGTGTGTGTGTGTGTGTGTGTGTGTGTGTGTGTGTATATATATATATATATATATATATATATATATATATATATATATATATATATATATGCTTTATTTTTTGTATTGCATGATGATACAATTGTAATACATGTTTTTTCTTACAATTGTGTCAGTAAACTAAAGAAGATGGTTCAAATTGATATCTCTCAATATGAATTTAAGAAAAAACACAAAAGCAGTTCAGGCTTTTTATCACGGCTGACAACGCTACCTTGAAGTATGTTGCCTCTGTTTAACTTTCAAAAATGCATGAATAAAATAAAGTACATTTTCATTATTATTTCATTTGCCTTTGAAATCCTCAGTACACAGACAGGAAGAGTCAGACGTAAACAGCAATGCCCTGTCCCCTTCACTAATCCGATCAGATCCGACTAAAAACAACGACACACGCGGCTCATACACCTTTACTAATCTGTGTCCTCATCTCTTAACTCCACTCTATGACTTCAGGGGGTCCACTGGTCCTCAACAAACAAGATCTGTGTTAGCCCCAAATCACTGCTTCCTATTAGGGTTTAATTAAGTTTAACGCTCCCCCTCCACAATCCAATAATGCCATTGAAGTCATCTCGTCTTTCCTGGAGTTTGTGGTTCATAGTTCACAAGTCCAACAGGTCTACACTGCCCCTGGTCATGACTGAAGTGAGACTTCTGATTAACTCAATAAAACCATTACAGAGCCACTATTTACACAGCTAGACTTGTGTTTTTCTTTTGCTTCTCTTTGACAGTTTTACTCACTTTTCATGTGTGGTATAGGTTTTAGCCTTAAGCCCAAAGATCACAGAGCATCTCAATCAGTCATTCACCGGTATCAGGATTGAGGAGTTTATTTGTAAATTCTACCTCATGAGGCTCCCCACGTGTGTCCTCTGATTAACTGATGCCAACCTCCGGTCTCTCCCTACCAGATCTAAACATCTGAGGAACAGGGCGTTCTCCAACATTTGGAACTCCCACCCAAACTCATCAACACGCTTTGAAGAAAGCCCAGAAAAGTCATCTGTGAAAAACTTTATTTTTGTGTAAACCCTAAAAGTCACCTTATCAGAACAGATTAAAAACATATATTCATCCATCTTCTTCTGGGTCGCGGGGGCAGCAGTCTAAGCAGGGACTCCCAGACTTCCCCCTCCCCAGACACTTCCTCCAACTCCTCTGGGGGGATACCGAGGCGTTCCCAAGCCAGCCGAGAGACATAGTCTCCGAGCCACCTCAGCTGGCTCCTCTCGACGTGGAGGAGCAGCAGCTCTACTCCGAGCTCCTCCTGCGTGACTGAGCTCCTCACCCTATCTCTAAGGGAGCGCTCAGCCACCCTGCGGTGGAAACTCATTTCGACCACTTGTATCCGCAATCTTATCCTTTCGGTCACTCCCCAAAGCTCATGACCATAGGTGAGGGCAGGAACGTCGATTGACTGGAAAATCAAGATCTTTGCCTTTCGACTCAACTTCTTCTTCACCACAACAATCCGATGCAGCGACCACATCACTGCAGACGTTGCACCGATCCAACTGTCAATCTCATGTTTCATCCTTCTCTCACTCGTGAACAAGACCCCGAGATACTTGAACTCCACTTGGGGCAAGGACTCCCCACCCACCCGGAGAGGGCAAGCCACCTTCTTGGAGAACTATGGCCTCTGATTTGTAGGCTGCAAACCATCCCAGTGGCTGTTGCAAGTCGGGTTTTTAAGGTAGCCATCAGGACGACATCGTCTGCAAACAGCAGACATGAGAGCCTGTGGTCCCCAAACCGGACACCCTCCGACCCCTGACTGCGCCCAGAAATTCTGTAATTAAAACAGTGAACAGAACCGGTGACAAAGGGCAGCCCTTGCGGAGTCCAACACGCACTGGGAACAGGTCTGACTTACTGCCGGCAATGCGAACACAGCTCCTGCTCCGGTCATACAGGGACCGGACAGCCCTGAGCAAAGGGCCCCGTACTCCCGCAGCACCCCCCAAAGGGCACCCCGTGGGACACGGTCAAAAGCCTTCTCCAGATCCACAAAGCAAATGTGGACTGGTTGGGCAAACTCCCATGAACCCTCGAGCACCCGATGGAGAGTATAGAGCTGGTCCAGTGTTCCATGACCAGGACGAAAACCACTCTGCTCCTCCTGAATCCGAGGTTCGACTATCGGTCGGATTCTGCTCTCCAGTACCCTGGAATAGACCTTACCAGGGAGGCTGAGGAGTGTGATCCCTCTGTAGTTGGAACACACCCTTCGTTCCCCCTTCTTGAACAGAGGGACCACTGGCAGACCACCCCGGTCTGCCACGAGATGTAAAAACAGTCCATTAAAACAAGCAGATTTTTATGACCAAAGACCACAGAATTTTCAGACGGGATTTAAACAAGGGAAGAGAATCTACTGGACGGAGGTTTGCTGGAAGATTGTTCCAAAGATGTGGCGCATAGCGACTAAAGACCCTGGCGCCCATGGAGGACAGACAAAATGTCGGTGTGCAGAGGAGGACCACAGTCAGCGGGAGGGAGTATATGGGTGGAGCAAATCTGAGAGTTGAAAGATTATGGAGGTCTTTGAAGGTGAGTATGATTAGTAAGAGAGGGGCGGAGGCGGTTGCGGAGAAGGAAGTAGGCAGACCGGGTAATGTTGTTTACATGGGCAGAGAAGGATAGAGTGCTGTTACATCTAATTGTCCTTGCATTTTGTCTGTATTTTTTGAATGAAATGTTTTCAAACTAATATATCAAGCCGATATTTGCACTTTTTAAACATAGATCTATGGGTCGACTAATGACTTAAAGGAAATATATGACATTTTATTTAAAAGTTTCTCTACTAAATGTGGTTACACCGCACCATTATGTGAATGTAAAAATAATTTGTATTTATTTATTATACTTTTATTATTGAAATTGCGGTCATTTCAAATTAGCCCATATATTTTGGGTAAAATTATCAAAATTTGTCCTACATATTCGTTCCAAAAATATTGGCAGAGCTGCTCTAGATTCTAAAATATTGGCTTTGGCCATAAAAAACACAAAACATATTGTTCAATCTCTGTGTAATACAAACCCTGTTGCCTTACACCAACCTGGGTTTGAGTCCTTGAGTTTGCGTGCTTTTTTTTTACAGAATGAGAACCCAGAATGCTATGTTAGAGGTTGTCTTGTTCAAAGATAAATCATTGGTGCAGTGATCTGGTGGTACTAGTAGAGTGTTGAGAGGGTTAAAGACCAGGGTCCGCCAGTGAGACTGTTCAGGAGCCTTAGTCTGCAGGGGGTCCCAGCCTGAAACTCAAAACCCGGCGCTGCTTAGATTCAATGTAAAACTACACTTAGAGATTACGCGAATGGCTCCTATGAATGACATATGTTCACATAATTTAATATTCTGTCATCCATCATAATCTATTAGCCATTACCAAAGTGGTTAGCTGTGCTTGTTCAAGCTTTCAAGTCAGAAAGCAACACATTGTTTAAATGTTTTTTCAATTATTATTATTCTGTTGCAAGATAATGTAATTCGCCTGAAACCATTAGAACTCTTCTATATTTAGTGACCTCAAACATTTCCCCTCCTGATGGTCTTTGGTTCAAATCCCGGCAGGCACAAGCATACCACCTCCATCCACAAGAGGTCAGGCTAGAGTCATCTGTCGAGATTTCTGCACTGGGAAGGAATGGTGGGAGGTGAAAGACAAGATGTTGTGCCGCACCGAGAGGCTGTAACTCAAGTCACGGCTAAAAAGTTGTAAATTACGACGTTGAAGTCATTTTTGGTGTTAAGTGTTTTCATTCCCAAACCGGATGACCTTTGACCTGAGGAGTGTGAAGACAGTTTGATGTGTCCGCACAACAATTTACAACCAAGATCATGGCCCTGTCTTGTCCCTGTGAACTTCTGATTACAGCCTCGAATTGTAATCTTTTGTGAAGTTACCGTAAAAAACAACAACACACACATTTTGTTTATACAACTACCATAACAAAAAGTTTAATTTGATTGCAAAATTCAGTTCGATATCATCGAATTCCCAATATCAACAACACTGCACAAGGCTTCACAACAATGTTTAATTTACAGCAGGAAATAGTTATAATATTGAACAAAAATGATCCTATTTAACCACAATGCACCCCGAAGTAACATATTTTGGATTGTTTAGTAGGAGATACTTTTGAGGTTCAGTTGTAGGCCACAAGGAGGATCTTTGTGTGGAGCGTGGGACTTGAGCGTGAAAAACTTTACGTTACTGGCCAGATCGAACGTCAAAAAAATCGACTTTACTGGCAGCTGTAACAGAGATAAATTAGCAAAAGCAACGTAAACGAAAGAGCAGTTGAACAAACCGACAAGCTGTTTGGTCGCTACTGATGAATAAGATCATATCAGAATATACTTTTGAATGAATGCTGAGTTTAGTATTCAGCATCTTAAAATATCCACTAGTTTTAAAATGGACAAAATTAACATTTTATGAGGTGTGATGAATCCGCTCTGAACAATCCACTATCTCTGCTTTATACACTCCTGGGGTTTCTATGACTAGCTATACATTTCTTCTTACTCTCTGAAGCCTATGAAGCCGTGCCGTAGCTGCCATTCGGGATATAGATTTAGCAAAAGTGACACTGACATCTGAACTCTCATGTTGAGGAGTGGGTTTCACTGGCACAGGACAGGGTCATTTTGACTGATTACGAGTTCAGATGTTGCCTGGGCAGCACTTTTCTCTCCGAACTCATCCATCTGCAGTGGAGATTCTCTGTACAGACACTTTTTCCATGAGCTGTTTTAGGGATGTGGCTCAATGTCGCAACCCAAGATCCAAATATTCAACATGTACATCTTCAAAATAATCATGTAATATTGAACAAACTGTGTGGGAGCTAAAATGAACAGTATTTTATGGATTTCTTTTGTCAGTGGTACTTCCTGAGATCCTGTACTTCCGTGTAATGTGATGTTGTGAAAAGGAAATGTACCTTAAATCATAAAGCATTTACCACTGAGCTATAAGTAGCCTGGTTGAGCTCTTGGCACTATCGACAGTTTATTTTAGAGGTTGTGCAGTTGATATTGCACTCATGAGAATCAATAGTTAGTAATGACATTTTCTCCTGTAAAAACTCAAAACACAACTAAAATGTAAAGAAGCTGCAGTCTAATAATAAATATAAAGATATTCAGCTCTGTATCTGATCTGTTACCAGATAAACTACAGGAACACTGCAGCTACGCGCACATGTATCACTGATACAGGCTTTGTGATCACATAGTGACACAGTAAGTTGAACCTTTCTTTCCTAAATAAGCTGTTTTTGAGTCGGACCAACAACGGAGATACTATCCCCAATTTCCATTTTGAGGTTTGAGTTAATTTGAGCAAAACAATAGCTACATGGACAAAAATTAGGCCAAAAAAAGAGCAAAAAAACAAATTTCATGGATTGTGCTGATAACTTCGACTGGGAAATGGTGCCACAACCCTATCTTTCCATCCAAAAACAAATACATACTTAAAAGTTCTCAATAAAATGGCCAAATCCGTGTGCTTGAGTGTGATGTCTCTCTTGGAAATAAATGTCTCCAAGGTCACAGATGTTTGCCTCAGAATCACCTGCTCACTCCCCTCCTCTTGCACTGGTGTGTCTTTGGTTTTCCAGTCATCGTTTAGCCGTCTCCTTGTGCCTCTGTCTTCGGTCTCACGCTGCTCGTAAATTTGGTCTTGTGTGAAACCGAAGATGTCTTCTCTGGACGGTCGGGAGAATTCTTTTTTTTTTTTTTTTTTTTTTAATCACTTGAGCCTTTTTAGTGCCACCAGCTCATGTCACCAAACCCAAGCACTGCTACGTGTTTATGTATGTGTATTTGAGCCCATCAGGGGGTCCGGGTGTAAGGTTAGCATTGAAACAGCAAGAAATAAGAGGGCTAGACATTCAAAACTACAAGAAAAAGACACTATGTTTAGGAGAGAAGTCGAGAGGTGGTTTATTAACGTTCTGTATTTACTGACAAGATTAACTCACAGTTGATGGGAAGGTTTTCACGACAGGGCGCCAACAAATAAACAAAATCTGGAGATGACATGTCCACTTTGAGGGACAGGGTGTGTGAGGATGATATGCTGTCAGACATTTGGGGATTTCTGAAACCTGCCAGCCACGCCAGGGAAAGGTTAGCTGTTGAGCAAGAAACACCCAGGCACGCCGAGTTTCTGCGGGACAGCTGGAGACTAATCTCCGGTCCGCAGCAGTTGTAGTGGTCAGATCACAGCCCGCCATACGATAGGGGTGTGAAAATAAGACTATTAAGAAACATACAAATTGATTTTTTTGGACGTTGCGGTGCGCCATTACAACTTTAATGTGTGATTTCATTTACATAAGACCAAATCTGTGACCAAGACCAAGTCATTTCATGGAGCACAAGCTTATTTGGGATAGGAAGAAGTTGTAAATATATATATTTTAAAAATCCCTGTATTCAATAGAAAACAACAATTCCAATTCAGGATATGGCCTGAGAAAGAAAAAGTGCCTTGATATTAGAGTGTAATTATAAAACATGATGTAATACTCTGGGAATGGTAGATTCATTGCGATAAAGTAGCCATCTACACAATTTGTATTTTTGCTTGGATGTAATACATTAAGGCAACTTTTATCAGTCACAAAACTGTACTTAACCTCTAAATTTCCTATCTGCAATACTATGACTTCCACAGCAAATATACATAATTGGAGAAAGAAGAGGAAGCAAAAGTAAATGGAAACACATTCATACAGATTTGAAGATAAAGCCCCTATCATCTCATATGTTACGCTTACAATCATTCCATATCAGAATAATGCGCAAGAACAAATGGCTGGGCACATGTTGAAAAGTGTGTGGCATTTGTTCATGAAGCAGCAAATGCTGCGATGCGTCTGTAATGAATGTTGTGTGGACTGTAGTGTGGAGACAAATCGTCAAGAGATAGCCAGCACTCATCCAGAGTCTCAAAGGCACTCAGACACCCACTTAGCATCTTTGTGCAGGACTTGTTCCAGCTCTGAGGGGGCCCTATGCAAAATGTTGGTTGAGGGCCCCAATTTGTCAAACTGAAATGAAACGTCTTTGCTTGAAGTAATCTATGATTATGTCACAATTCAATTTCAGTGGTATAAAATGCTACTTGATATGCCTTTTAGGTAACATGTATTTATTTATTTAAGAGGTACTGCACAATTAAACATTGCCATGAATTTAATGGCCGATGCACCGAGGACTTCTTGCCACAGGCGAATTTGTGACCCAAAGGCTTTTAAAGGCGTTAGAAAGACAAAAGAAAAGAAGAAAACATACAAAATTATTTCCCCTTGGTTTAGCTTAGTTTATTTGCCATTTGTAGTGCAAAACCACATTTGAAGAACATGTGCAATGAGCTCACAGGGCAGAGTAAAACATTGAAAATATATATATATAATTCTGATTTTGGAACAAAAGTTTCAAATCTTATCACTCACAGATTTTTTATTTCACCCCCCTTTTTTTTGTTTTTGTCAAATGTGAGCACAGATTTGGTTTGTTTTGAGCCAAGACTTTGAACTCAAATGGTCTTAAATTCCATTTGTTTCACAGCTTATAAAATAAAGCTGACTGTCCAAAAGACGTCATGCACTTTTGGATTTGGCAGTTTTAATCTTTTAAATTCTGCTCAAGTGATCAATCAATAGCTTTAGGCCCTCCTTGTGCCAGTGGGCGTCCGGTGCATAGTTTGTTCAATAGCTCTAAACAGCGTCGTGTATAAATGTACGACAGTTATAGAAGGGGCCTGACAGTCAGTGACCCTTTCCCTTGCCCCTCACCCGGGGCCTGTGTCTACATTCAGGGGCTAATGTGTAGAATGTGCCGCTTGAGCCGGAGAGAGGAACAGGAAGGTGGAGGTGTGTTTGTGTTCTGCAGCGTAATGACAGAGGGACATTAAATGGACACCGAATATCAGCCCTGATCTAGGCAACAAATTTAATACTTAACACATCTAATGAGAGAACGCACACCTTGTCATGAATGTACAAAGGATACAGACTGTAAGCTGACACTTCTGGTGGGCTATATTCAATAAGAATGCAAGAAAAAAAAAAAGGAAAGTGTTTCAGCATTTTGGCTTCAAAGTTGTACAGATATTTCTTGAGAACAATATTTTAACATTGACCAAACTACAACATTTGTATTAGTTTGC
The DNA here is from genome assembly GCA_015082035.1 of Chaenogobius annularis. Taxonomy (NCBI): domain Eukaryota; kingdom Metazoa; phylum Chordata; class Actinopteri; order Gobiiformes; family Gobiidae; genus Chaenogobius; species Chaenogobius annularis. Next base: position 24,402 of record BJKM01000471.1, read on the forward strand.
AGTAGTCTTTGCCAACATTTTTAAAAGTCTCAATGACTGCCTTTTGTGGGTGAACATATAAATAACCAAGATGCTAAAAAGTTAATTTGTTTATTAATTGTTTTGTTTTTTTAGATTCATGATATAAACAGAGCAATATTCATAAAAATATCACCCACAGTTTTGTTTTGGCCAAAAGATTGGTTCATTTGCACCATTTTGGAATTGTCTGCCCAATTTTCTTCAGCAGGTATTGAAAAGTAAAAAAATAGCTCCGACTGGTAGTGTGAATAAGGGGCTTTAAATATGAGTTCGGTTGCATCTAAGAATTTCCTTGATTTTACAAAACAGAGACCCAGTAACTGTGATGCTGCTTGACAGGTTGTGATGTGATGAAGTCCCATTTTCTCACTTTCGTTGATCCTCGGGGCTCGGCGATGCTCACGTCCGCACAGGCACAGAGGAATGTAAGCTGTAACACTGACCACTCCTCAGATTTAAATTTACCAAACCTGACACTGTCCAACTTGTCACCATCCCTCTGCCCTTTCTGTGTCTCTGCTTCCACTGCTGCGCTCATTCATCACCAGATCTCCTCACGTCTTCTCCATTTGCTCTGTGTTCTGACAAATGGCATGTGCAGTGTACCTTCATCCCAAAAGCTCTGCCGGGCATTTTTAGCTTTCAGTGGGAACAGACAAAGTGGGTTTCAAGTTTGACAATCATCTCTCACAAGAAATAAGTGCAATGAATTATTTATGTCAGCGGAAAACTCTTTATATGGCAATGTAAGGCGCTGTTCTCTTGCGGCGAAAGCACCATGTTTATTGGGTCTTTGTTTAAAAAATTTTGCCTGAAATGTTCCACAGTATGATGGTAAACCTTTAATTACTAATGTTTTACTGTGATTGTGAGAAAGCACTTTGAAACTTTCATAGTGCACTTTTAAATTGATGAACCACAACTTGTATTTAGGAAATAAAAAAACATTAAACACTGATAATGTGCTGTAAAAAACTGTGGTGAGGGATGTAAATAATCTGTCGCTCAACTGGTTGCCCCCTGACCTACCACAGGACACAGTAGTGGTCCAAGAAATTGAGTAAAAATGTTCGGGGGAAACTACTATAGAGGAATAGTCTGGAGCTAAGATCTGACTCATAATTTAGTTTACCGTAATTGAAAAGACTAAACATTAAATAATCCAAAATCTAGTATTTTCAAACAAAATCAAATCCGAAGGAGTGGTGCAAGAAATGCAAATGTAAAATATGATTCATAGTAGTTCTAAATGTAAGGTGTCGAATAAGAGAAGTATATATTCTTCAAAAAGCTTTCACAGGTTAACAAGCATTTGTGAGTTCTACACAACTCTGCTCATCGGCCTGACAAAAAAGAAATACAACACATACGCTCGACTGATGGTGAATTATAAACTTGAACATAATGATAAATGGGCCACTTTCTCCCACACACGTGTTGGACCAGCACAGTGAAGCGCTAAGGCCTGGGATCAGAGCCTTTTGTGGAACAGGGACATTAGCGCTGGCTCTCACTTGTTGCAGGCCCATTGTAGCATTAGCACGTTGTCATGGAGGGGACCGAGCCAGAGCAGCTGCATTCTTCGTCAAAATGTACCTTTTCTGGTATAATGAATGTTTTAGCTTGATGAAGGACTTTTACTGTTATTTATTGTTGTCCCTACTTGTCAAATCTGTTGTAACTTATTGTACGTCTTGTAATTGATCTTGATATTTAGTCAAACAGTTGTATTTGGAATATAGGCTTATTTTGAATCCTCCTCCAACTTGAAGATTGCTTACATCTTGTTATTTACCGTTGCTGTTCTTGTACATTTCTCCAGCACTTTCCTTTAAGTGGGACAAATAAAAGTTCTCCTATGTTGTCGAAATATGAAAAATTCTTTAATCACAAATGGGACTAATTGTTTTCATTGATCAGAAGGGCGTTATTGCTTATCTTCATTCCCTCTGAAAATGTTGCTAGACAAAACTCTCCAATAACGTGTTTAATATCTAATTCATGTACTTAATAAACAAATTGCGCAGTGATAGAGCGCCACGTGAACCCCAACACGCTGGCAGGATCTCAGAATAGAGCCAGTTCTGTGTGCAGTGGCCCGGGAAGTTGTTGAGTGTAGTGTTCAGCATTAGTTTCAAGGTCAGGGCTGCTGCGGCGGAGCACACACGCACGGCGGATGGTAATAGCTCCACTGACAGACATGAGCCACCAGCTGAGCGCCCGCGTGGAGCAGGCTGAGCGCCCGAAAGGCCTGGACACTTTTAAACACCAGTGTAGTCAAAGCTGCAGAGAGAGAGAGACATCTGTAAACAAGATCCAGAACAGACAGAGGATTACAACAAATGTCCACGTGTCTGATAAATGAGCTGGTCATCGTCCGGGGTGATAACTTCTGAGCTGCGATTAGCTTTGGGACTGATATCAGTAAAATTCTTCTATTCTCTGTGCACAGGTTTAGCAGAATTTACTCATTTAGCTTGTGAAAACATAATGGTGATGTGTACTGAGTGTTCATTTAGCAGGTTATGCCAAATGCTCGCGTAGACAATAAAGTAAATGGGACATGAATCGAATCATTTCCGAACGTCATGATATTTCAGTGGTGTATGGCCAGATTTCAGTTGTTAAAGGGGACGTACTGTGCACAATCAACTTTACTGATATACATATTTCAACAGTGTTTCCTCATCATTACTTTACTCAGAGTTGTATTTTGATTCTTGGGTCTTGCATTTCTGGGTAATCCTGTTTTGTCCTGCAACTGAGGCTCGAATGCTCCAAAAATGTATGTTTTCACCTTCCCCCGCTCCCTGCCCACATCCCTGTTCTTGGTTGCGATTCTTTGAAAAATTCAGACTTGGACTGATACATACACTTTGAAAAAAAAAAAAACAGCAAAAACATGTAAATGACAATCTGGTATTTGTTTCTGGTGAAATGTCACTATGCTTACTAGTCAGTTCAATGGATCTGTTTGTATTATTACGCCGTTTTAGATCAATGTTGCAGTTTACAATGAACAAAATGTAAAATGATGATCTACTTATGTTATAGGTCAATACTAAGTACCTGGAAAAAGTATTATTTGTCTACTTTAATATATTTTCTCAAAGGTCTGTATCTAATTGTACAGCTTTACTGTGATTATATTGCGTCCCTTATTTCAGGCAACATGCACTTCTTCCACCCAGCCATTGAAGTTTTAAATAGTCCACACACACACACACACACAGATGAAATTGCAAGCGTTAAGCCTGTGTAATGATATATTTTGACTATAAATAAGTGCATGTAGAACGACAGCAGGTTTTGTGAACTGGCCACAGTGTATATGTTATATTTGCATAGATAGGTTCATGTTGAGGCCGCAGTACATCCTCCTGTCCTGTCCCGCTGTGCTGATGTATTTGTGTGATAGTGGTGTGAGTGTGAATCCGTCATGTTTCAGCGCCTCTCTGATGCTGCAGTCAGACACCTCTTTCGTCTCCAACCCAAATTGTTTCCCCTTCTTCTCTAGTTCCTGTAACTTTGTCGGCTCGACGACGACGGTAAACAATCGTTTGAGATGTTTCGCACAGTATTAACTGATTCATCTACTAATGTTAGTAGGACTCCAGCCATAATCCAGAGTCCAGCTCTAATGGTTTTGTGCTGGCTAACACTGCTGCTCAATTTATTACATTTATGGCCAGCATATGCTATTTCAATTCAAATTATTTAAAGTGCAAATGAGTTTTGTATGATAGCCCTTGTGGTAAAAATGTATCATAAATTTATATCAGACACATTGCAGTTTGTGAAGATCATCATTATCAATCAATCAAATGACATAAAATAAAGGTGTAATCAGGTATGAGCATTCATCATATCATAACTATTGTGTAATTTATATGGATTTTGGCCCTTCTTTACAGTGGTTACTAGGTAACACCTATGTCACATCTGTATGTCCAACCAGGAAGTTCAAAACCTTGTGAGAAAAGCAGGGGAATCAAAGGCATTATTGTTGTTGTAAAATCCTAAATGTATTTAGGTTCCCAATGTTTAAGTGGAATGTGTATATAGTAGAACCGCTCATATGCTCTTTAATGAAAGTATGAAGACACTTAATTCCTTTAGAACAAATTTAACTATGGTTTGTCAACACCTCACGAGCGACTGTGCCCAGATGTTTTGTACAAAGGGGTTAATTCTTTGCCCCTGTCCTGCCTCTACTGTTACCCAATCCTGAAGGGGAGCATCCCAGATAAACAGCCCAGGACCGTCCTGTGGGTCTGTGTTCTGATCCAATGGCAGCTGCAGAAACACCAGGTCACATGGGACCAGACACTGCTCCAAACAGCTGGACAAACAGACTTGGTCGGACCAGACACTGGACTTACCATGAAGGGTGTATGTGGGTGAGTGTGGAGCTCAGAAATGGGTTGTTCTCCGCCCCACTTAAATGTTTTATGTCATTTATACTTTGGTGTTAATATCTCTTGCAGCTATAGTGGATACAGGGATATGGTAGGGATATGGTTTATTCTACTTCTGCTTCAACTTTTTACACACACATATATATATATATTTTTAAAATTCTTACTATATAACCAAATTAGGTTATGATACAACTGCTTCTTTACCACCAAATTAATCTCTAAACGTAATATAGAAGCTAATAGATTTCTAACTTTGGATTGTTGCCAATACAGTAATGAAGGATACAGTATTGTGAAGATCGTGCAAGACAAAATTTCCCTTGACTTGGATCTGAAACCAAATTGTTTCTATTTTTACATGTGTGGCTGGTGTCAGCGTTTGTTTGGTGGAGAATGCATGTTGGCCACATTTGCTGGTTTGTACTGTGTGTTTCAGGCCCGGATCATTAACGTGTAACAACATTGTTCACAGCTTATCAGAACATTTAGGACTCACCATGAGATGTCTGCGCCTACACGTCCTGACAGAGACTGATGGAGTTAAATGCCAGTGGATGTGGAGGGATGGGCAGGCCATGTCCTAAATACACGACTATATTTAGGGAGACGCCATGTTCAGGGGACAAAGACTGGGGTGGAGGGGTCAGAGAGGGTTTTGTGTGTGGAAGCACTAAGCTTTCATTCACAAGGTCCAATCTCTGCCTGGCAGAAAGAACAAAGTTAAAATCTGACACAGCTCACAGCCAAAGCCAAAAGGTTTTCTGCTTCAGAGGCCCAATATGATGCAATTACTTTCTCTGAACAGACAATAAAGTTAGGCCGACAAGAAACTGTAGTTTTGAAAGTCATACAATATTAAATCTAGTTCTTGTCAAATTTAGTGTAATAAACAATTAGGCCTAAAGTGACATAATAATAACAACTGTTTCAGAGCAACAGGTGGAGAAAAAGACAGCTTCAAACTGATATCAGGCCATTGTCTGGCCACTAAGAGGCGCCAAAGACAATTTTCCTCAAGTTCTTCAGGGGCCGGAACAACCATTACTAAACCAAACAAAACACACACCATTACACAGTAAGAGACAACAGACATGAACGTTTACTGAAAGTTCAAGATGGTGGAAGCTTTGGCTTCTTGTTTGTGAGTTTGAAGATTTGAGTTCAAACACAGTCTGTTAAATACCATGTTCAATAATACGGCTGTTATTACTGTGGAATACTAGATCAGAAATACTTCAAATAGGCCATAGCAAACAGCAGTAATAATGACTCCCCTAAAAAAGAGATTCTAAATCTCAGTGGCACTTTCCTGATAAAATAAAAGTCAATAAATGCAAATAGCAAAAAGGAGAAAAAATAGAACGATGCCAAGTTTGTATGTGGGATCCTTCAACTTTAACATAATATCTTTTACACTTCCTGGCACAATTTTAGAGCACTCTTAGGACACCTCGCCTTATATGCTTTTGAATCTGAAATTGAAGCTGCTCACTGAATGACCTGAACACACCACAACAAAGGCAACAAAAAGTTGGTGTTACCAAAGGTGGAATATAATGCAGAGCTCTTTTGAGAGCAAGGTGACCGCCTGCTGCTTTAATGAGAGCTAAAGTAACAGAGATACGCATAGACGTACAAAAGGGCTTCTCAGTCAAAACCAATATTATGTTGCAATTTTTAATCTGATTAATGTTACAGGATTACAATGTTTACATGACAACAATTCATAAGAGTTGTAATTGTCACATGTAATAACACATTAAGACGTTGATCTTGACATATTGCTTCATTTTTTTCGGAGGGGATTTTATAGTTTTTGAGTAAACTAGATCTGACTGAAAATGTTCTTACTAATTCAAAATTTTTTAGACTTGAAACTTTATTAAACAAGACTTTGATAACAAATCCCTGTGTAGATGCCACTTTAAATGGTGACCTCGCAACGGGATAAAATGTATTTTAATAAAACGGCTTTTGCGAGTGGATTAGATAAAATGTGAAACAAATTAGCAACAGATTGGAATATTTTGTTATTTCCACATGAAAGCCTATGTTGAGAGCCCAAACTCAACCAAAAAATCAAAACCTGCTAGCTGACAACCTATTTATTCACAGATTTTTGTAATTGTGTGCCCTTTAATGCTACATTCCACTGGGCCATAAGTCTATTCTATTATTTTTTTGGCCACAGATGTCTCGCTACAATTAAGTTATTAGTTTGGCTGAGACAATCACAATCAGCCTTTCCTTATCTATCATAAAGACACACATTTGTTACTTTTATTCACCCCTTCTCGATCCTACTTGGGTTTCCATATGTATTAGGGATGGGCGACATATCAGGGGTAATATAATATAATGTACAGCTACATTTTCAGATATATAAGGGGCAAAACAGATTTTAACAGGCAAACTCTTGGCACGATATCATTATTTTTGTAAAACGCAATAAATAAAATAATACGAAAATATTTGGTTATAGCTTGTTTCAGGCCGGAGAATTACTGCCACACGATGCACTATATATGTCAAGGCTAAACAACAATAAAACATTCTATATTTTGCCTGTTTTTATTGCACACCCAAAACATACTGGATTCAAATTTATTACATGTATGAGTATTTATCACAGACAAACATGCTCTTTCCATGTTGTAACAATAAATATCGCACTTGGTGTAATTTAATGTGGGAAAATATCCCTGGAAGTAGTGTGCCATGGTTTCTGCCGCCGCTCGCTGTGAAAGTCATGAGGAGGCTGGACTCATGCTCCCTGTGGAACTGTCCCATCCCCAAACCGGCCCTTTATTTACTGCACTCGGACACGTCAAGGCCACGCAAAACCTGATGTCTTTGCCAAACGGGGCATTTTCAGTTATTATGAGAAATTCCAAAAAACAAGAAGTAAAATTACAAGAAAAAGATAACACAACAGTTCTGCAGGTTACATTGCTAAAAAAAAGTTGCAACTGGATTTCACAATGTTGCCTTTGACCCAGAATACATTTGAAAACTTATTGAAAAAGTGGGCCATAAAGGGACTTCTAAGGTCCCTTACTCATGTCCAGTGTATAATTCACATTGAAAAGTTTTTTCCTGCTTTATTTCCAGTCTGGCAGCCCTTTCCCCTTCACATAATTTAGAGCTTGTTCCTGAGGGGCAGAGGGTACCATGTGTGAATCAGACTAGCATCAGACCTCTCACTGTGTGCAAATATCACCTCCATAAGTGCGGGGTCCGCGTGGAAACACTGTTAACGGGAAGCACGATAAAAGCCATTTCCACCTGGCGCAGAAAGAATGGAAAAAATATAGAAATAAAAAACTTCTGAATGAGAATGGTCCTTAAACACTCACAATTATCCACTCTTCAAATATGAATGCTATTCAAATATATGTCAACTGTGTATTGCATGTATTCATTTCATTCATAACCTATGAACCTATATGTTGTCTCCAAAAATAACTTTTCTTTTCCAAAAATAACTGCATGGATGGGCTTATATTCGGCCCGTTCATGCAGAATGTATGCCGTATTAAATCTAACTTTAAAGGTGCTGTGTCTTAAAACAATCAAAAGTAGACAAAAAATGAAGCTGTTAAAGAAGACATATTAGCATAAGTAGATCCTTATTTAAATTTTCTTCATGGCTCACTCTAAAATGGCTTAGTTATACAAACAGGTCCATTGATTCCAGATAAGCCCCGCCTCTTCATAGACATTTCACCATTGCAAACAAGCATTGTCATTCATGTGTAACATGTATCACTCAGTTTTTCTACTACAACTACTAAGTTCAGGGATGTGGGCAGGGATAGGGGGTAGGTGCAAACCGGAATTTTCTAACTACTTGAGCTTCAGTTGCAGGACATAAAAACAGACCTATAAACAGTGGTACAAACTCATCTCTCAATCTATTTCTTCACCATGATGAGTTTATTAAGTGCTTTTCACAACTTTCAGGAGTTACACAGCAACTATACTAACAGTTGAAATGTCTTTATAATTAGATGCAGACAGCGCACAGTAGACTGGCTTTTGACCCTTAGAGCTGCTTTTACAATACATCTGCACTTGAGCAAAACTCATTTTACTTTAGATACTACATGAATAGAATTGCCTTTAATTAAATGTACAATTACGCACAGCTTAAGCTTGACCATCACAATGACTCTCTGGAACACTTAATGTAAAATGTATTCACTCCCGACACCACAACAATCTGCACTGGCCAGAGCAGGAATAACACTCTGATCACTTGACATTTGAGCATTTGTTTTGAATATTTTTTTTTTTTTTTTTATTTCATTAATTTAGGATGAATATTGAATAAAGATTTCTTTAATTTCTTTTACATTCAATTGTGTGAATGAAAAGGAGCAGAAAGAAGGCTAAATGTATATTATCTGCTCCCTTTACAATAAAATAACAACAACAAAAACATTTATGGTTCCAACTTTTCAGTTGTAAACACAGCTATTACATGCAACTTATTTAAATAACGTTACATTAAAGTCATATCAAATTTAAATAACAGCAGTTATTCTGCCTTCTTATACTTTTGCAGCATGGAATATTTTTAAAAAATGTAAACACTTGAATACTATTGGTTTTGGTTTTACCATTGAGACTGACACCTTTGATTGAAAAAAATGTTTCCATTGTTGTTCTAAACTGTTTTTTGTTTGTTTGTTTGTTTGTTTTTTAAGAATTTAGTTTTCTTAATTCATAACAACTCTCTCTCTTGGTAAATTGACTACTCCATAAATACATTCCTTCCTTTTCTTTCTCAGAACACCACCTCCACTGCCAATAAAGAGCTCATTAATAATTAACTCATTAATGATAAGACAGAGAAGGTGTTTTGAAACGATTCCTCAGTTATGATATTTCTGAGCAGGTATGAATTCTCTGTAGCGCCACCTGCCTCCCGAGCTGTAAACCTTGTGAGATTCCTGTGTCCTCATTCACCTGCTGCAGTGTGGTCCGTTTGACCTTTGAACCCAGAGATCAAGGGCGATGCTGTAAAACCTGTCACATCAGAAGGGCGATATTTGAGGCTGACCCCGAGCTTTTATTTTGAAGGACACCCTGACCCTGACCTGCTATGTGCCACAGCAGCGCGTTAAAGGCACATTGTGAGTTATGCGTTTACAAGCATTCTTTACACAACTATCTAAACAACTCATTTGAACCTCTTGAAATAATTTTGAAACCGCTGAATGGCTATGTTTATTTTAGAGCAGTCTGGGTGAGGAATTGGAGGTATGCTTTTTTTACTGGACATTTTAAACATGGCTAATATGGCACTTTCAAATGAAGGAAACGGACACATTTTCACCTTCCAAAAGACTGTTTACGTTTCACGCTACTTATAAATGCTGCTACTAATTCCTGGTAAACTTCAGCAACATCATTTGAATTATCTCTGTTACTTTATCTGCTATTTGTTGCACTGTACATAGTCATAGTCAGAGACACCTATTGTCCGTAATTGTTTTGTAGCCATTTTTTGTGTTAGATTGCCTTTATTATTTATTTATCTTCATTTTTGTATTGCAACACACTGAAATTTCCCCATTGTGGGACAAATAAAGGTTCTCTTATCTCTTCTTTTGCATAGTGATGTAAAAAAGGTTGGTTATCGAAACACTATTTTTTATACATTATGAGTACAACCTAAAAAACTAACATTTGCAGACAACTCCCTCTCTATTCCAGTACAGCTTTATGAGGTTGAAGTGTCTTACAGAGAAACCACACCAAACACACAGGTTAATTTTTTCCATCCCGTATTCTTCTGAGCAGCACCAGGGACTGAATCACACGGTTCAGTGGACATGATGGTCTGTGCACAGAGAAGAGCTCAGGCCTCTGATAATGCTGAAGTCTGCCATCAAGGCTGATGGCTTTAACATGTGAAATCTGGCTTTGAGTTTTACAGTGTTGGCTTGACCTAAGGGATTCCTGAAATAGATATCACAGAACATAGACATAGACTAGACTTCAATGTCAATGGGAGTCGTCCAGCGTATCTTTAATCCACAGATTGACTGAGGTTCTTTAGCAGGACCTGAAAATAGGCAACTGAAGTGTTTGAACTGAACACATATTATTCTTTTCCCCTGGTATTTAGTGTTAAATAGTGTCCATCAAAGCTGTTTTAACAAAATGTTTCTTACGGACAGATTTTCCAGAGGGTTGTGACCTCTGGGCTGGATATGTACACAACGCACCACCTCTGTTTGGGGTCGCACAAAACATCCCACACACTCTCTGTTTGTAATTTTTGTAAATTTTTGCCTGATTGACAAACCAGTACTCAACTAGAATTAAACTAGGACTAAACTAGTACCAACCAGGTCTGAACAAGGACAGGGAATTCTGAGTTGTACCAGAGTGAATTTACAAGCGGAACTCGGAAAATCTGACCTGTAGGACGACTGGAATGTTGCATAAACCAGGACTAAAAATGTACCCAAAATTAAACCAGGACCAAACCAGGTGTAAATCAAAATGAAACAAAACTGAGCAGGTCCCAACCAGGACTAAACCAGCAAACAAGAGGAAATATACTTTGTAATGTTTGGAAGATGCCTCTGGCTGAATCTGATCATTTGGAGGGCTGTTGAATAGACCTGGGGTATGTAGATATATATTGATCTAAAATGGCTTAATTTAAAAAAATCTCTTTCCTATTCAAACCTGTAGAGCTGATCTTCACACTGCCATTTCACCGCTGTGAGCAGCAGATTGTAATTTATGTGTTTCTATTGCTGAAAATAATAGGTAACATTTCTTTTATTTCTTAAAAAGATTTTTGGCCCGTAGGCTTTATTGGACAGGACAGGTGAGCGTGAAAGGGGGATGAGAGACGGAAGGACATGCAGTAACATGGTCAGAGTCGGGAATCTAACTCACTGCGGCAAGCTGCACTTGGAGCCTGGCATGTGTCTTGCATCTTAACCACCGGGCAGGACACTGGGTAACATTTTTTAACTCTTTTTGGAATAATGGCATGTAAGCACAGGGCTGAGGGGGAGAGAGGGGGTAATACGGAATGTTTCTCTAATGCAAGAATATACAAGATTTCTAAAACATGCATGAATCAATTGAAATACTGTTATAACATGGTCATAAAACTCGGTTTTCTTTAATATAACAACCACAGTGGACACTCTGGACAATACTCATTTACCTCCATTACCTTAATTTACCTTCACCTGCATTTCTTGCACAATATAAGACTGTTGTATATCTTTTAAACTAACATCGTGTTCTTTATTGTGATTTTACAGACCATAAACCTGTGATCGTATGTTTATACTTGTTTATAGCAGGTGGAGAATACACTTACATCAACAACAAGCTCAGTTATATTTTCCTTTCCGACTATAAAGTGTCAGCAAAGCTCCGAACACTTAACAATGTGACAGCGGCGGCCGCAGCGTCGCGCTCAGCTGTTTAATACAACTGTCATCCTCACACTGCAGCACCTCAGCGAGTGCTTCACATTGTCCTGATGTCTCTGGTATGACACCTTCAGTTTCAGCTGCTGCAACCTGCTCCAAGAACTTGTAGTGCAAAGTATAACAAGTGCAAGAGGCGGACTGGGGTTTTTAAACGGTTTCTTTCTGATGTATTAAGTGTTTATTCTATTTTCTTGTTTATTCTATTATATTGCTTTCTTTTTCACGGTGATAGGTATGAGGTTGTTGAGATTGTTATTTCACAGGGTTTATATGTTTATGATATCATCTCTGAGCTGTATATGTGAGGCACATTTTTCAAAGGAAACAAATTGTGCTTTTTTCAGATACTGTTTTCAGAAACATAATTTAATAATTAATAAATAATAATAATAATAATAATTTCAATAATTGTAAACTGCAATATTGATCTAAAATGGTGGAGTCTTTACTTTTCAAATTATCGCAACTAAATGCAGGCATGTGGGCGGGGATAGGGCGTAGGTAAAAACAGGCATTTTCAGAGGGCTTGAGACAGAATTACTCAAACGTGCAATCAAAATAAAACTTTCAGAAAACTAATGATGAGGAAACAACAAGGTTAAATGCTCATTAAAGTTGATTTTGCATGAGTATTTTAAGTATTCAACATTTTAGGGAGAGGCAAATAACTCTGTAACCTGCAAATGAGCTGAAACATTCTGGATCAAACCCACCATCAACTACTGAAGAGGCGTTAGCGCTCCCTAATGAGGCAAATTATTTTGTTAATTTAATCCCTGTCTAATTAAAACGTTTAAATTTGACTAAGGCCAATTGTTTGAGAATAATAAGAAGTGTCATACATGAGACTGGACGCTTTGCTGGAGCAGGTGTTGTACAATAGTCACTGTGTCGATGAAGCAGCTGCAGGAGGCTTTGTGCCACTAAACCACACTCACAGCTGCAGAGTTTAGCACCACAAAAGTCCAACCTGAACAGACGTGTTACTGCTGATCCTGGACCTGATGTGCGAAGACAAACACATTATTGTCCGGCAAACACCACATGATGTTAAATTTCGCTATGGCGGCCATGGTGTTAAAGATGCCTGCAAGTAAAACTCAAAATGATTGATGATTCCAAGTCGAACGAGACGAAACCACTGTAAAAAATTATTGAATCCATGATATTAATGTTAATTTAAATAACTTTATGGACCTAGATATTTTTACAAAGGTGTTTTTGACTTGTTTCAGTATAGTTCTTCTTTATTTCAAGCCAAATGATTTGCCAATGGGGTAAGACTTTTTCAATTACCACATGGCAAAATTGATTTTGTTATTGCTAGCCAAATTATCTTGTAACCTGTCAGAAATGTCTTGAAACCAGTGAAATATTCTGCGTCACATAAGCAATTGAATCAAATCTGGGCAAAATCACCGGTACTCAAAATAAGATGTTAAATTTATAGGTCAGCATTATCCTCTATACACTGCAGAGATTATTTATTTATTTTTAAATGTGACATTTATTGTTGGATAAAAGTCTACTTTGTACATACAATTATTGTGGGGCTTATGTAGGAAACGAGTGGTGTAAAAAGCAATCCAGTATTCGGAAGAGGCCATGTCATTCATATTTCCACATATTGAATAGTAAAAAAGTATTTTCGCTACAGGGTTTCTCACATAACAAGTTCATAAAGATATTGCAGTATATTCAGCATTAACGGGGACTGTATTTTAGAGCCAGACTCTAAGCCCCTGTTGCTCCAGAGAGTCCAGGATCGACACCTTCGACCAGGGTTTAATTTTGTGTGGTGTTGGGCGTTAGAAAAACACATGATGTAGCCAGTTGTTTTGGAGGGCACATAGAGCAGCAATCATAAAGGGCCGGTTTTATGAGCTGTCGCCGGATTGATTCCTTAGGTTCACGGAGCGAGGAGCTAAATCACTGTGTCCAGCTGTTCTTGGGGCTATAGCGGCAGGTGTAGGGCTAATCGGGCCAGTCACACACACTCACACATCACAAATAACAACACACTGACTGCACGGCGCACACACGGGCCATTCATCACCGTTATGGGCCGTCTCGCCAGACTGACACTCACACGCCTCCCAGGACAGTGCTTTGGAGCTTATGCACTGACAAACTCAGTCGCTGAAAACATACCAAATAAACTGTGTTTTCTTGGTGCCAATACACAGCGCAGTCACTTTATAAGAACTGAAAACCATCTATGCATGAAAACTTGTATCATCGGGTTGAAATTAACAGTATGGAAGTAAAAGTACTGTACTTAAATAGATTTTTTTTAGGAACAATGCATATTAATGACAGTTACGGTGTAAATAGGCCAGATTTAGGTATCGACTTTACTAAATCATACAATGGATACTTTTTACTTCACTACATTTGAAAGCAGCTATCTGCGCTTCGTACTTAGTAGTACTCTACTGTACTACATTTTTTAAAAGTCTTAAAAGTTAAAGCTTTGAGCAAACACTACTAAAATGAATGGACTTAAAAAAGAAGGACAATTCTTATTCGAGATCATCACAATTTACTCTTAAATCAAAAATCAGCATGAGATAGTTTTACTTTTTATTGTAGAAGAAGATTTTTATATGTGATACTTTTCTTGTGTAAACTTTGGCGTCTGCGTGCTGGGTCCGAAAAGTCAAAGTCCACACAGCAGTACTCTGGGATTTTTTTTTTTTTATTCAACATTTACTTTTACATTAGTACATTTTTCACTCCTCTATCTGCGCTTCAACTTAAGTAACACAACTGAGTACTTCCTCCACCACTGTACTGTATATGCATTATTTTCAAGGCTAAACGCCTTTATTGAGTCTGAAATATACTCTATTTACATAATTTTGGAGATAAACTGGCCTCTCCAATTTCCTCGCATCCTGCTCTTGACATCTTTCTGTCCCCATTATCTAATGTTGCCCAATAAAAAGCATTTGATTTTGGTTTGGTTATGTCATCTCTTGAATTCCACTCCACCAAAGTAATTCTTATCATTTCAGCTCTCAATTGTCACCATCGTTTATCATCATATCATCAGCTTTCCATTTCACATTTTCAACTATCCTCTGCTGCCAGGGCAACAGACACAAAACCCACGTATTCAAAAGAAAAGTGAAAGCCTATAACTGCTGCACAAGAATGTTTTCCATACCGCAATTTATTTTAAGTTTAAAATACACAGCCAAAAGTCTAAAGGTATAAACAAACATAAAATGGAGTAAAAAATCCGGTGTGGTGTGAAAATGAATGTAAGTCCAAATGGGGGAGCAGAGAAGATTGATTTACATTGTGCAAATATTCAGGCTAATGGCCCGGGACACCTGCACTTTCCCTTATGTGCATTAACACGCTTTTCTGTTGTTGCACCGACGTGGCGAGAGTCTGATTTACTGAGTGATAGAGACACACATTATTCACCTACAGCAATGTTCTATGTCAGTACCACGCTCCGATGTGAGGGGCAGGGTACAAGGTTCATGCGTGTGTCAGAAGTGAAGTACAAATAAACAGAAAACTTGGTACGGAACACAGTACACTATAAGTACAAATACCCAGAGTATGCGCAGGCCGACACAGGGGAGACATGGATCACAGTTATGGCCCAGACCAGTCCACATCATGAAGACTTATGTTCCATGTGTTTCTGTCGCCACACTGTCCTCAAGTGCTTCTGCTGCTGCACTGAAACAATGCACATGACAGGTTAGACACATTTCACTAGAACGTAGCGAACATGATTATGATAAGGTTTTACTAGAAACGTATGTATTTTTATTTGAAGTATATAATGTTACTTCCTGATTGGACATGAACAAGTAATTCCACAAGTGTTACCTGGCAGTCAGACTCTAAACAAGGGCCAAAATACTTCTAAATTACACAATATGATTTCACAAATAATAACACCTGTATTTTGTAAAATTATTGTTTAAACTGTAAAAAGTGAGTCTGTAGTGTCCGTTGCGTGTACATTTCTGCATTTTTGATGGAATGTTGCTTATTGATGACTTTAACAAGAGGGATTCTGCTTTAGAACTCAGCTCTTTTATTTTTCAACTTTTCCTCACAAACTGCATCTTGACTGATGTAAAACTATGATAAATGTTTACCATTTGCAAGTAAATTTAAACTAGCTATATGTTTAATCCACTACATTTTTTAATTAGACTAAAAATGACAAAGTACCTTTCTTCACGATCACCTGAAATGAATAAGTCCATAGGGTTAATGTCCCAGCTATGAGCAAACCAAAATATTCAGATAAAAACATCTGAAAAATTTAAAAATCCATTCAACTATTTCTGTTGAACAAAAAAATCTTACAATTCTTTTCTAAAATCCCTACATTTACACTTTAAATCCTCGCTCTTTTATTCTAATATTTGTATGGTAGATTTTTTTCATACTACATTAACTTGATCACTGAAACAGGGCTTGTGCGATGAACATGGTCATTGTGCAGCATGAGAAGATTACTCTAGGTTAGAAAGTAACAAATACATAACCCTTAAGCCTTTTGCATATCGAGAATGCGAGTATTGGATCTGCAGTGACCGAGGCAGGTCTGAATGAGCAGGGCTGGTGCAGCAGCTGGTCTGTGTGTTGGACATCCACATCTGGAGAAACTCAAAACTAAGAGCTGTAGAACAGGTGACAGACACAATATTCATTAATGACCGAAATCAGAGACGACCTAAAAGTGTGAAAATTCAAAGAAAAGACTCATGGGGAGATTGAAGAACATAGACGGGGGCATTCGAAATTATTATGCTGAAATAAAATTTTATTTAAATGAAATTATTTGAGCACAGTTTACAAACCGAAATCATCAAGAGCAGACAGATTACTTATTTAGAATCAGAATCAGAATCAGAAGGGGTTTATTGCCATTGTCAATGAACAAAATTCACAAACATAGGAACTTGTCTCGGCCTTTAGGTGCAACATAAAACACTGGTCAATAGTAAAAACAAAACTCTGCACAGCTGGTTCTTTCAATCTTAAAATCACCCTACTCTAAGATATAGCATTGTAAAAATTAAATTTCTAATTCAGACTATGCTATATACCAGACTGGTATATATAGACCCTCCTGCTTTGTACAGATCTTTACAATTGCTCAAAGTAGATACAGTGGTTCTTTGTGGTTTCAATGCGGCTTGATAAACTCAATTGCTTGTTCCCCTCACATATACATGTATTTTTTGCTTAACTTCCCATTTGCTGACATTGTCTCAGAAATGTGTGTCTAAGTATAAATGTATGTACAGTCGTATGTCTACATTTTTGTCATATGACGGCCAACTGGACATATCTGCCCGAGTTTCAACAGCTGGTGGTCGCAGTTGTCTGTTTTCCACACATGAAAGTGCTGTGTGACATGAAAGAGCAGTGCTGCTTCAGGCACTGGCTCGTAAATTAGAGCTACACTGCGCATGACTTTAGCAGAGCTGCGTGTGGGAAACATGCCTTCACAAATGCACTCTGAACCGCTGGTATACAATGAATTCACCTAAGAGCTGTTTTGGTGTTTTGTTCAACAATAACAATTTTTTTTTAAATTTCTCTCAGAGATGCCACACAAGCCGAGCTACACACACCTAGTTATGATGACTTTCTAGACGTTGTACCAACATCTGGAAAGAAACAAACATGTAAATTTTCAAATTATTATTTTTTTATATAACACAACCACAAGTTAATTATTTTATTTGAATTTTATGTTGCACAACACCATAGTTGTGGTGAATGCCTGGATAGATTTTTAGATTACTTTTAGATCATCCTCAGTTGGTGTGACTTGGTGAGAGACAAATATTGGTGGACCGCAGTCTTATTGGCCTTTTTATTTATTTTATATTTTGTATCATGTCACATACCAACATTTTCAAAATACACTGCCCTTTTGGGCCTCATTTCCCAGGGTAAAGACTTGAACAACAGGCACGACATTTGCTTCTTTCTTAGCTGGCGTGATTCCCACTTTCTATAGCTTTATTTAGCAAAACACTTTAATTTTAGAAAAACAGGCCATCTCTCCAGTGGTAATCAGAGAGCAGACTACTGAAACTGTCGAATCGTACATCTTGAAGCTGAAGTGGAGGACGGACAGAGATGCAAATATCAAAAAAGCTCAGTCCAGAGTGTTCTTTTTGAGGAAACTCAGATCCTTTGACCTGAGCCTAAACGTGTTCTACCAGGGCATTATGGACAGAGTGTGTTTTATGGTGTACTGTAATGGGACTGGAGCATCACTATGGAGGACAAAAATAGAAGAAACGAAACAAGCTTCTTATGTATATATCTATCTATATCTATATCTGTCTATATCTATATCTATCTACCAGTATATATCGATCTATATCTCTCTCTCTTTCTACTGCAATATTTGAAGTAAACACAGCCTATAACTGGAGAAACCACGTAAGGCAACAAGAACATGGAGTTCTTTCTCCATACAAAAAGGTTTCTGTGAGGTCCGTGATATCACATGTTGTTCTTATTGTTCATCCTGTCTTGACCTTGTTCTGTTAAGGCTGCTCTATGTTCAAGAGGTTGTGATGTCAATGGCTAACCTAAACCACAACGGCACACCCTCGACATCACTCCAAGCACTGTCCACGTCTCTGCCTTAACTTTAGCACCCCGCTATAATAAGTGTCCTTTGCCCTAGTATTTTACACGTGTGGCACAAAAAGTAGCCCTGTTTGGACTTCTCAGTATTAACACATTTCATATGTGACGTTTAATTTTCCTAGCACAACAATACGACTGTAGGAAGTTTAAGGCGGCTTACTTTACACCATGATATAGTATATGGTGTGAACCAGGTCAACTGACTTAATGGCACAGCAGCCACCAACAAACAAGGAAATGGTCAGGGAAGGGCAGAAACAGGCCGTTTTTAATTTCCACAGCATCATGCACAGAAGAGGTGATGAAAAAAATATAATATTGTATTGCAAGTGAATGAATATACACACACATTTTAAGTCAAATATTGTTGATTATATAATGAATAATTGATCTTGAATATATTGATAAATATAAACAATGCATAATGCCACTGCCATGTGAACGTTTCAGAAAAATTGGTTGAAACAATTTTTCTGGAGAAAATCCTCAATTTTTCCCAGAATGGTTGATTTGAGCAAAAATAAGAGGGTTTCTCTTTTACATTCTCTCTCTTTTATAAGATGGCTGGCAAATAATAATAAATAAAATAAAATATGTATTATTTGTCAACCACCAATGATAAAAAATAAATTAAGAAACATTTGATTGTCCGGCTCGGACATTTTTATTGGTTGTATAAAAATGCATGATGAGGCTAACACAACAACTGTCACAAATTTTAAAATATTGAACAGAATGTTGTAGCTTAAATACAGTATTGAAAGAGATGAGAAGAATTCTCTTTGCATTATGTATAAACTATACATATGTGTGTAGATTTTATTGGTTTTCTGTTTGAAAATGATATTCCTCTTCCTCTTAATTTAAAATATGTCAGCACGCGGCTGCTGTTGGTGCACTAAATAAGAAACCATAACTGCGTCCTGTTGGTCACGACCTGGCTGTAAAACTCTGACACAGTGTTGTATTTCTTTCCACAAACTAAATTCCCACCTTGTTTTTTTGTATTTTCTTCATGTTCCGCCTCTGATCCTCAACCCCAGACCCTCCAGACCATTCACAGGGGCTGACCGTTAATCACATGAGACAGTTAACTGCTCAAGACAGAGGTGAGCACACAGATGACCCCCACCACGGCCCAACGCGCACAATAAATTCACTCTAGTACTTAGACAGTCACTGTTGTCGTTCTGCTTCATCCACTGATAAAATTTCATTTACCTGCTGTGAAATGAAATAACTATTTTGTTTTAGTTCGACACAAAAGCTGAGCATAGATTTTCTGCTCCTTTTCTTGCCTTTCACGTACTACAATTTCAACCCACCAAAACCCACCAA
Organism: Chaenogobius annularis; assembly: GCA_015082035.1. Classification (NCBI taxonomy): domain Eukaryota; kingdom Metazoa; phylum Chordata; class Actinopteri; order Gobiiformes; family Gobiidae; genus Chaenogobius; species Chaenogobius annularis. The sequence goes on from BJKM01000471.1 coordinate 44,308, forward strand.
AACCCACCAAAACCCACCAAAACCCACCAAAACCCACCAAACCGACCCTAACCCCCCCACATTGTACAGAGTCTACAAACCTTTCAGAACATGATCTGCTGGCACACATACAGGTTTGTCATGTTTTTGTAATCATTTTATAATCTTAATAAGTAAATAAATAAAGAGGTTAAAAAAGAGAATTGATGATAAAGTCCATGTGTCATTATCTAGTGACCCTTTCAGAATCTCCTACAGCAATATGTTGCTGTAAGTGATGAGCTACTTCTCGCTACTTTTGAAGACTGTAAACATTGTATAACATAAATAATTTACAGAAACAAATAACGATTTTATTTCAAATCAAACCACATTGGACTAAACCAATAAGCCTAAAGGGATCGAAGTAATGTTTCCCAACATTGTGCTTGGTTTGAGTCACAATCATTTGTTTGACCCTTGTGAAATGAAATGTACGATGGCCCTTTTCTGGTTAATATAATATATGATTTACAGTGTATATGTGTTGCCTTCTTATTTGTTGCTCAGCTCAAGTGTCAATACTAAGACGCCACAGAATCTGAATGTTCTGTCCTCACCAGCCTCTTATTATGAATGTAAAAAGAAGGTGAAGAGGTTGATGACGGGATGAGAAAGAAGAAGAAGAAAAAGAAGACTGTTAAAACAGTCTTATAAGGAATTATTTAATTGTTTTTATGGGTTTAAAAAGATAAAGCTAAACTCTATTTTGAAAATGAAAACAAACATACAGGCAAATATGTGATGCTTTCTTTAGCCACAACATTTTCAATAATAATCCCTGTATATCTAGAAAAGGAACTGACTACTTTTAACACGTTGGATTCGACTATAAGGCCAGCACTAAGCTCTTCCTTGAATATAGTGAATAAAGGAGCAGTAATATAGGACATGTAATATATATTTTTAAGGAGATCTAACAGAGGAACAATAGCATTGTATTCACAGGAGCAGAGGCTTCTGGTTACTGATGTTGCCCTTAGGATAGGGTCCTACCTTTTCTCCTTAATACAATGATGATGCTCACAAACAGCAAGATGCCCTGACCTTGTTTTTGGCCAATCCTAGAGGACTTACTCACCTATAAAGACCTCTTTACAAATTTAAGATCTGAGCGCATTGAGGACTGGCAGTCAAGACACAGACCTTCTGCAGAGTTTTCATCGCTCAAAATCAAAATGAAGATCTTTCTTTTACTTTTCTTGTGGCCTGCCTTAGTGAGCTGTACTCTCACACTGACAGACTGTGGAAGTGAAGCCAGGAGACCAAAGCTGGATGACATCGCAGTTGAGTGTGGCACTACGTCCATAAAACTGGCCATCCAGATGTGTCCAGTTGTCTACACCGGCTACAATGAGTCTCAGCTGATCATGAACAACATTGCAAGCTCGGCCTGCAGTGCGACTCTAGACACCAGCGTTGTTCCTCCTGTGGCCCGCTTCAGCTTCCCCCTCAACTCCACCAATGCCTGCGGAAGTAACTTCAGGTACACCAGCTCCGCCGGGACTGGGGTCTTTGCCGATTTCTCCAACATACAGAATGTTAACATCAGCGGCATCATTCGAGGACTGGACCCCACCACAGGCCAAATCACGTACAACGCAGAGCTGAAGTACTACTACTCCTGCGCCTACCCCTTAGAGTACCTCGTCAACAACACTCAGATCGATGTGTCAGGGTCCTCGGTGTCCATTACGGACAGAAACGGCACCTTCTTGAGCACCTTGAGCTTGGTGCTGTACAGTGATTCCAATTTTACCAAACCCTTTAAGATCCCAGCCTCAGGAATCGAGCTGCGGACTGACATCTATGCTGAAGTTGCTGCAAAAAATTTGACCGCCCAGTATCACGTTCTACTTGACCGCTGCTATGCCTCCATCTCAGCGCTGCCAGCAAATTCTAGCTTTTTCAACTTGTTTGTGCCATGCTCCAAAGACAAATCCACCACAATAATTGCCAACGGCGTTGGTCAGTCGGCTAGATTCTACTTCCCGGCGTTCCGTTTCATCGAGCAACAAAATGAGAACGTGTCAACTTACTATCTCCACTGCATCACCAGGTTGTGTGAGAAGAGCACTTGCAGCACCTTCAAGCAATGCAGTACTTCGGGCAGGAGGAGAAGAGAAATCAAGGAATTAGATCCCAATGGTGTCTACACCCTCACTTCTCCTGAAATCATCACCAAACCCTACTCACCGGTCTCCAGCGCACAAACCGCAGACAAGAATGAAGGCGAAAGCTCACCTGTGGGTCTTGGCGTGGCGGTCGGCATCCTCGCAACTATTTGTGTCATTGGTGTAATTGTAGGTGCAGTGTTTTACAAAAAGCTTAGAAAATGAGGAAGCTTCTTATACATTCAAGCCAGTTCTTGGATATTTCTGACTGCTTTTTCAAGTTTTTGGTGATGGATTGACCTCAAGATGCTTATAAATGTTCTACTATATTTTAAATGTAGCATTGATTGTATTAATGTTGCAATAGTCAAGATGCACCATTTTATGATTAAGTAGATTTTTAGTCTTTAAAATTCATTCAAATGGACAAAGAAAGCTATAAGTGTTATTGCATGTCTGCACTTTGTAAGCTTTTAAGGACAGGAGATGAGAACATGGAAATCATTTTTAAAAAACCACAGGCACAGCTGATTGTAAAAGCTTAAATGTGTTGTGAAAGTAAAGTTAAAGTACTTGTTTAAGTGTTATGTGTAACTTATTGAAGTGACCTTGATATATGTAATTAAAACAATTCTAAATTTGCTATTCAAGAAATCTGTCAATAAAGCACATTGAGCTGGTTTTGTTTTCCAAAATAAAATTCTTTCAGTCTTCTTGTTCAAAATGTACACTTTTCTATTGACAATACAAAAACATTACAAAAAGCAATGAATCAAAATCTATACAAAATCTTAGCTTCATGGCTTCATGAAGTTTTGTATGGATATTTGAACAAAGAGAAACCTATACCTAAATACACAATGCCTCATTACATTATTTAGGTCAGTAATTTCTTTCAATCCTGTAAAAAGTACCCTGTAACTTTATAGTGACATATAGGTATTCAAAAAGTACCTTAATGCCTCCGGACTAGAAACCTCTTTTGTTATGAACATCTTCACGGTATTTTGTCCCATTATAAGTTTTCGCATGGCCTACATACTGCATTTCATCTATAGAAATCCACCAATCCAAGACCTTTGGCTAAAGAAGATATCTAAGGGGGGGGGGCAAGGGAAGTTTATTTGAAGAGCACAATTCGTACACAAGTAATTCACATAACAAGAAAAGATGCCTTCAAATCAGAATAAAAACAGATAAAAACATAAATTACTTTTAGACTTTAGACATTTAGAAGTTTATAATCAAGGAAGCAGTGATATGGAAAACTCTGTACAAATCTTAGCCATTTTCAACGTGGAGTCCAGGACCCCCAGAACTACTGCTACTGTCCCAAATGGTGTACACGTACACACACACACACACACACACACACACACGCACACTCACACAAAATTGGCTCTATGAAATTGGTTTAAATTCCTTCGTAGCCTTATTCAGCCAAAAAAGAGAAATCCTTTTTGGAATATGTGAAAAATATATATTAAGGAAAAACCAAATAATAATAGATCTAGCAAAGAAATGATAAACCTTATGAAGAGTATTGTAGAAAAAGAGTCAGTTGTAGTCATCTGGACTCTGTTTTTAGAAAAAACAAAACAAAATCCAAGAGTCATTCTCAATCTATGAAACAAGACTGAGAACTTTATATCCTACTCTGTGAAAGCCCTGCCCACAGGGTGGGACCTCCTGATAATGGGCCATTGAAACTAACTGAGATGGGCCTATAGTACCCTGACTTTCACTCCCTCCTCACTGAGTACATGATTAGCATGTTATATCTGATGCTAATCAGATACTCAATAAGTAGGGAGCGAAAGTCTTTTTCTACAATGGAACACTCCTGGACAAATTAGGGATCACACCGACATATGAAGAATAAACAAACTGCTATCATGAAAGTACGAGTAATGAAATGAGATGCTGTTGCAGCACCTTATTCTGTCAGTCAGTACTTGGATAACAGAGTGGTGCTGGTGGTACCATAACTGTGAGCAGCCAAGAGTCACATATTACACCTCGCTCCTTGAGGTGGTTTCATATTTCTGTGTGTTTTTTTAAGGTTTTAAGGTTATTTTCAGGTTTAGATGTTTGTACACTCTTAAAATTAGGAGATTACGTACTTCCACAATATTCAAATCTGTGTGGAACTGATTTTTTACATCATCAGTTTGGTGCAGATGGGAGTTGGGGAAAGTGTATATACAGGCGTTCAGTTTCAGCCTCATAAATCTGCTGTTCCCTGCAGAGAGAGATGAAACTGCCTCCTATGGAGCAGGCATGGGCAGGGACATATTTCACATCAGCAGCACAGGGCTCCCGCTGCTCACACACAAGATGGACAACCGGACATGCCGTCTCAGTACACTCATTTTCTGTCCAAATGTTTTGAGTCTCAAGAAGTTCTCCCTGTTTTTGAGGTGATTTGTTAAGATACTGAAGACATTATGTAAAACGTCATGTTCAAAAGCACCCAGAAGCACTAGATTTAATTTAAGTATCAGTATTGTATGTAACAAACCGAAAGGAACAGAATTTGATCTTGGATTGGGAAATGTTTGTGCTGACACCGGGGTAAAGTATATTTTCTTGGGAGGCAACGGGCCGGCAATAACAAATCTGACTTCATTTGACCCAAAGCTGTTTTGGAAATTGAAAATGTTATTAAAGCTGTGCTCGCTACAACTGTCCTGTCTAATAAAGCCTTTGGACTAGAACAGTCTTTATAAACATATCTTCATTCAAATTTAAAATGACCCTTTAATACCAATGTTCAGTCAAGCTCCCAAAAAGAACCCGTAAAAGATAGTATGTACCATGCAAGATGCATGTCTTGTACAGCATAACAATGGGAAATGTAGTCAAAAACAGTCGATATAGTAATTCTATAGTCAATTTATATTTACTTGAATTGGACAAAGTTGTGTTGCTTTTGACAGACAGCAGACAGCTCAGTGCAGACCCTGGGCAGAGCAGAGGCAGTGGATGCAGCAGAGTGTGGAGAGCGGTGCTGAGTGAGGACTCCATGTTTATTCGTCCATGGGGAGAGGCCTGTCAGTGCCGGATTCCTCTGAATGAACTATGGGGCCTAATTCCTGAGGGCTGGATAATTCACTAATATGGGGCTGTAGTGTTTGCTGTGGATGTGACACCTCCACAACATAAGAGAGAATTCACACAAGAACAGAATCCGCAATACCACTCATATTTGCAGTAGTGGCAGATATCAGTGTGAGATGGCACGAAATGCAAATAAATCTGGATGTGGCTACAAGAATTCAAGTACATTTACAAAACTGTGTTAGGTTTTCTCAAACAAAAAACATGTGTTTACAGTGTATGATTTTCTCAGGACACCATAGCGGCAATCAATATTAAGGGGAATTAATAGCAATGAGCCTGCTTTTGTCATTCAATTAAACTCTATACAACAATGCATCTCATAATTAAAAAGACTAAACATTAGGGACCTTTATCTGCGTTCTAAATTTGCTCGGACAACTGATTGTAATATCATCAAAAAGGGTCCCTGATGTGACGAGAAATATACTTTATTTTAAAGCACTGACTGTACCTGTAATGTTTACATCTACTGTGCGCTAATTAATTAAGCTGTTGTACAAAATAAATGTTAAAAACCCCAAAAAAGAAATCACTAGTTTAACTTGAGTTTGTGTTAGCTTGTTGTTAGTTAGTACATTTTTCGTTCTCCCATAGAAGAATATCTTTGATTCCTGCGACTTTATTATTTTTTTTACAATAAACACTTGAACATTTGGAATAGTTTATTAGTCAAATTACTCTTTCTCGCCAATAGACAACGGTTAAATCTTTCCTCAAATAAAGAAATAAATCCAATTCTCTTGTCAATCTGGCAAAAGGCTGCAGCTTTCTATTATTTGCATGACGTCATCTCCTGGGGATCTAGAAGTATAATCTTCACCACTGTCATTGATTAGATGGCAGTTTCCGATCCTTCACCAACTGGGTAAATTAATATCCAAATTACGTTTGGTGCAAGATAGATTAGCTTGTAATTTCAGTTAAGAAAATCAATCAAATGTTATATCCAGATCAGTAAAATTCATCCAGTGCTGCTTACTGCCATTGTGTTCATATGCAAGACACTTCACAAACCTGCCTTCATGAAAGTTTTGTTTGGTGTGTTGAAACAACTGTATGTGCAGCAGAATGCACTATAGCAATAGTGCAATTCATCATATTTTATTTTAGCATACATAATAAAGATCATTATAATATTGCGTCCTTAAAGGCACGTTCTGGAGCAGCTCCTGTGTGCAGTTGCAGTTGTTCGCACACAGGAAGATCCCTTTCCTCTCCCTTTCATATCTTCTGTATCAGATATCGTATCAGTCATCTCCAGTGTGTTTCCTGGGGATTCCTTGGCATTGAGGGAGAGCGGAAGGTAAATCCCTTACTGCTCCCCTGCTCCTGCTTCTTCTAACTGACTGTAAACCTGCTTGAGGTTTCACTTTGCTGGGACTATGAAACCCAAACTGGCTGTAAATGTGGGATAAGTATGACAGAAAAATGATTTTTCCTGGTTTTCCTTTCCTGCCGGTTAACGCTGGTTCAGAGTGATAAAGTGAAGTCTCTAAAACGCAGTCTCCCTCTTCTTATGTGTGGGAGGTCTGAGGGAGGAAGTGAAGCCCACAAATGGACATTTTCACAACGATGCACTCTTTTATGATGAGAGTGGAGGATAGAGCTATAGTCTATATGATGGCTATGTAAACGCTCCCCTACACAGCCTGGCATGTCAGACCTGCAACGGGGTGTGTAATCGTAACACCATGTCCAAGGCAGTGCACCACTCACAGGCCAAATTGTGCATGTCATCGCCCACTCTTGCTGGTGAAATAGTGAATCTGACATCATCTGCCCCCCCGGGGGACCACCAGAGGGCCCGGGGTCAGAGCAGAGCGGGACAGTGCATGGGGGTGGAGGCAGGGGCGTGGATCTGTGTGGAATCTGGTCTGTAGAAGAGTTTGAGCGTGTTCCCCTGGGGTCCATCTGAAATTATTACCTGCTCCTTTCGGCCCGTTACATCTTGTTTCCGCTCTTTATGTGTCCTCCACAGCTCACTCTGGATATGCCATTTCCATTTGTGGACACGTGTATTTCATCGGCTTGGTCAAGAGCTCTGTCAAACTGCAGTGAACAAAGGCCGCTACGCCTCATTGGAAACTCATGCTCCCTCAGATAAATTCTGCTTAATATACACTACAGATTCCCATTTACTCTTCTTAAATATAGCGTCAATACTTATTATACAATATTGTCAATATAGAGGGTAACCGTTGTAGGCCTAAATATTTTCAAATGTCTGCATTACAATGTCAAAAAGACATCTGCTGACTCACTGACTGATTGGTCACATCAGACACTGAAGTGTTTAAAGTAAAGGTGCACATTGTAATTTTTCTGGTGGAGGGTCTATGACCTGCTGGTTTCCATGGAGATGTTATGTTCCACAGTATGGCATTAAAATACTCAATACACAATAGACAAGTACATGCCGGCAACAGGACAAGTTACAGATCAGATCAGTGGAGAGGCACTAATTACGGAAATAATACCAAAGTTAAAAGCCCCCATGTTCAGACTTTTTAAATGAGCAGTGTATTTCCAGGCAAGTTTTGGCTCTCACTGTTCCTCTTGGAGCCTGACAGGTGAAATACTACAAACTAATCTGTGTGTCGCCCTCAGGGACACGGACACAGAGAAAAACATGAGTCTTGACCTTGATGTTTCAGATGCAGATTCATTCTGGAGGAGACAACCAGCCGACCCCCCAGTGACCCGGGCTTTTTCTCCAAGCTCCTCAGCAGCAAACCATCGCTCATACTGTAGGGATCACCACAGCTGTAAAACACTACAATTAAAGGTGCATTTCTGGAGGACACACCACCTGCTTGTGTCCTTGGAAATGTGATTGCTTTGCTGAGAATGTTTCACAGGATTATATAAGCAGGTAACGCCACCAGGCCAAGTTACAAGTCAGATCTGTGGAAAGGCAAGCTCGCTCACAGTAAGCACCCATGTTTGTCAATCACCTGAACTCAGGGAGATGAAACCAGAGACTAGATACATATTTGTAAAGTATTAGAGAAGTGTGTATGCTTGGTTGGCCAGGCAAGGGTAAAGTAAGCTCTTATAATACTTTAATAATACTTTCCTATCTATGGGCCATACATTTGCACAACCCTTAAAAGAGTTGTACCTGTTTTTTTTAAAATGTGATCCAATAAAGTGCGTTTTGGTACAGATATATTGCAAAAGTAGCTTTTAGGGGTCAAAATGAGACGGCTGTGTTCTGTCTGCATGTAATTGTAGAGCGTTTTAATGCACCGCGAACGAGGAAGGGGTGTTATAGCACTAGTAGTATGCTAGTTGTTGTTAGCATTACAGCAACACTCAGCTCTACCTTCTGAAAGTTGTATATCATGCTTATAAACGCTGTAAACTGCTTAAAATTAACTAGTTCTGTTTTTCAAATTTTTAAGACAAAAATCAGGTACAGTTCTTTTAGCAAAGATTGAATTAATGGAAATAGTACTGCATGGCTTTAAATGCATTAACAACAATCTAATGCTCCTCATAATATTACCTTTTCATTCTTTGTAATCCAAAAATATGTTCAGAAAGGTTGTCTCCGGAGCGGTATAAGGTGCACTTCCTCCATTAAACCACTGCATACTCTCCACACCCCAACACCATTTTGTGGGACTGTTAAGTCCTTTGACAAGAGCGCAGGGATATGGGGCATTCTGAAAACGTCAGCTGGTGGCTTGTTAACACTGTTTTTCCCTGGCCTGGGAATGTCTACCTCAACCTCAATGAGCGCTGGAGAACATATACTGGCAAAGTAAATAGATAATGTCCAGTAAAATTTTAATCAGTATTATTATTTTTGTTTTGACATATTTACCAACATAAAGTTAGCAATAATTACAAATTCTTTCTGAGACTGCGGATTTGTTTAGTGTGCAGGATGTGATAGGGTTACATTGGGCTGAAAGGCCTTGGTGATTTGAGGTGGGGTCTGTTACAGTGAACAGGTGGTGCACATGTGCTGCCCAGAGCCCCTGATGCTCACATTCTTCAACATATAACATCTATGAGGGAGTTTCCATCTTCTGGACCACAGCAAACCCCTAAATTGTGACAGTACTGCTATCGCATGTTCACCTTGCATTTGATTTAAGAACAACATGTCACATCCAATATCGCCAAGATATAACCACAGGAGGATGAAATCAAATGGAATAAAGATATAGACAAATCTGTCTTTTCAACTTATTGGTCAAAGAGAGAAATTGTTAGATCTAAGAATGAGGAATAATGGAAAATGGTTGGACCACACAAAACCTGCGTGCACAAGTCTTGGTTAGGCCTGGATCTCAAGGGAGCGCTGAGACACACAGTGAGGTAATTCGGACCATCTGCAGAGAGGCAGGGCTGGAGAAGGACCTTCCATTTAACAGCCCTCCATAAAACAGGTTTTTGGTTTTGGGAAACAGATCTCTCCAGAGCCTTACCAAAGAAGTTACACACCGTTAACTTTTCTCATACAATAGAATCAGAGGCCAAGATGGGTTTGGTGAAGAATATGTTAGACGATGTTGATCAAAGTTTTGAGCATTTACCTCAAAATTTAAAACCCATGGCTGAGCATTATACCATTACATAAGTTCATATGCCTTAGTGACGGTCTGTTCTGATTGCTTGTAGAGGTCATTAAACAAAAACTTGAAGGACAATGTGTCTTGCACAAGGACAGAAATGCAGTAGCATTGCTGGAAATGGGGATGAAACGACAAAACTGTAACGTAAAATAGCTTACAGTCATCTTTTGTCTTTCTAATTCTGCGTTTAACAGGTCTTGAGATGTTCACCTTGGTAAATTCATCACTGCACAAGTACACCGTCAGCAACCACATCTCCAGTCCTTCGCAATCTGTGTGACTCATATTAAATGTCCGCTGCTCCAGTCAAAAGTCACATTCAAATTGGTGCTGATCTGGAGGGGGATATTTCTGGAGAAGGACAAATTGTGAATATGTGCATGCCCAGTGAAATGTTAGGAGAAGGCCTAATCTCATTTTCAGGGAGGATTAGTGGTAAGGTTAGCTGCTTTAAATGAGTACGCTCAGAACACGGCTGGTCGGTAAAGACATCTGTCAGGAGGCTATACTGGGACAGAAGACGGCCAACACATAAGAAAGGAGTGTAAATCTATTTTTGAGTGAAACACAAAACAAAATCAATGTAAACAACACATCTGCAAATATGACATGAGACAACATGTTCATCGTGTAAATGACTTATTTGCATATGGACGTTTATTAATCACTTGAACTCCTTGCGGGGTATCAGTTACTGTTACACTGCCAGCTGCATGTTCATTATATACTTTGATATATACTGTGTGTATTTTTACTTCAAATGTAGCAGGATAGTGTACCATGGCATAGTATAGATTGTTACTACAACATATGGCCACCATAAGAAAAACTGGTATTAATCTCACCCATCAAGCAGAAAACTGGGTGAAAATCAAATCCATTCCCTTCCTCTGCTTTTTTTTCCCCTTCTTTTTAAACCTTGTTTGTTTGCCCCTGCCACTATGAGCTGTAGGTGGCATGAAGACATTTCAGACCAGTGCTCACTCTAACATTCATTTATGAACTACATGCGGACAGTGACTGTGAGATGACATGCCCAATGTGACAGTGAACCTCAGAATTTAACCCAAAACCTCTGCGCTACAAAACAACACTCACACCAACTACACTGATTGTATTACGTATGCCTCAGCTCCTATGACTTTACTTCTCTCCACTGCTTCCCATGGCCCAGGTTCACCTCAGAGACAGTGACCGACTGACAACAACAATGAATAAAGACAAAGCCCGGAGAGAAACGCTTTAGCACCTGAACCCTGCTGAGGACAGTAAACGTCACCAGAAGATTTATGCTGCTGTATATTGAGAATGTCCAATTCCCTTCTCCACAATAATGCTCCTCCAGCTGTTATGGGCATCAGGCTGAAAACTCTGAGAGAGAATTATAACAGGACGAGACAAACACATGAATGACACTTCATCTGTAATCCACTATACTACTGGTTTACACTGTTACACACCTCCTGGCAGGACCCACTAATTAATACCCCTTTCTATGATGGAGCAACTAAGGAAAACATTCACATTTACAAAATAGCAGGTTATTTGATTCATTTTGTACTTATTTGTGACAGAGTAACAATAATGGTCCTTATATCCAAAAAGAAATAAAGGATGCCCGTTCCTTCTGTCAGGGTCATCGTTTGTACATTTTGTTAATAATTGGTTGTACCCATAGTTCACTGGGGAACATTGAAGTTGGTCAGTGTGGGCCCTAATTTGCTGAAAGCCTCCAGATCACTGAGCAGCTGCTGAAAGGGGGACATCTGTGCCGCGAGGACGTGTGGATGTGCTGCTAAAGTGTGTGAAGGAGACAGAGCACAACACGCTGACAGCATCGACTCAGGTTTGTCACCGTGAGCTGCCAAACCAACGTCACCAAACGAGACCAGGAGCTCAGCCCAGACCACCCCAAAGTCATGCTTGGGTATGGAGCTAAGTATTTAACTACATAATATCAGATAAAGATTGTTGTATTTCTGTAATGCAGGGAGGAAATAATACAAGATATTTGGGGTTTCTCGTGGTAGTATGCCTTCTAACTTCTAGTTGCTTGGTGGCTCAGTGTGTGGGACATCCTTCTCTTGAGCGTGTGCTTATTTCCCAAAATTTGACCTTGAGTTGCATTGAAAATGGTTATTTCGCCATTAGTTACGGCTCCATCACAATTGACGTTGCTGGCAGGATGAGCTCATTTATGACCAAGCCTCAGTATCATTGTTCAGTAATTATTACAGCTTTACCTTTGCAAACGTAGTAGTGTTGTGCTGTGAAGTGTTTAATACCTCCCCTTAATACTTGGGCCTTTTGACAACATGATTTGTATTTCCTTCATATCATATTAAGAGCAGGTTAGCAAATTTACTGCTGCTACCTATGTTACAATCTAATAGCATGCACATCATTTGGGGGACCATTACATCAATCTACATTTGTACATATAAATCGCACTGTTTTCCCACACACTTCAGAGTTTACGCCGTTATAAATCATTTCAGCACAGCTGCTCTCTGCTGCTCTATCACTCCTCTGATAAGCCTTTTCAAATCTCCTCCAACATCGAATACCCTTCCAGCTCTGAGGCCGCCCCTGCCCTGTGTGTGAGAGCATGTGGTCACCTCCATAAGACAGAACAAGTGTACAGCAAATGTGGCTCTACAGAACGTGTTAGAGTGAGTGAGGCTGTGATTATGGCCGTAACTAGGACTCACTAAGCTGTGCAGGCTGATAAAGATTCATCTCTTTTCACAGCTACGGCAGCTGAGGGGATGTGAGCACGTATTTCAGAAAAGGAGAAGATGACAGAATTATGCCATGAGTGATGAACTAAAAGGTCATCAAACATTTAAAATGATCATTTTTATTTAATCCAAGCAATATAATATTTTCATTACACTAACCATTATTTATATTTCTTATTTTGTGTAATAATTTATTTTAAGTAAAATAATCTAAATGTTTATTTTTTATTTTTATTTTAACAATAAGTAAAATTAATCCCAACATCAGGTTACCACTGGGAATAGTATACTATCTTCGTTGCTCTATATTTTATACTGGTGATGCACATTTCCGCATTCATATATTGTAATTAGATTACATTTTGATTAAAAAGCTGCATAGTTTTGCATTTGGACAAAGTAGGCCACAGGCAACATCTATAAATGTGCGCGCATGATTAAAAGTTACTAGCGCCATATGCTTCTCATTGAGATCAGGATGAGTGAATGTGTTTTTTGACAGTGGACGTTGCTGCATGCACAATATAACACAATAGGATTACATTAGCCCTACTTTCCCTGCAGAGACTTCATAATGACAACCCACATATATTGTCTCACAGGACAGCTCACGCTGGAGGCAAGAAACCTACTCTGTCTTTTTTTCCTTTGTGGAATACATTGATGTAATTCTGACTAATCTAATAATCTAATCTATAGTGAGGGGTCCGGTGTGTGGCGGCTCTTATAACAGTACCACAGTTGTGAAGCAGAGAGGGAAGTTCAGGCCTCCAGGGGGGAGCCAAGTGAGAACAGCCCCAGCTCTGTGACCCCTGCTCTACCAAAAGGCTTAAAAACCTTCTCGTTGTATTAGCTGAGAAAAAACCTGAGGCTTTGGTGAAAATGTAAGACAATAATATTTGCAAATGTAGCCATATGTAACTATATAATATAGTTAGGATAGCAAACTAAACTAGTCAGCTTTGAGACACACATTGCTGTATGTTTTCAATGTTCTTGTAAATTGCATTTTGATAGATTACCAACACTAGGGTTCAGTTTTTATGATTAAATTTTTTTTTACATTGTAACATACAGGTTTTTTTTCTTCATAAAGATACTTTTAATTCTTATCTGTACACCAATAAGTAATTGTTGACAAACAATTTACTTTAATCCCACAGTATTTATTCTTAACTTTAAACTATACCATTAAAATATATACATTTGTAATAATGTTTGTTTATTTATTTATTATTGGATTGGACATTTGATGTAAAAAACATAGAATACTTAAATTTTATCTATCTTTTATAAGTACCGTAAACATTTTATTTGCAGGACACTGGAAGGGAACATGACGTTTAAAAAGAAACAGCAATGGTCAGCACAAGGGGTGTTGTCCACATTTGGCTGTAGTGATGTGGGGTCGTTTTTGTTCTCCACAGGTGCTGGAAGTTAAAGACGTGCTCATGTGACAGTGGGTTTGGCTTCAGTCTCAGGATGCCGACGCCTTCATCTGTGTTAGGAATAACTGTGTTAACAACTTCTCACACTGCTGTGCCATACACTGCACAACAACAAGAGAAACTGATGTAAAAATCTGTTTGAAATAAGCCCAAGGCATTAACAGTTTTGGTTCTGTGGTGTGGCACCTAATAGATCAGGTAATGGGGACAGTTATGTTCGGATAATAAATGGGAAGGCAATTTCCTTCCCAAGTAGTTTTTGAAAATCTGTATATTTTTGGATTGTTTTCTTGTTAATATGTACCGGTATGTACCGGTAATTATTTTACTCCAAAGTAATAATGTTTAAAAATGGTTGATTTTATGAAAAAAATAAGGAAAAAAGATACCTCTCACGACCTTTGGGCACACAGCCAATTCACAGGTCAAGTATAGGTACTGAAGAGCATCAAAGAGAGAAAGTGCCTTTTGCTTAAGAATGTGTATCGCAAAAGCAGAACTGCAATCAGTTTACTCAAATATCTTAGTTGTTTATACATTATGTCTATTTGAATTCAGTGTAACTTAGTTTGAGGCAACTAAAACAGAGGCATACACTGTATTATGCACTGTTTTGTTCATATCCAATATCAGCCACTAGGGGGAAGCTGTGAGTCTCTCCAGCTTGTGAAACCTGGGAATTGCTAAAGTGTGTCCTTTTTTTTGTGTTGAAGTAAGACGTTGCTATCACTGAGTTGTTTTGAGAGCAAAGTCCCACAGCACTAAAAAGTTCCCAGGCCTGTGCTCCAGTCTTAGCTCAAGTCCTACCTCACTAATGAAGCACATGCATTTCATTTGAGCTCACTGCCTAATGTCCCAGGAGAATATGAGGATGAGGGGAAAGGCGAAAGGTCCAATAAAACGCTGCAGGGTTTAGGTTCGGGGCAGGGGCTGGTTGTAGCACCTGTCACACGCGTCCCAGGACCAGTGAATGCTATTGATGAGCCCGCCGAGGTCAAGAGTGGGCCCCCACGCATCTCCAGGGCAAAGCCGGAGGGATTGCTGGACACCTGTCAATCACAGAGGGAAGGTATAGGATCTGCGCTCAGCTACTGTGTCCCAGGCCTAAGGCAGTTAAGCCAACTCACACCAAGCTCAGGACATTCTCACGGAAACCCTATAACAAGATAATGATCTTACAATATTACAGCCACATTCATGAACATTTGATGCACTGGCTCTGGCAAGTTGTGTATCTCCCATATCTGCATCCGTCTCTCTTTTTTATTTCACATTTATACCTGATTCATTTTTGGTGATATCATCCCCAAATGCAATAGCACAGTTCCCATTAGCCATTTCCTGCAATAGCTTAGATAGTGTTCAAGTTCAAGCAGGGCAAAGAACCCTCCTAAACAACAGTTTGTCATAATACCAAGCAATACTTACCAAGGTTAGAAAAGAATATACCCAACCTCTTTTTTCAATTGATACTGTAATTTTAAAAAATCCAAAATGGTATGAGAAAATTGTATTTACCCAATGTGCAAATGTATTTGTTTATTTTAAGCTACATTCACTTGTAACCACCAAATATATTCTACGTCACAGAGTAACTAAATTTTAGACAAAATGATTGTAATCGAGATTAATTTTCCGAATCATGTCATCCTCATTTCAAGCAGGGCTAGAATATAGATATGTTTTTGCTGTGAGTTTAAAGGTTTGTTTAATAGAGCAACAGTTATTTAGTCATTTCCATTTTACATGTTACGATGGCTTTTGATCTGAATATACTTGTCTGCAAATGAAGAGTGGAGCTCCTTTCTACACCAGGGCAGTCTCACAATTCCCCTCCAATAAAGTTGCTGAAGCCCTTTAGGAAACAGCTTTAGTTCAGGTGCTGTCTGTGAAACCTGGGTGATCCGACTTAACGTGACCTCTGACCTCTCGCTTTGAGCATAAAAGTTGGTCAGACTGTGGAGAGAAAGGATGAGTGAACATACAATATCATGGGTGATTGAATTAAGTTTTCTGGTTCAAGGAGGGCCTGGGGGGTTTAGTGAGAAATCAAATCCGTCTTCTCTGCTGTCTCCCGCTCGTCCACTGGGCCTTGCAGCTGTCCTGTTTCCTTCTGATTTTTCTCTGTCAGATTTCAGCCTATAATTAGCAGAAAGACCTCAGTGACTCTGTACACACATGTGACTGTGTGCCTGGTCAACGCAGAACTAATGGCCTAAATCCCCCTCCCCACGGCCGTCACATGTAGACGCTTCAGCTGGACCCCTATCTCAGTGGACTCGGCTTCTTAAAGGCCAACCCCGCAGAGGTCTCCAGAGCAGTGCCAAGGGGCATATGTAAGCCCCCCGCAGAGTCTTTCCCCTGCTCCGAATTCCAGTCACGGCATCGGACATCCCACCTGCTGCTCCTGTTGCATTTAAAGAGCGGGTTTAATAGATTGGGCTAAAGATTCTGGGTCTGTGAAGTTACAAAGGGCTGTGTGCCCCTCTGTGGGAAAGGAGCAACAGTTTTCCATTACGTCCACCTGAGCCCCTCCAAAATGGGCTGGTTGTATAATGTTAGACAAGGTCGTGTTTGACAGATCGGCCTGTGATGGGACATGGTGACCGGCCCACTGGGGAGTTCTGTCAGCCCATGGGCCTAAGTGGACACACATCCATCAGTGTCACTGTGGAGGGGCATGTGGAGGGGCACCTGTTACTGTCACATTGTCTCACAACAAAAAACAAATGCGAGAAAAAGATCAAGTTAATAGATATTTCTGCAGACATTGTACATTTTGTGCAATACTGTCATAATCATGTGCAATACTGTGACATAATGTCCATCATCCCTGGTGCTATATTTTCTGTCCATAAAACCGCTGTAAATAAGAGTGTTATTATTATTAAGATTATAAGTATTTTTTCGAATGTATCTGTTTTTTTTAATTGTACATCTGTGCCTAATCTCTGTTTCTGTACCTAATCTGTGTTGCAACAGTGGAATTTCCCCATTGTGGGACAAATAAAGGTTATCTTAGCTTATCTTTCCTATTTAAGAAAGATATCTATAATAATTCAAGAATAAAAATGAAGAGTTCAACTGCATAAACAGGTATCTCCATTTTGAAAAATTATGAGTAGCTTTCTTTTTGCTGCCATTTTATACAGATATTATGAATGAAAATATTGTTGTGCGGATTTTCTCAAGGGGGATAGAATCATAATTTGATTGCAGTAAAATACGTTTGGCTTTTGAAAATATTGCCATACAAAGAGTAAAGCCTCCGATGACTTTTCAAAACGTTGCTAATGAACTCTTGCACGTCACTTGCAACCACAACACAAATACATCTTGCAGTGAAATGTCTGAAAATATAAATAGTTGTCGCTGGTCTGTAATTCTACCTCACCAATAAACACATGCCAAAGGACTGTATTTTTAATGGTAGCGAAAGAGGGTCGGTTCAATAGTGCAGCGGCACAACAGCTTGGCGTAACAATTTCCAGTGTGATCTCGATGCGTAATTCAGCGTGCAGAATGAGACAAATACCACTGCACATTTGCTACGAGGCAATATTTCCTCGGAAACAAGAGCCTCATCCTAGAGTAAACCGTGGTGTTAAAGGTATTACAAAATCATTCTTTCACTCCTTTTTCTCACACTTCATTTCGGCGTTTCTCTAGTTTACAGAGGATTTCGCCCGTTACGGAGGATTTGCAAGGTTTATCAAGTTTGCCCGGCTTTCCTCCCCTTTAAGCTGCGCCACTAAATCACACATTTGTCTAAACAGATGTTGTTTTATACCCTGCCATGCACCGAACACTTTACTTTTTTTTTCTAGTCAGTATTTGATCGATTGTAGGCACAGCTGTAGAGTCATTTCAAAGGCGAGCAAGTGGCTAAAGTTAGCATCGAGAGGTTGTAAACAGATAAACACGGCCGACGTGACAGCAGTGCAAACTATGATAAAGTTATGAAGTATAAAATGTAACTGCGGTCAACAGGACAAAGGTATGAAAAACACAAAGAAGCGAAAACACACAAACAGTTTTTGATTGACAGGTTCATGTGGCCCTGAGCGTCTCCATAGGAACAGGAGTTTGGTTGCTATGAACTACATGGCCTGATGGATGAACTGTCTGGGCTTCCACTCAGTCAAAAGGGTATATGAGGTGTAAGATCACTAAATATAGTTAAGCAAAAGTGCAGCTGCAATTTGTAGGTCTATGACACATCAAAATGAAAATGAATGAAAAACTATGTTAGACAATTTAAAATGAACTATTAAAATTCAGTTAAAATGATAATTTAACAAAATAAAACTTACAACTTACAAAATTACATGGTATTATTGTTGCAAATTATAACAATTAGTTCTTGTTTACAATATGGTTGCTAGGTAACAGTTTTAGAATGACCTCTACCAGTGTCACTGTGTCATATTTGCCGTCCATGTCCAAACAGGAAGTACAATTATAAAGTCAAACTGGGGGCAAAATGTTCAGTAAAATCTGAATTATAATTGTGTTCACTACATTTTATGCACTTTAGACTATTTGTTTCGGCAGCACACACAACTGCTAATACCAGCTTGTGTTACAACTGAAAATACAAAAGAGTGACTCTGGACACCACTCCCTCCGTCACACTTTGAGTCAAACTCAAACAGAACAGAGCAAGTTTATTTCCGAGACGCATGTGAGGAGCTCATTGGTCATCTAACAAAAATTTAGAACAAAATCAAACTTCACTCACCTCAGATTAATACAATGTTGTGCTTTACTTATTAATACTGCATAAATCTGTCCTTTCTGTTGTTCTCATCCATGTTTGTTTTGATACGGACGGACCATGACGTCTGTCCCTGATCGGCTAATCCACCTATCAATCATGACCCCCTGACGACAGGGAGATGAAAAGCTATTGATGAAAAGATATTTTTTCAGACATTTTTCCTTTTTGGAACGCCCAAAATCACAACAGCAGTTGCATTGAAGGTATGAAAAACATTTTGTGAGCTATCACTTCCAGGCAGCAAGATCTGGAATTGGGACCCTGAACACTCCCGAACGGTGGCATTGATGGAGATGGGTCAAATGCAGGGATTCCCCCCCACTACATTCTTGATAGATGACATGAAAACCAGAATCAGAATCAGAAAAGGTTTATTACCATTGTCAATGAACAAAGTTCACAAACATAGGAACTTGTTTTGGCATTAAGGTGCAACATAAAACACTGATCAATAATAAAAACCATATGTATAATCAAAAGGGCCAATAAACATCAAATATGTTTTACATTACATTACCAAAATGTTCTTTAATGCTTTAATGCACATTGTTTCATCGGGAAAGAACCCTCGAGAAAGTATAAAAAGTTGTATTATTGTAGAAAAAGATTCAGTTGTAGTCATCTGGACAACTGAATCTTTTTCTACAATGGAACACTCCTGGACGAATGAGGGATTACACCGACAAAGTTGTATTAGGTCCTTGCCATGTATTGTCAAAGGTTAATGTTAAAGTACACTTTATTTTCCCCGTAGGGAAATGTGTCTCTGCATTTGACCCATCCTTCAATGCCGCTGAGGAAACCTGTCAGGAGCAGATTTGACTGTAAAGGTCACTAAGTAAAATCTGCCTGCCCCTTTGTTTACACTCCAGTGAAGCTATGGACTATAGTTGATTCCCATGGCTCGGGGCCTGGCACAAGGGAAACGCATTACATTCAAGTGACAAATAATTGACTGGCATCAGCTGGTGGGGTCTGGGGAAAGGTTGTAGTGACAAATATAGCAGCTTTTTTCTCAATAAATCGTGGTGGGTGCAGTCTGAGGCCTGTGAATTGACACAAAACACTGTTAGGTATTCAGTGCATCAGTGATTAATGTGACAGAGAGCTCTTTCAAGTGTGATCTGAAATAGAAGATGAAACACTTCAGATACAAAACGTCCCTCGGCCTCAGACTGATATGACAGAGAAATATATCCTCTGTCCTCTCAAAGGGACGTGGCAGGTGTTTTCATCTACATGAGTTTAGCTCCTTAAATGTATGTCATGTTTAGTGTTGCAGTGAATGTACTTCTTAATAAGTCAGTGTAATCAAAGTATCAAAGGTAGACTTTTATTTCTTTCAGATGGAAGTCAAAACTTCTAGATTTTAAACATGTTGTTTTATATATATTCCTTTATGTTCTTATCACATAAATAAAATAAAGAGGGAATCACAATGTAGAATCCTGGTGGAACACAGTGCTGGAGTGGTTGGCCCTCTTGTTTCTTATGGTTGCAATTAGGGCATATCATTTGTCCTCAGAGAATGAATAATTGATTACTGTATGTCGGTATGTCGCTGTATCTTGTAATCAGGATAACACATTTTGAGGTATGATATATTGCTTCAGAAAATATCACTATAAACAATAATATTGAAACTACTCAATATCACTGACAACAACCTCAAAGAAGAACTATATTATCAACTGTAAATGTGTGTGTACATAGTAAGCCTACTTTTATTTTATACTATAGTTCATTTTAATTGTTTTTGTTAATGCATGCCCTTTTGATTTCATATACAGTGGGGCCAATAAGTACCCATTTTAAAAAATGAGAGGTTTGTAATTTTCATCATAGGTACACATCAAGCGAGAGACAGAATGTGAAGGACATTAAAAAAATTAAAAAAGCCAGGAAATCACATTGCATGATTTTTAAACAATTTATTTGTGAAACTGGGTGTCCAATAAGTATTGGGCAGCCAGCAAAAGTTACTTTTAATACTTTGTAATGTAGCCTTGGTTGGCAATGACAGAGGTCAAGCGGTTCCTGTAGTTCTTGATCAGGTCAACACACACTTCAGTTGGTATTTTGGCCCACTACTCTGCACAGATCTTCTCTAGGGCTGTGATGTTTGAGGGCTGTTGCTTGGCAACACGGAGTTTCAACTTCCTCCACAGGTTTTCGATTGGGTTGAGGTCTGGAGACTGGCTCGGCCACTCCATGCTTTTACGGAGCCACTCCTTGGTTTTCCTGGCTGTGTGCTTTGGATCGTTATTATGCTGGAAGACCCAGCCACGTTTCACCTCAATTCTCTGACCGAGGGAAGGAGGTTTTTACCCAAAATGTCACAATACATGGCCCCATTCATCTTGCCGTTGATACGGACCAGTCTTCCTGTCCCTTTTGATTCCTCACTGTTCTCAGGATCATTTGAACCCCACGAGGTGGGATCTTGCATGGAGCCCACTCTGAAGGAGATTGTCAGTGATTTCATACTTGTTCCTTTGTCTAATAATGTTTCCAACTGTTGATCTTTTCTCACAAAGTTGTTTACCAATTGCTGTTTGACTCATCCCAGCTTTGTGCAGTTGTACAGTTGGTGTCTTTGGGAAGCTCTCTGGTCTTGGTCATGGTGGACTGGAGTCTGACAGTTTGAAGGTGTGTGCAGGGGTCTCTCATGCATCTAATCAGTTCGAACAGGTGCCATTCATACTGTTAACGAGAGGAGGTCGGAATAACTTCTTAAAGAACAAGTGACTGGTCTGTGAGGGACAGAAGAGTTGTTTGTTTTGTAGCTGCCCAATTTCCCAACTGGCCACCCATTTTCACAAATAAATTTTTTAAAAATCATGCAATGTGACTTCCTGGATTTTTTGTTACATTCTGTCACGCTTGATGTGTAGCTATGATGAAGATTACAAATCTGTCTTATCTTTTTAAATGGGTGAACTTGCAATTGATCGTTATATATATGTATATATATATATATATATATAAACGATCATTTATTTATATATATATATATATATAGATATATATATCTATATATATCTATATCTATATGTCTATATATATTTATACCCCACTGTATCTTGTTTGTATTCATGTTGATCGTTGCATGTTGCACCTTAATCCCGAAACAAGTTCCTATTTTTGTGAATTTTGTTCATTGACAATGGCAATAAACTTTTTCTGATTCTAATTCTGAAGAAAATATGTGCTACAATAAATAAATACATAAATACATAAATACATAAGTACATAAATACATAAATACATAAATGCATAAAATACACAAGGATTTAGTTAAGTCATTGAAGTTACTTCTTCAACTCACTACAGCTCAAACACATGTGCAACGAGTCCCCCCAAACTATTGTTTCAGCTTTCATATATTGAATGAATGATGATACAGTAATTATTGTGACAGGCCTGCTTGTAATTGTCCAGATTGCACACCATCTAATGCCCACTGTTAATCATAAACATCCTTTCATTTTTTACGACTATAACATTTGGACATACAGGTGTTGAATAAGCAGATCTGCTGCTATGGTGTCATTAATTTAACACCTTTCAAGAAAGTTGCAGTGAGCAACAGAGGGATTTGTCAGCTCCTGGTACAGTTAATGACAAAGCTGATAATATGTCTGATGTTACTGACCTGTCATCATCAAGGTTTCATCTGCAGTATGTTGTGTTTTACTTTTCAAATGATAAACGATTTTAGAGCTGTAACAAAACATAACACATTTTTCATATGTACATCTTAACATGGGAGCACTTTTAACTGTTGGCTCTGAGATGTTGTAAAATATATCAGGAATATATCACTACAGGAATCACTACTGAATTACACTCTGTAAGCATTTTGTAATCGTAAAAATGTGGGCTTTCTGCTCTGCCTAAGAAAGACATCCATCATTCAGGTATAGGGACTCTGCCAAAAGAAAAAAAAGAAATCTGTATAAGAATCCCTCCTGAAGAAAGATAATACAATATGTGATTTATTGAAAACAAACCATCCTTGGAGTGAGTGAGCTCTGGCCTGTGCACATAAGTTCACTGCTCAGTAAACCAGGCACAAATCCTAACAACTTTGCACACAAAGTTGAGCTCAATTTTAGCCTCCAATGTAAACTATCATTGCTGGTCCAACACTTGGCCTTCACAAAGAGTCTCTGTAGTTATCACCTAAAGTGTGAACGGACTGCTCTCTCCGCCTTTTTATAAACTATATGCAGAGCCAAGGAAAACATAATAATCCAGTTATTTACTTTGAAAAGATGTAATCTCGAGGGTTGGATATCTCCATGTGTATCTGATGGAAAGGCACTGTGAACTTTGGTGTTGGGTATTTTTACCTCCTCAAATAATCAGACCCCAATTCTTCAATTTTATTTGACTTTTACATTCCTCTGCTGTGCCTCAATAAGGTTAAACTGTTGCTAACGGGCAAAGATATGAGCCAACACGAGCCAATATGAGTAACTAGGTGGTTGTGTAAAATGTGTGAGGATTTTGTGTAGGCTACGTAGTAATATTTTTATATTATTACATTAACATTAGTTTGAGATTGCCACTATGTTGGCCAATAATGACACATTTTATCAGTGCTTAGAGAGGTCAAAACAAAATACACTTGGAGTGTACTAAATCACATGAAATGTAATTTGTACAACTTTTGCATTACGTCTAAGATTTAGTTGTAGTGTCTTTAGCTTTGATTAGAGTACACATTCACTCAGGCAATGTTTCAATAAACTGCAATGTCAAAAGATGTATTTGCCTTGCCTCAATAGGGTTCAGAGATCTGTAGTAGATTAGTTGTTGCTTCTGCTTAGATGTTTTCTCTGCTTGATGGCAATCACAAACTTAAACCTCTTTGTGCTGCTAAAACTCACTATTCATTATGCAACTTGTATAAAATAATAAATCCAACATACAGAGTAATCATTTCCATAATTAAAATACTCACGTCCTTTCCATTAAAAATGCGTAACTTGAAGAATATGAACTTTGTAAACATCTAAATGGATTTAGTTGGTCTGGTTTTACAGCTGTAATATGTCTATCATTACTAAGCCTCATTACTATGCAGATTATCTATTTATATATGGGCTATAGCATTGTACGTATGCTTGTATTCTATGTTGGTCTCCATCTGGCTGAACAGGTGCACCCTTACATGCAGCCTGAGCACTTTGAAAATGTTTCTCCATAAATCAATTTAGATATAATTACAGACAACACTATTCGTCAGTCAGCATGGGCTCATATCATGTCTTCTGAAATGATTAGCATAGCGAGCTATTTTCACCGATAGAGTGGTCAAATTGGGAACCTCTTCTCTCTCATCTCAGTTCAAATATTTGCTTATGCTTGTACGGTGATCCCACTAATTCATATTTAAATTAGTGAGGGACTACATGGACTTGCACAGACAAATATAACTCAAAGTATTATTATTATTATTATTATTATTATTATTATTATTATTATTATTATGCATTAAAATGACAAGTTATAAACAAAGATATATACATAAATGTTATACTCTTTGTATAGATAGTTGATTCGTTTTTCTTCCTGACAAAATCTGGTGCAAAAAGTCAATGCGTTTGGCCACTATGCATTTACTTCTGCTTCTCTTACAGATGTCTTATGTTCATCTGATGGGAAAAGCTGCAAGTGTCTGTGGTGAGGGAAGTCTTCACATCACTCATTTGAATATGGAGGACAATTTTAAATACATAACACAGCAACTATATGTTTGCCCCCAAAGTAAAAGTGTAAAACAGCACAATAAACTGGAACTTCCTTCATAAAGCAGAGCCAATTCAAACGTAACACGTCTGCCAGCAGTGACGGAATAAGTACAGTATCTCTGTGATCCTAAAGAGGCGAGATGGCCCTGCCCCAATCAGATGACCAGAGCGAATCCACTGGCCCAGATCAGTGGTGCTGATGGACGCAGCTTGTGTGACATGCAGAATCAGGGAAAGTGCTGATTAATTAGAAGGCAGCTAATTGGTGTTCATCTGAAATAAATATAACGACCTGGTGACACACAGTATGAGTGCTGTAAATGATCAGGCAGTGGCTGAGAGACGCAGAGCAGAGACTGAGGCAGGACGCCAAAATAATGTTACTGTATAGAGGCCTATACTACTACTGCACAAACATCATAGGGGATTAGGTCTATCTAAATGTGCCACGGCCTTTAGCCCGTCAAAATATTCCTTATAAACTAGAATGCATACAAAAAGAACTATCAAGAATTGAATGTAAGCAACAGATATGACCAAAACACACATTTTGTAAACCTAAACTTTGTCATTCATAATCGTTAAGGCTTGTGTGCCAACAAACACAACGGATCCACTCCTCACCGAGTTGCTTATCAGCCTCTCATTTATTGTATAATATTAAAAGTATGTGCTAAACCTGTGGTCTCCTGAACATGCTGTGACCCTGTGAAACCTCAGTTGGCGCACTGAAGGAAAATGAACTCTGAGCTTCAGGCTGCCTCTCGTTCCCTGGTATTGTAACTCTAGATGTGCAACTCAAGCATGGCTGAGGTGATTAAAGCAGATCTGAGCCAACCCAGTGAAATGCAGTCTACAGGAATGTTCCACTTGACCATCCAGAGCATAGCAAGTGAGAAGTCGAACGGGCCTCTAGTTTCACCGGACCTTCTGATGTGGCAGGGAACCCAACATCCAAGATAATAAAGACTTAAACCCTGGAAATCTATACACTCACTTTTCAGCATTAAAAGTCTCCTTAAGTCTACTTAATTTATATTTTGGATAAATATGAATAAATATAAGCATTTGTTAATCTTAGATGTCCTGAATTCTAGCACACAATAAACATTGCTTTTCAAAACAAGGTTAAATGTGCAGAATGCATTAGAGCTGTTTGTGTGCCTGGAAATGTACAATTGACAAGTAGATGAACATTCATATGTTAAAATGATTGATAAATATAAGATATCCAAAAATATGCAGCTAAAGTTGATAGCTTTCTAATTATTAAGATATTGGATTAATACATGATTTTACATTGAAGATCAGACAAACAGAACTGTTGTCATGTGTTATTTTGAAAAGATGCTGTAAATCTAATTTTCAGACTTATTCAATGTCCCTCCCACATACTTTCTAACATGACTGCCTCTGACTCAGACAGTCACCTTCATGTGTGGGTCACTCTGTTGACAGAGACAAACTGGTGTGTGCACAGGTGGTCTGCCCTCGGTCCTCTCATGTGAGCCCCAAACACACATTGCATCACACATGGAGCTGTCCTTGTGTGTGGGGTGTGATCTCTGTGAGGAGTTATGACCCCACTGAACTGCAAGAAAGGATTCATGTCAAATATAAAGGATTGTTCTTGTAACTCAGAGATTGTATCTCCTTTTTTTGGTGTCTTGGTAATTTAATGCCACTGTTTAATGGCATTAAAGGCAACTGTTTGATTTTTTTTGCTTTAGATTTTCCTAAGACACTAACAGCAAATATTTCACCATGGTAAATATTACATTACATAGGAAACTGTCTAAAATGATCAAGAATATAAATTATTCCAGCAATGTATTGTTTTAAGCCACAAGGGCCAAAATACACTATGGCTATTATTGTAAGCATTGTGAGAACAAACCACTTCTCTCAGCTCGATGGTGTGACCAGTTAATTAGCAGACACGTCAAACCAAGATATCACCCAATGGCGACACCCGTGGGTGTTCGGCATCAAGGTGTTAAAACGAGGGCCTGATTTATTAAGCTCTAATTGTTGGTGTGGATGTCTCTCTGTCAGACAGGGGCTGGGGTTACTGACAGACACTGAGTGTGAACTTTTGTCGTCCGCAGATTCATAGCATCCTCAAACCTCCCACTAGGGAAAGAAGAATATTTGTGAAAAGTTGCAAACTTGTTGCCACCACTCCAAAACTGCCCCTTGTGTTGTGAGGCTTGTTTTGTCTCATAGATGATTAATGAGCGAGAAGGCTGAAGGTGGCATGGACGAAAACAGAAGATGGGGCGGACAGACAGGGCTGAGAGCAGAGGCTGTTGGACTAAAATATCCAGCGTGGGGGGTTGCTATGGGCAGCAAGCAGGGGTCGCCACACTCGCCTTTGGGCTGCAGCTCTCAGCCACACCACAGGCATGACTCACTGTAGATAGACCCAGATAGCACAGGCTCAAAACAGTGCGGCTCGTCTGGGGCTGCTATTTGCAGAGCAAAAATTCAGCTTCGGACACACACTGTCACCCGATGATGGATCAGCGAGAGGAGCAGATCGGATGGGCCTGGGAGGGGTGAGGGGGGTCTGCAGGGGCATCTTGTAGGGGGAAACAAACCTCCATGTGCTGAGCTGTGTCATAGCTCTGACAATCAAAGTCCTCTGTGATGGTGCTTGGTCCAAAACATTCTAGGTTGAAGCGAAGTGCTGTTTGTTCATATGCAGCTTGTTTCACCTGGTAACGTTCTATTTGGGGCCGGTCAGGGAATATAGTCATCCAGTTTTACTCAATGACAGACATGAGGAAATACCTCAAACTAAGGTATGGTAGCTAAGGTGTCTGCTGTTCAGGTCAACAATGTTTCGTGTTTGACATTGAGGCAAAAATCATTAAAGGGCAGAATTGCACACTGAGTTCTTGTGTCAGAGCCATGGACCTGCCTGACTCTTCAGCTTGCCCCTTCTATGTCTGTAGTTAAACAGCTTGAACAGGTTTAGCATAGCACCACTGACCCCAGGGCAAAAGTCATCAGGTTCTGTCACTGGTCGTTGTGTTCCTGAAGCCCTCATGATTTGTACATGGGCTCTGAAATCCTGTCTGTTAACAGTGGGATGAGGAGCATAAAGAAGTAGAAATAGTGGAGTGTTCATAAGGAGACCGAGACATGACCCTGTGTTGATGTGTCAGTGAAAACAGGCCTCAATGACTCACTGCACTCATCTTATAACAGGAAGGTTGGAGGTTCGATCCCAACTTCATATTGGTGTGTCCTTGAGCAAGTCCCTCACCCTTAATGTGTAAATATGGTGTGTGTGTGTGTGTGTGTGTGTGAGTGAGTGGATGTGGAAAAGTCTGTGTATAGAATAACCAGAGGGTTACACTTTCCCATTGTGAGTAATCAAAAGCTTTGATAGGGAAATAGCACTGGAACTGAATGGAAAAAATGACTATTGTTGCGTTCAAGACTCCAGGTCCGTACTGAGGGTAAATAAACCTCTCCTGCATTGGTCCAGTGAGTAATCAAAAGCTTTGATAGGGAAATAGCACTGGAACTGAATGGAAAAAATGACTATTGTTGCGTTCAAGACTCCAGGTCCGTACTGAGGGTAAATAAACCTCTCCTGCATTGGTTCAGTCTCAGGCCTCTTTTTACACCTCTCGGGCTACTTACATTTATTCTACAGGCTTTAATTTTAACAATATCAAATAATTTGAACATTTGTGCTTCTTACAAATTACCTTCAGGTATTATTATAGTTTTGTAATTTCTGTGTCTATTATTTGAAAATGTACTAACTCTTAAATCAGGCTTTAAATACATTTTACGTCCAAACTGTTACTCAAGTCGTTTCTCTTTTTTACTCTTACTTAAGTCATTTCTGGGTCATTACTTTTAACTTCTTGAGTAATGAACTGTTTGAGTACAAATTATGGCCTACGTAACTCTGTGAATAATAGCACTTTGAGCATTAAAGTTTGTGATTTTGTTATTAAAATAACTGTATTAGAAAAAACAAAAAGTACTTCCAAAAACAGAAATTAAAATCTACTGGTGCAAAATAAGGTGTAGAAGATCACATCAACTGTCCTATGTAATGAAAAACTGTACAATATTGTGTATGTACGATAAAGTTTTGTATTCTGTAGTAATACTTTGTGTGTTTGGTGCAGATAAAACATGATGAGCTGCAGCCTGTGTCAATGTCTGTGTGTGGGCAGTGGGAGCACCTGGCACGGCGAGACGAGCATATAAATTCCCATGATAAGGAGAGGGGAAGTGTCACATAGCTGGGTGTCATTTTTTTAAGATGTGAGGAAATGCCGGCGCGCTTGATTTCCTCATGAAATACAGCAATACTTCAAATAGTGCTCTGCAGCATCAGAATAACCAAACCCTCACTCTGCCCACTCTGGGATACTATATCAGCTCTTTGTTATTTCCCAATATGTCAAGATCATATCACATTCTCAGTTTAAAAGAAGATACATTTATCTGTTTGTTTGTTTATTTTCTTTGTCAAAACAATAAAGATTCCATGGCAGGAGAAGTAATGGAGTAATGCCTGTTGAAGTGAAAATGTTGTGATGACAGAAAGACAGGACTCAGATTTCTGTCAACAACAGTGTGCGCCACATGGATAAAACTACAGTGTGAAGAAAACAGGAAGTGGACACACATTCTTATCTGCTGCTTCAAGTGACTTTATTTAGCAGGCAATTCGACTGTTTGTAGAATGCAACTTTTAAATAAATCCAACTTTGATGTGTGCCTGCATCTAGTGGGTCTCTATTGTGCACCGACTAAAGCGCATGAGCAAAATGCAAAATGGTCCTGGATTTCCTGCTGCAGTAATTTGCACCTGTTGACCTGTTGCCATGGCCACACTTTGAGTCCAAACATCTAGATAAGATCATCAAATGGGATAATTTATTGCAGAAGTGCTATCATCTTTTACCAGTCTTGACTTTGTAGCGTGAAACCAAAAATGTTTTGTTGGTGTCACAGTTATTTCCTGAACTCTCTGCCCCAGAATAACAGCCTCCTCCTTCCCCACCCTCACTGGTGCGTTCGGTGCCCCCTGTAAAAGTGCCTCTCTGAAAACCTACCACAGTCACCCTGGTATTGATGACACTTGCCTATTAAAAGAGATGGTCCATGTCTAATCTTCTCATTAATTGGATATCACAGAAAGACCAGATGATCAGACAAACAAGAAGATAAAAATATTAAATGTAAAACAACATCTTATTGGGTCTTGATCAATATTGTATTCTGATGTGGAGTCAGTTTACCATTACATAAGGAATGTCTCCGGGTGGAAGATTGGTTTTCATTCACCTGCTGAAAATGTTCATTTTCCCTGGTTTTGATTATCAGTCTATTATACTTACATATGAAGCATTTGAAGCTACTTGATAAGGTGTCTCAAGTGCTTGAACGACGAGTGAGTGGACCTTTTCAAGCATCGAATGTGAAGAACACATACATAGTAAAGTAAAGTAAAGTAAAGTACTTTGTTTTACTTTACTAAAACGCGTTAATGTCTTCAGAAAGTGCAGTATATCACCAGGTGATTATCATTTACTGGCACATTCCTGACGGCTGTGTGAGGCTGCGACACGGATCCTTTACAGTGAAAGTAAGAGGTAAACAAACAAACAGTTTTGCCGAATGTCACAGAGTGCCCGCTGTGCATTTGTCGGCAGGGTCACGGTGGTAGAGGAGAAAACAGCAGTGGAAATGTCATAAATCAGACAGATTTTAGAATCTGATGACAAACCTAATTCCTTTCTGAAAAGAGCAGAGCTGTCCCCCCCTGACTGTCATCGAAGCTGGCCTATAAACATCGCAGCTGTCAGAGAAACCCGCACGGACTGTGAAGGACATGCCTCTGGCCCTCTCACACGCTCCTGCCCCTGGACTATTCTGGATGAAGGGGCGGCCGAATTCCACTTTGCATTTTGTCACATCGGGCCGCAGTGGGGGCAGCACACAGCGACTGTACCACTTGCCACCGTTACCCAGCATTCCCTGTGATGCCTGACCATCTGTTGAAGGGCATTTACCCCCGCAAAATCACTTTATCCTTTTATCACTCCAAAGGCAGGTTGTGAAGCCTTAAAAAGGAAATGCGGGTGCAGGGAGAGTGGTGATGGTTGTTGGAAGGGGCCTGGGTGCACTCTGCTAAATGTTGTCATTGCGAAAGGTGAGTAGATAGGCTTTAGTGGCCATTTTCCACTCAACAAATGTCCAGCCTCATCTTCCCTTCCGCTCACACAGCAGAGGTAACAGGATAGCCTGCAGTGTGCCTCCATAACACAAGCCACTCACTGCAGATAAAACAAAACATATATGATTGCAGATGGACGTCCAGGTATCCAAGACCAGAATGTTGCGTTAGCCTTCCACACTATGAAGCAAGGGATCCTGGGAATTGTTCAAATATGAGAGTCTGTTCTTGCAATGTTTGTGAGTTCACAAACTCTTAAGAATCCATCTGCTCAGGCCCTGGCTCTTGACTGTCGGCCCCGAACCACCGGTGGTTCAGACCAATCACAGGGCAACATTGTGGTTTGGGCGGAAGCCAAAGGTGAAGCACCAAAACAAACCAAAACAAACATGGCGGTGTTGACAGATTTGAGCAGAAATACACAATTTTGTTTTTCTAAACGTGCACATACGTGCTTTATGTATTTCAGGACAGGAATTATGTCAGTGCTTTTCTCTCAAATGGATTTAACAAATGTGTTACCAAAATATTTTTTCCACACATACTTCTGATTTGATATGGACAGTGCATGTTAATGAACATCCATGCATATTAGATTGTAGCCATTTTTTATCCATTGTCCCACATTCACATTACAACACTTTCACGCATACACCAGCATACCTGGACACTGGAGGCAAGGTGGGCGAAGTGTCTTGCCCAAGGACACAACGACCGTGTACACTACCACCCCCCAGTGGCACTTGACATTCCAGTGGTCTCCCATCCAAGTACTAACAAGGCCACTTGTAACACTTGATTCAATCAGTTTCAAATAGGGATGCACTGATATATCGGCACAGTATCGGTAAGGCATTATCTAACTCAGAACTTATGAAAAGGAATTAGTTTACAGCAATATACCTTTGTTCAAAATATTCTAGTGTTTAAAATAACAACATATAGAAAGTATTGGCCTAATATCAGTTATCTGCCCAACATCTTCCATAACATCGGTATCGGTATCAGGACAACATTTCCATATCTGCCACTAGTATTAAATATTTGTCTAGACATTCCGCCTTTTTCCGAACCGTCTACAGAGTGACAAATGTGTAGAACTCAATTTGAGAATGCTACAAATCCTCATGAGCCAGGTTCAAGGTTTTTGCTCTTGATGCATTTGCAAAACCAATCTGAACCTTTCCTTTTGTGTAGTTGGCATGTTAACCTTATGTGTGTTTTTTGATACTCCTATTAACACAATAGAATAACAGAAGAATAGAATCAGTGTCTGGGCCAAGAACTCCCCAAGAGTTGCTGACAGAGGCCCCAGAGTCATTGAAGTATGAGTCAATTTCAAACCAACTAACGATGATGTTTTTTAAGTCCTTCATAAGTTCATCAGGGAATTAACACAATAATATCACAACAACTGGAAAATGAAGGCACAGTCACCCGCCCCGTCCATTTAGGGCTGGGTATGGCCTAGTACCTTGTGACGCAATATGTATCCCGATACTCCAAACTTGATCCGATACGTGTCCTGATACATGGATATCCCTTAAAACCGGTTTTATACGTTTGCTAAAATGATGTTTTGATGTTCACAGTGTCCTTACAACAACATCTGCAATTTATAATGACTTTATGTTGTTTAAAATATCACAATGCGCATCTCGGTATCGATACATGTATTGCCAAGAATCACGATATTGATATATTGAGTACAGCCCTACGGCCGTTTCGGTTTTGTTCATTCGTTTGTGTGCAAATTGATAAACAATAACAGACCCTCAACGGTGAGAACGGTCAAGTTCCACTTGTTCCAGATTACTTTGCCACAATCCCTGTTTATTTTTGTTCTCATTTACTGTAAGAGAACTTTTTCTTTGACACAAGTGGTTTGAATTCCCGACTAACTGCTGCTCTGGGCTTCTCCCTGTCGGTTCATTTAGACATAAATGGTCACAACACATCATAAATAATAGAAAGAATGTCACAGGGCCAACTTCCTGTGTAATTAAAGCAAGTAGCATGAGACGCAGTGTGTGCTCACCATATGTGTGTATGAATATGACACACACTCGATAATGTCAATGAGTAGACATTTTTTTCAATGTCTAAAGGTGTACGGTCGGCACCTGACTTAGATAGCTCTTTATATTAAGAAATGAGATGATGATGCAGGTGGAGTAATGCTAATACCACAACTGTTGTTTGCCCTCAACAACATTTCCTATTTCAAATGATTTTTTGTGCACACTTGCAAAATTAATATGATTTTATGCTTCTACCCCTGATAAAGCCGTATAAATTTGACACTTCATGACACTTCTACCATTATATCAGTTTTCTTTTTACCTTTCATATTTGTTCAACAGTGAAAATAACCTTTCATATTACATTACATGCATACAATTTTGTTCCTGCTTTTGTGGTCTGACTGCACTGATTGTCAACAAGGATAGTATTTATGTTCCATTGTCCATTCCATTCCATTGCCCCAAATAAAGTAATAATAAATATAGCAATTAGCATACCTTTTACCTGAAGTACTGCACTGTTTACATTTGAATAAGAACTCAATCACATTTGTTATATTTCTGAAAAGGTGGGTGGTCCCGACTTCTTACTACATGATCATTTGTATTGTCTTATTGCTTTACCACAGTTTTCACATGCCACTCCTGAAATGTGATGCCACCGAGAGGAACTTGAACTTTTACTGCCCTAATGAGCCACGAGCGTCTCCTTCACCAGCCCATGCTGCATCTGTTGAGGCAAATTAGAGCTCAAAACTAAACCAATTTAATGAAAACAAAACATGAAGTTATCCCATGACAGCAGCTTCAGTCTAACTCAGGTATTCACAATTAATTAAAGCGTCAAAGTGTGGCTGTGTTTGATATGTCTGGCTACCTGACCTTTGACCCTGCAGCAGCCCCACAGAACACATTTTAAATCTCTTTGGAAAAAGTAGGAACTTATCTGTCAGCACCTCCCACTCTGCGCTCTGACTATGTAAAAACAACAGTGTGGTAGGAAAGCACAGCAAGTTGTGAACACATGCTTGTTAAGCTTCATCTCACCTCTGACGTTCACCCTTAGGGGTTACTTATAATGTGAAAGGAATACAGGGGACTATATTTACAAAATGTATCTATCAAACAAGTAGTGCAAGAAGCAGTAAAGACCAGAGGTTCTCAACCTTTTTTGTCTCAAGTACCCAAGAGCTTTGTCTCACACTGTAGATACTCCCTAACTCTAAGGCAAATAAAACTGTTTACTAGTATATAGTCAATTATTATCATTATTGTCATATTTTCTTGTTTTAATTATATTGATGTCCTCCAGAACATTATTAAAGATATATACTTTACAACAAAGATTTAGATTTTTTAATTGCATGCTTTCAGAATCTGAAGTTCTGAAGTTCCCTAGTTGGGAAACACTGGGATAGACCATGACCACTGCAAGACACTGGTCTTTCAATGATAAAATTGTATAGGTCAACCGCATATATTTCATTTAAAAAAAATTTGGCCCTGCTTGTGTTGTGTCTCAG
Source organism: Chaenogobius annularis (assembly GCA_015082035.1). Classification (NCBI taxonomy): domain Eukaryota; kingdom Metazoa; phylum Chordata; class Actinopteri; order Gobiiformes; family Gobiidae; genus Chaenogobius; species Chaenogobius annularis. The sequence goes on from BJKM01000471.1 coordinate 78,638, forward strand.
AAACCTCCCATGTGCGTTTCCACTGTGGCTCACTGTGCGCATGGATTAGACCCATTATAAAGCACACATCAGAGATTTCTTCTATAATGTGCGAGAGTAACATGGCTCTCGCCAAAAGCCGTCAGGGCGTTAAAAAGTACTTCACACTGATTGGTCAAAATGTCACAACAGCAGAAGAAGCAGAAACATGTAAATTGTGTTAAATCCAGTCCACATATTTAAAAAACAAAATAGTCTGTAGTTTCCTTAAAACAGGCTGACGTACCGCCATCGGCGCCGCCATGTTTGTTTTGGTTCGGGACGTTTTGACTAACGCCCAAACCACAATCCTGCTCTGTGATTGGTTCCAGTCCCGCCTGCTGGCCCTCAATGCCATGTCCTCAAAGGCTTCCAGACAGTGGGACAGACGGGGAGAAGTGTCCAGCACTTATGACACTGTGGCGCGTGTCTAGAAAGGGCCTTAATCACCAAGGGCCCCAGAGGGCAGTCTGTAGGCTACAACAGGCTCATTACTGTAACTACATTTATTTGAGAGCTCTCTCTATTGACTGTAGTTTTACACTTTGACCACAAAAGGTGCATGCTATCAGTGAGCCCAATGTCTTTACTCCTTAGTCATGGGTCACTGTATTAGCTTGTATATATATTTTTTAAGTTCAAAGGTAAAGAGAATAAGGGGTGGAGCCCCCTGTGATGCTCCGCTTGGCTTGACACCCTTGCGACGCATTTTGTGCACCAGTAAAGTGTGTGAAGTGTGTTAAAGGTCTCATTTACAGTGATTAAATAGGCAATATGTTGTTTTAATGAAAAAAGCCCACTACCTGTGACAGCTTTTCCTGATTCTCACGTCATAGTCCACTGAACTGGAGCATTCACATCAAACTTCGCCTTCACATATCCAAGCCACATCCTTTTAAAGTTCTCACAGTGAAGAAAGAGTAGTTCAAACAGGGATAAGAGACAGCTGCCGTGCAACACATGTGTGTCTTCATCCTGCTTCAAACTCTGCATCATGCATTGCTCTGTTTAGGTCCACTGTTATTATATTGATGAGTTTTCCATCGTGTCCATCTCACTGGTCCCTCCGCGCCTCAGCCCAATGCTCCAGCCCAGTGTGCACACATGGTTGTGGCCACGGAGGAACTTCTGCTTTTTAAATCGACTATTTGAGGGATTCACTTAATGAAACAGACTCTCACCTGTTAGACTCAATATAAAAATGATTAGCATAATATATAGGCCTATAGGCTTTTTGCCAGAGCCATGGATCTTAACCCTCCGGTGTTGAAGCCAAACTTACGCCTTTCCCATTTTTGCTTCTGACAGACACAGATTGGCTCTGCCGTTGTTTTGGCACTTCTGATTGAGTGGGAATTCTGTTCACTTTAGTGTAGAATGATGGAAAAGTCTTGCTGCTAAAATATGAAGTGAAGTAGGTTGATTTGTGTAAAATGTTCAGTGTTTATTTGCAAATTTCTCTGGAAGTTCTTGACAATGGCTTTGTAGTCTGTGTAAAACTTGCTTGGCAGTTGAAATCAGCAGCTCTATGCAAATGAATACAACTGTACAGAGGCACACGATTAATGGCAGCACCCATATTCTAGTTTGGGGTTTATTGTCTTTGAATATCATGTGAAAATCCACTTGAATATGTTGAAATGCTAGTTGTTTTGCCAACACCTGACCTAAAACCATAGACTGTTGTTTATATCAGATCTGTCTATGCCTCTAACAGATCTTCCATAACTGGCCTTGGCTGGCTTTTACAAAACCAAACAATATACAATCCTTTATCATTGAAAAGCCCATAACGAGTAAATATATGCACCCTGTTATAATTTGTATGTTTAGCCACAAGGGTCTTTTGCCCCATTGTCAGGAGGACGAGGGAATTAATAGTCTTGTAATTGGCTCTAAGTGGATTAGGTGGTGGTCAGCACTGGCAAACACAAACCTGTTGTTAGGAGTGAGCTCTCAATCTGGACAGCAGATGTGTTCGCTGTTAAATATATCTTTGTTAAACAGCCAATAAGGACACACCTGCCCTGTGACACACACCCGAGAACTGTGGCCATACCAACCAGTGCGATTGGCTACTGTGCAGAGAACACTGTAAACGAATGTTTTATGAATAATGTATTATTCTATGGTGTAATTCATAGCTGCAATAAATGGTTAATTAAACGACAGACAGAGAAACAATGAGTTGAAAGGGTCTTATACTGTCTAAGTCTATCTCCAGGGGAAACAAAACACTGGTTTGAAAAGTATGATGGGAGAGGATGTTGAGGAGGTTGATGATATTCAATAATATCACAGAATGAGGTCTGATAAAACTAGAGGAATAATGTACATGATAGTAACAGACATCAAATTCTTGCAGTTTTGACTGTACAGTTCTACTCATGCACTAATAGGGAGAGCTTGATAGTTGTGATTTTAGTTTTATGGCAAGAAAATATTTAACAGTTTTGGAGATAAAAATCGTCATTATATTTTGTGTAAACTAGGTAAATATAATTATCAACAGTTGTGTGTATTGACATGCATACATTCTGCAATTCTGTATTAAAAATAGGCCAGTAACATATTTAATTATTTTTTGTATTCAGTGCAAACAGGCCCTGACGGACACCGTTAGAATCCTTCAATCCTTCAAACTTCAAAAAAGTTAATGCAAAGCCTTTGATCAATTACATGTTTTGCCCTGTTTTTGCATTATTTCAATTACACTATTGCTTTTTCCTCAGTCACAAGATGGCCGCTGAAATGGCCACAGCAAAAGTAGCCACAATTCCTCTGACTTAATTTCTACCATATTGATATCACCGCTAACTGACCAAAATAATCACATGGGATATTTCACAACTTTCCATAAGAGAGATCATTTAAAACACAGACGTACTGTAGTATAATGTGTCGTATGTCTTGAAGTTGGAGCGTCACTGAGCCGTGCACAATTAAAATCTTCTTTCCACTAGGTCTTTACATGAGGCTGTAAATTTAACTTGGCATTCCTTTATGGAGCAGGTGTGAGGGATTAGACCAGGGGGGTGTACACTAACTCTGAACACACATGATTATTCCTGCTGCTAAAATTCATGCATTTACAGGACTCTATATATGAAGATTAACACACAAAACAAAACATAATGTATTCTAAATGACAAATAAGTGTTAAATAATAATATATATAATAATAATATTAAATTGCAGCAGTCTTTCCCAGCCCTTTCCCAGACACTAATCATCACCAGTGGTTCAGACGTAATCACAGCAGCACCTTCGGGAAGATTATCAGGAGCCTGCCTCTCAATTAGAATCAGACACTCATATTCATACATGTGTGTCAAACACTCTGCGTCTGGCTGAACACATACAGCATCTCTGCAGATATTCCTGTTTTCTGCTAAAGCAGAGGCCGGTTTGCTCTGAGACCGGGTGTGATTCAGCTTTCAACAAGCCTGTTACCAGGGATTACCCTGTGTTGTTTAATACCATTATGCACACTACAATAGCATGTTGTTTTATCCGAGTAATCGGTCACACACTCTTCCCGCTGGCGGCTTCACAAATGTCACCATGAAATTTGCGCGAGTCTGTCCCTGGCCTCTGCCCAACCGGTGCAGGTGAGGTCCAGAAGGGAACGCAGCTGCCCCTCTCAAACTGCATTCACACACGCACCAGCACCCTGGGCCTCTGGAGATTGATGGTGAGTGAGGGAGTGTGTGTGCGTGTGGTGGGGAGGAGAGGGGGGTGCCAAACACAGTCCAGCTTTAACACAGTGGACACGCTCAGCTCACAGTTCTAGTAACATTTTATGTGACAAGCATAATAAAGGTGATTTATTGGGCGCATGTGTGTAAGCTGAATATTTTCCAGAATATCTAGTTGGGGGTATAAACTCTGTATTTTCAAATGCGTCAGTGGGTTGTTCACATTGTCACTACTTTAAGTGTTAGACAAACTTCCTGTGAAAATAATGAGCATGGCGAATGGGAAAGTCCAGATGCCCTGTGAGAAGGACAGGAGCATGTGTATGTGTGTATGCACACACACCCACACACGCTGTTGTTTTATGGCACGTCTTCTGCATGCGCCTGACCTTCACTTTTATATAGTGTAAACCTCGTCTAATCACAAGAAAACTACTGCCACGTCCTGAACTCTGTGCAGCTCAGTGCACACCACATAACCTAATGGACTCGAAACGGAAATCAGAAATCATCTTTTTTTGAGTGACTGCGGAATGTTTCCGCAGAAGCCATTGCAAAGAGTCTAGTTTTAAAGCCTGTTTACCCCTAAAAAACAAACAAATGGCCCATTCACTTTTGACCTGTTAGTGTGCCAAATGCCTTTACTGTTGTTTGGCATAGCTTGACTGCGTATGAGTGAAGAGGTGAAACTTAGAGCTATCATCGATCTATGGTCCTACTATGGTCTGGAGCTCTTATATTTTTGACACACATTTGAAATGGCAAGAGGAACTCAGTTACTAGGAAGCTTGAACCACTGCTCTTTTACATTGATTTCCCCACTTTCTACTTCTATTTCAGGAACAATAAATTGTCACTGAAATATCTGAATACTTTATTCTTACAGTAGTAGTAGTATTTCCTTTACCTATGTATATATTGCAGCTGTTTGTCTCAGTCTGACTGTTCCTCTGCCGTCGTTTGTTGGGGCTGGAGTATCCGGCTCACCTCTCCAGTCGGTCACTCTATCGCTCGATCTCTGAGGCTGAGTGTGAAAAACTGTGCTGCACCGGACCTCTCTCATTTAGACTCACAGCCGCCACAGTCGGAGTTCTTTGTACTCAGCAGGCTCAGCTCCACGGGACGTCCCAAGCCACGTCTAGTTCCATCTGGGCTTTGGGCTTTATCAGAAACACCTGCCTGAAGGTGCCCGTATCTCTAACATCTCTTTTTCTTCCAAAGGAAAAGAGAAAATACTGGAGGTGTTTCCTGTTGACCTGCATAGTTAGAGCCTTTCTCCAAGTGGAAGAATGTACCTTCTCTTTTTGTCAGAGCAACTATATTTCTTTTCTGTTTTAGCTGTGAACTGTTCGCCTCACAGGTTGATTACAAAATAACTTCCTAAATAATGGACTTGTATAAACAGTAAACACATACATCTTGAAGCTTCATTAATTAAAGCATTTGTGGGAATTGCTGTAGTCATGGTGTTTAATATTTAAAGGCTGACATGTGTGTCATAACTTTATCAATTCTGGAATAGATACAAGATGTTTTAGGGAACAGAGAGGCCGCTGGAGGTCTGAAGCACTGATGATTTAATGCTTTAATACTCGTGTCGGGAGCACTGCAACACCTCCAAGATGTGCTTTTGTGTTTCCTGTCAGCGGTGACCTGCAGCCTTAGGAGCCTCAGCATTCAACTCACAGACACAAGAATGCTACAGTCCAAAGGTGCACAATGTCACTTTTCTGATGGGGGGTCCCTGACCTGCTTGTGTCCATGGACATGTTATTGCTTTGCTTGAAATATTCCACAGTATGGCATTAAACCCATCTATCTCACATCCATACAATTACAGGTGTTTTTATTGCTAAACAAATACCTTGAAAAACATGCATTCTGGTGGTTGCCCGGTGGCCGAGTGATTAAGGTGGCAGACCACATGCCAGGCTCCATGTGCAGCCGGCCGCGGTGTCGTGAGTTCAAATACCGACTCCGACGGTTTACTGCATGTCCTCCCTTCTCTCTCATCCCCAATTCAAGCTCAGTTGTCGTGTCTAATAAAGCCTACGTGGCAAAAAATCCTTTAAAAAAGAAAAACATGCATTCTTACTGTGTGCGGTCTCCTCTCCATAGACCTTATGGAATAAGCTCTACATATAGATAGATATTAATGTTTAATAGTTCAATGCCATACTGGGAACTATTTCAGGCAAAGCAACACTATTCACATTTACGTTTTTTAGCTTTCAAAAAGAAAAGTATGTTATTAATTGTTTTATTTAGTACATTCTTGGTTAGAAAATGTTTTAACAGATTCCAATATATTAATCCAGGGAGTTGATTCTCGTTTGCGGGGAATAAATTGTGGGGCTCCTCAGGGTTCTGTTTTGGACCATGAATTATTTATGTTGTAAATGCATGATATTTGTTATGAGGTATATGCAATTTTGGTATTTGAAACATGAGTAGGCACAGTAAGCTTTGGCTTCTTTAATCAAATGTCTATCACAATCATCCATCTGCAACATATCTGCTGGCACAATTTGACAGGCGGCCAATGAATTTTTATAAGGCTTTAAAAAAAATGTGTTTAGTTGAAAAGATCAAAGCTAAACAATAGAGAAAATCACTTGGGACGAACTCAACACCCCAGATTAGCCCCTGGATCTTTCTGTCTTCTGTTGGTCATTAAAATACCAAATCTGATATCACCAATGGTTCCACTTTCATGTTTTACTGTCATCTGTGTGTTATTAATCAATCAATGAGAGCGTTTTGAGACATAGACATTGTAATAAAAGGCTTCCACTCAGGGCCTGCCATTCTCTTCCACTTAAAGAGCTGATGGAGAGTGCACAGAATGGAGGCAGAGCTGTTGTGCATTAGGTCATGGTGCTTCTTCCAATCTCTGCAAACAAAGTGATCAAGGTTTGGGCATTTCAAAATTTAGCTTGAGTAAAAGTTAATACTTGAAATTTTGCTCTGATTCTATTGTTATTTACAATCAGAATCAAATATAGAGAAATAAAATTGTTTTTTGGTAATTTGCAAATTATGAGTGAACTACAAAGATTTGATTTAGAAATCAGTTTTTTAACGCAACAGTAAGATAATTTACTATAGATTTACTTTGAATATTTCCTTGTAAGAGAAAGGTCTTGACTATATTCATTCCATTTCAGACAGGATCTTTTTGTTGTAAATCTGTTTATTTTGGGGCATCACATTGTTTGAGGTGGCAGTGGTACAGTAAGTGTAACAACAACTAGTGCAAAGTGACTTTGTTGTTGTCATCCTGTAAAATAGGTATTCAGCAACTGAAAACAGACAATTTATATAATTCAACTTTTCTTAAAAAAAAACCCAAACTAACCATTGAACAGTGCTGTATTTTGTCAAATTACACAAACATTTATTGGGAAAAAATTGCCATATTGGTGGACGGCGGCCAAATTATGAAATCATATGCTTCTCTCTGGTGCATCGCTGGCTCATTACTTGAAGTCAAAGGGAAAACAGGTGTTTCTAATAGTGGCTCTGCGTCTCCTCTGTGTGCTCACTGATGACGCTTCAGATATGATATTTCATGGCCGGAGCTGTGTGCATGATAGGAAATGATTGGGAAGTCTCCTCACAAGACATGCGTGTAATGGAGGCTGATTGGCCCAGGACAGAGCTAACAAGGGCAACGCTAAAAAAAGAGTTTGACTTCTTGGTTTGAGTGATTATAGAGGGATTCTGTATTTCATCAAACAGGTGCAACAGGTCTACCCTCTTTGGCTGAGCACAATTGGCACAAGAACTTGATTTTTTGGATAAAACGAAACCAGCAGTGAAGGGAAAGGGTCTTTTTGTTTGGTCCACTGGTTTATGATGTATGGGTTGCGTCAGTGTTTGAAGTCAGTGGACTGAAGCAGATGTGTCTTTTCTAAGAACACATCACTCTCCGGGTTCATTAATAATCATGTCATTGCCGTTATTGTGACCACGAGACTTTGGACTGACTGGCGTTAACTCCCTAATCTATAATCCAACGTCAGAAATAAATGCAGACCACCACCACTGCGATGCAATATATACAAATCATAAAGATAGTGGGCAGATCTCCACATTTATATAGGTTATTGTTTTTTACTAACGTCTTATACTATAACTATTATCTATATTCCAAACGCATTTTGATGTCATTACAAATAAATTAATATATGTAAACCAACTCATCATGATCCTATCCATTGTAGCTCTTCAGGAACAGTGATTGTTAGATTTGAAACTACATTTTAAAGTTCATGTTTCCATTTTGCATGTTTGTCTAAATATTGCTTTATTTAGTGGGGTACTTCCTGTGATAAATACGTATTATAGTTCCCTCTGTCTATGTCTATCAAAACAATAAATACCATAAAAAATACAAAGACAATCTATGCACAAGGAGCACGCTTTCTGACAGTCTAAGCATTCATTTTAATTAAAGGCGCCGTCATTATTATTTGTCAAATTATAATGTTGTGTAAATCAGACGTGTTTATAGTTTGGTTGCTTTGGAATAGGATTTACCTCTATGTATGTCGCTGCTGCCTGTTCAAACAGGAAGTATATTATAAACTTCACCCAAATAGATAAACGAGAAGAAGTATTAACATTATTTTTGTAAATGTTTTAGTGAAATTAACGGTCGAAGCTGTAATTTGCAATTCAAGCTTTGACCATTTTTGTAAATGGCACCCACATTTTTTTAAAGTAAATTATTCTATCATAAAACATTTCTGGCCAATTACTGCACACTAATGACAACTCATTAGTGTGGATCTAGTCTCCCTGCTGACTAATAAACCTTCTTTTGAAGCGAAGAATGCATAAAGCAAAAAGCCCAAATCCAGTTCAGACCAACAAATGAAAACCATCTCACATGAATCGAATGTTTATTGAGCTTTTATGTGCTTGGCACCAGTATTTACATTTTTTCAAAATGCCTCAAAAACGTTTTTCACACAGATTTGTAACAGATTGCCCTGTAAATCAGCTCTTAAATACTTCTCTACGGCACAACAAACATACTTAATACTCTGTTATTTCTTACTTCATAAATTTTCACACGACAACTTTTAAGCTTATGTTATTGATTGCATTTGCCACCTTATATATAGATATGCTTAGAAACATTATCCACTCAAAAATAGTGAAGTCATTCCAGTCCATGAGGAGGAGGGTGTTAATCTGAGTCCTGTTCACTTCAGTTTACCCTGTTTAAGGATCGAGAAGAGCGTACATACATGTCCTCTTCTGTCTTTCTCTGAGGCAGTTCACATAAACCACTGCCAAAGCTGCACAAGTGCTATGTTAAGTCAATCACAGTGAAGATGAATACTGCATTTCCAGTTGAGCTTTGATGCTAGTACGCAGATTTGTTTGATAATACTGTTACATTGTCAGTCTGTAATGTCTTAATGGAGGTTTTTCCAGTTTTACTGTTGAGAATAAATTTAAATAATATTTTAAATCCACCCTTTTAACTTTAAGTGTCTTGAGATGACAGAATTCTCCCTGCTCCGCTGCACTTCACACAGCTCAGGTCCAGAGATCAGAGATTAAGGCTTAGACCATGTGCATGGACATTTGGGAGGAGGAGCCATACTGACGCCCATCACAGGAGCCACTGCCCTGTTGCCCCGCTGAGGGGTTCCCAATCATGTGCATGGAGTCCATGCTGCCATTGGACAGGTACTGGCGCTCAGCGAAGGCCCCTGCGGGAGAGGAGGAACACAGGAGCCCCCCCTGTGGTTTCTCTGGGCTGGCAGCGAGGCGTGGGGAACTGGGGAAGTTGTATCCATACAGGTTGTAGGGATTGTGTAGAGAAAAGGCGTTATAAGAGCCCTGCTGGACGTGGTGGTGGCCTCCACTGAACATGTGGGCAGAGGAAGAAGAGGAGCCTGAGGAGGAAGCAGGCACTGCGCTGGAGCCGCCTCCCCCCTGCATCACGTACTGCAGCTGCGAGAACTGACCGCTGTATGCATCCATCTTCCCCCCGCCTCCTCCTCCTGCACTGGCCCCAGGCAGAGAGCCATGAGAGCTGCCCGGCATCCCAGCAGCAATCAGGGAGGAAGTCCTCTGAGGCAGGAAGGAGTCAGAGGGCTGGGCAGAAGCCACAGTGCCCCCTGCAGCTTGGAGGCGTCCGTAGGAACTGTCAGCCAGACCTCCATAGCCCTGCAGTGCTGCCATGTTACTGCGGGCACAGGCGGGGTACTCAGTCAGGCCCAGGTTACACAGCTGGCTCTCCCTGCAGCCCACGTTAAAGGTGTTTGGGGCGAGGTGAAAGGCTGGAGGGGAGCAGGAAGGGGACAAGAGGTGAGCAGCACCCGAAGGAGATGGGGTCCCTGTGCTGGACGTGGTGGGAGAGGTTCCAGTGCTGCCTCCTGTACGAGAAACACAATTCAACATTACTACATTTATTTATGTTCTTACCGGCTGCAGAAAAAGCTCAGAAAACAATTGACACTGTTCTACCTGTAGCAATTTGTAAAATCTATTTGACCCATTTTCACTTGTAAAAACACCACTTTATTCTCATAAAACTATATGTCTGAGACTGACAAAAATCCCTATAGGTTCCTTCTGACATTTGACCTTCCTGTGGTGGACAGCGGGGGGAAAAATAATTCCCAGTGGAGAGGTATTAGTATTATGTTCACAGCTCCGACTCTCCAGACTGTAGCAGAAAAAGTCTGGACTGGTTCAAGATTTTTGTATTTAAATGTTGGATTGTTCCGAAATGAATGCATATATAATATCATTATTAATCAAATCTTATAACGTTCTGCTTTGTAAAGCCACTAGCCAACAAATCTTGCTTTCTAGTCCAAAATTATTTTGCTGTAAATGTCATTTCAGTTTACTGCTAACCCTAATATGACAGACCATGAAAACACTTTCTGGCACATGGCACACAAGTCACAGCTTTTCAAAGTGAAACGATAGCTGTGGAATATCAGGCCCATACTTCTCCATTAATGAGAATTTGGCTGGTTCCACTCGCTGCAACAAAAATTCACTTTGAACGAGGAATCAGAAGAAAGAGGCATAACTAAATAATCCAGGGCTTGGTTGGCTTTCTGATTTTGAACCATATGCATTCGATAATATTGTTCTGCTCCGTCTATGAGGATGGTGCGGCGGAGGATGGAAAGAAACTGTAGTCAGAAAAGAGGTAAGAGAGACAGATGTGTGATGTCATCTCCTGTATTAGGACATAATGGAATTTTTTTGGGAGGAGGAGATAGGGAACTATTTTATTGCACCATACATTGTTGTGGACAATTACGTATTCATTTCATTTATACTTTAAAGGCCAACGCTATTCATAATAACACTTATGATTAGTTAAATATTGTCTCATACATTATATTGTGACTAAACATTTTGAAGAAAATCTTCCAATCAGGTTTACCAACACATGTCAAACATTACGCTGAGCTCTGCTTTCTCTTTATACTGTGGGCTTGTCCCTCTGAAGAGCCCAGAGAGAGACTGACTGACCTGTGTCGCTGAGTCATTCAAAACCCATTGTGCTTGTTTAACTATGTGCTTTTTTTCACTACATCTTTGAGTGAAGAGAAAAGTTCAGTTGACAGGCCAGGCTCACATGAAGGACACCAGCGGCTGATGCAGTGTGGTGAGATACGCAGGGAAAGTATGCGGCAAGTTCAGCCTGGGATATGAGCTGCAAGGTCATATCCAAACCATTCTTTTCTACTTTGTTCACTTTAAACACATTTCAAAATTCAAAAACTGGATTTGTTTTATGGGTTATTATAAAGGACAGCTCAGAAATATAAGGTCTGTAAACGAGAGATCTGAAAGTTATTCCTTTGAAACTGTAAGCAGAGAGTTCTGTCTGAAGCCAGTTTACAACATTCACTATTTTTAGATTTCCTGGCACAAAGCGCTGGCCTCAACACTGTTTCATGCTTAGAAGCAAGTTCTTCCAAATCTAACTATTTTATGTCCGGACTTGTGCAGATAAATGATACACTGTATGCGAAGTCTAGAGAGTGCAGGCTCCCAGAGGTGGTCAGAGAAGTACATTCACTTTAAGTGCAATACTTGAGTAGCTTTTTGAGTTTTAGAATTAGAATTAGAGTACTTATTACTTAGACTCAAAGTACTTGTTACTTTTGTGTAGCAGTTTCCTGCGACTTTTGTCTCATTTAAAGCTGTATGTTGCTCACTTCGGAGATATGAGGTTAACAGATACTGTTGATACTGACATGGAAACCCCTTTGTACGGCAGTGAGTTCTATGAGAAATACAGTTGATTGTTGTGACTAGCTTTCATCTTTAGGGGTGTCCAAGGAGTTTAGAGTTGGCTTATCTTTCTTTTCTTTTTTTGAGGAAGTAAATAACAACAATCAACTATTCTATGCAGCCCTGCGAGGCAACTACTGTTTTGGGCTTTACACAAATAAATTGACTCAGTCCTGTTTCCAATTTACTCATTTTAGCCAAACAAGTCTTTCTTTTTAATCTAATCTTTCAAATCATTTGACGGGATTAGACCAAAGTGCAGTTTGAATTTAGTTTAATTCTAAAAATGTTTTATTATTATTATCATTATTATTATTATTATTATTATTATTATTATTATTATTATTATTATTATTATTATTATTATTATTATTATTCACAGCACTTATTCAAAATAATTTTTCAATACTTTCAATACTTATATATTTTCTATACCAAATAATTCAGTTCTATAACTTAAGAAATCATTTGAGCTGCTTTTACTTTTAGAGTAATATTGAAGTAAAATTTGACCAGGAGTATCTGTGCTTCTTACTCCACCACCACCAGTGTCTATGCTCGGGGGTACGATTCCCATCACATCCTGCTCTGCAATCGCTCATCATTCATTCATAATCTTCCGAAGCATATCATCTCCATGTGAGTCACTCCAGGTTGAAATGCAACGCAGTGCCTTGACCACCCTCCAATAGAAATAAGTAGATTAGTAAAACCTTGTGTCTTCTGCATGTTGGTGAAGTCCTCAAACGTGAGGGTCCGAACAGGAGGTCTCCAAAAAGCGTACGTCTCCATAATGGCTTCTAACCCAGTCCTTAAAAAAACAAAAAGATTTTTCATTTACAACAAACTCAAACAAAGCAAATGTACCCTCGTTCAAAAGTGATTTCAAAGTAGAATAATTCATTGAATAAGAAAGTTTACGCCGATCGTGCTACTCTTCCCATTACCAGAGCTACTACTACTACAGCTCCCACTACCTTTGCCATTCATTACAAACAAAGATGTTTATTATCTTCTTGTTTGTTTTAATCATCATCATTATCAAAGCCAGTTGTCAGTATTCTTCTTGCTTAGTTTCGGGTATATTTTAAGTATCATTCAAAGCAGAATAACACAGGCCGTACACTGCGATTTCTCAGCAGACGATAAAGCAGCCTATTTCTCATATTTCTAAACAGCTTCAAGACTGACTAGTTGTGTGAAAGCTAAAGTCAGTTTGCATGGAGAGGTCCAGACGGGAACGGCAGGAGCAGAACCTATAATCCTGCTCAGAGGAAACTAGAGCCATTAAAAGGGGCAGGTTTTTATTGAAGACATAAATCTGGGTGACGTTTCATCTCAAATCTGCAGTTCGCTGTGCTTCCTGTCTGATTTACTCCAGTGTCCCGAGGAAACCATGGTCCCGACACTCCTGCACCGTGTTATTTTTGGGCCGTAGCAGCTCGTTAGTGGGGCGTACTAATCGAGAAGGCCCAGTCAGATCACTGCACTCATTCATACAGCACGGGCCAGCCGCAAACAGGACCATATTAAGAGACTGGAAACTCCCAAAAGGAAACTAGTGGGTGCTTAATGTGACAATTATTGGTTTGCCCTTTGGATTGATTCAGGATTTCCCCTTAAATGTGGAATTAGCCGCTCATGTTCCACAGCAGATTGGCTCCATTCACACTTTGTCATTAACTTTATATTTGGTTATTTTCTCCCATGCAAGAGTAATATATTTTATGGTCAAATTGAGCAAAAATATAATATGTCTTTACATTCTGAGACTAGAAGCCTCCTGTTTCACAGATAGAGTGTAAATATATACAGTTGGAATAATTCAATGTAGACTTTGACAAAATAAGTACCATTTAATGTCATATTGGTGGTAATGTGGTTATTTGCTCAAATGAAAATCAGTTTCAACATTGCTGTATTCATGTTTTCCTCGTTTTACTTTATGTATTGTTAGACCCCATCTGATTCAGTTTGTGCAGTCACTTAAATCCAAATTATCCTCTATTGTTTTATTCTGCTTTTGTAGCATTATTATTAAGTTATTATTACTGAATTGAGCCCATTGCAGAAATGCCTGACACTGATTACGTTCTCTCTTCCTCATAAAACTGTGAATAAGACATTGTGATGTGCGAGGATGGCCCTGGACACATAGCTTACTCCTCTCTCCATCTTTTTGCCAATAAAACTCTAATGCCAGTTCATAAATCAGTCGCCTATTGTTTGAAAAATGAAAAAAGATGTCTCGAATATCTGCGTGCCAATAATGCGGTCCAGATGAGGGGCCAGCGCTCGCATGTGGAGGGTCTGCACTGTCGGCTTCTCCCGAACAATTACCAAATATAAGAACGTAGTGTTGCAAAGACAATACAATACACGTGGCACAGTGCGTCACTAAATTAGATACTTCATACGAGAGGTTAAGTAACAGCCAATAGGAAGCCTCACATTCTATGACATCATCGTAAAATTAAAACACTAGAAATATAATTGTGATGTAAAAATGAAATATTTCATTTCATTAGTACGTATAATTTTTATACATCCATGCAAATGAAAAATCTTTACTCTAAACCATATGTGTGATTGTTTGATTAGGGAAATGTATTTATTATTATTAATTTTAGGAGCATAATATTCTAGGCTTGCATAGTAGTATATTCAATGTTCTTCTGGAATTAAAGCAACTTCTGAATTGTTTTAGTGCAGTTTGATGTCACACACCTGTTCCTCCCAGAGTCCCTGAATCCTTTGGCAAAAGGGTTGCGGTCAATCTTTAGTCTGGTGATCTAATTGCAAAGATAATAGTTTCATTAATGACAATAACACAGGTATAATGACTCGTATGTAACAGTTTTGACATGGTCCGAGTACCTGTTGGTTCTGGTAGGCCGTGACGGTGGTGAAGACGGTCTCGGGGAAGCTGAAGGTCTTGACTCCTTCCCCGGTCGGGACAGGTTTGTTGGGGGACAGTTCACTGCTGAAGTCTTTCCTGATCACATGGACGCGAGGCTGGTACTTGTGCATCGAGTGCAGGATGATCTGAGGGAAACAAATGAGAATCAACGCTGATATTCACTTATAATATTGTTCGGTTGAAAACAGAATTTTACTACATTTTTAAAGGTTTCACTATAGGCCAAAATGGAAATCTGCAGGTTTGTGTTACAACTTACACAACCTGAATGTTGTTAAAGATCATAATAAGTCATATAGTTGAAAAAAAAGGCCTCAATCTCAATGGGTTTCTCACTTGGTTGAAAAAAGATAAATAATTAAATAAAAACATAAATTATTCTAATTATATTGGCAATTATTTCAGTGCAATCCAGTTTGATTGGTTGTGTGATGTTTTAGGTGACAACATCTGAATTATCGCCACATAAGCATCAGTATCACAAAAAGGATTTGCACACAGCATTAATGACATATCAAATATAACGCTGTGTACAAATGCAACCCTAGACTGACTCCTAATCTCTTTAATATGCAGTGGTGCTGTTGAACAACATGTAGCATTAACTAACACCAGAGACACTATCAAAGCTCTGAGCATGAGGTGAGTTCACGTTGTATGACGCAGGATTATTTTGCAGTGTAGTCCAGGCGTCAGTCGGGCCGGTCCCGCCTCAGGCCCAGGTCTGGTCCTGATTAGAGTCAGGGTGAGAAAACCTCCCCAGAGCCAAACGCCCCACACTGCCCCACCGCCACCACAGCTCTAACACAGAGTATCAGGAACACGCTCAAATATTCTGCATTTAAAATCTCAGAGAGCGTTACTGAGAACAGATGTTCACACACCACCAACTTCATAACAGTAATTATGTTTGTGAAACCAGGAAGAGAAGAATTAAATCAACCCGGAATAATAAAACGAAACCAAAATAATCACGTAAAAAATACGTTTAATGTTAAGTAATCACTGATAAGAATTACAAATGTGATACAAGCAGAAAGTGAGGACTATAAAATAGACAATTGCAGCAAAGGCAAATATTTTGACAGTATTACGTCTCAATGCTGGGGATTTTTCGAGGCCTGAACTAGGTTGGAAGTAATGTGGTATGTAATTTACGTTGTTGTGTTTGTGTAAAATATTATGAAAGAAATCGACCTGAAGAATCAATAGCAGCGTATAAAATGTCGATTGATGTCTGTTCTGGATTTACTTGAATGCATTTTTCTCTTTCTGTTGCTTGTTAAACATTTCTCTCTCTCTCTGAACCTGAGAACGTCACATCACTCACAAAAACAGAGTGGGACAGAGGGTAAAACTGAAGGGAGACGCCGCCACAGTAACACGGCGGTCCCAGAGGAGCGAGAGGGAGAGGGGTCTTCATGTGTCAGAAGTCACTCAACAACAGCACAGAGCGGCTGACTGAACACACACAAACACTATTATGTTATTCATTTTTGTCAGTCAGCTAAAAAAAACTGCAGTAGCCTTAGAACTTAAAACAACATCCTATTACCACTTGAAGTTACACTTGAAAAAAAAGCAAAAGTTTGCATAAATATATACCTGAAGTCTCTTACAGTAGCCTTTTATTTAAGATAATTTCATTCTTGTTTATGGAGGGCAATAGGAGAAAAGGAGAGTGGAGTGTCTTTCTCCACAAAAGAATGGCAGTGCATTGGCCAGAGCTGGGGTTGAACCATCAACCTTCGCATTAGTGAACAAACACTCACTCAATACTGATGGCTATGTTTACCTGAAAACCAAAAATCAGATCATTATCCTTCTTTTGACGTTTTGACAAGGAACATTATGTGAAAAAGAGACAAAAATGAAAGAGAAAATGTTATTTTTAAATGTCGTTGTACTTCTACTCAGCTAACCGTCCACAAATGACTGAAAGTGACTAACCACGGGCGCTGCTACAGTTCAGGCGTTTACTTCATCCTATTCTGCCGGTAAAATGTGAAAACCGCTGATGATTTGAAATCATCTACATTTTCTACAACAGAAAGACAAAAGGAAAGTTGAAACACATATTTTAAATCATCAGAGCCTTGAAATATGCTGAAGACGTTACTGGCATAATAATTGAAAGTGCAGCGGGTCATTTAGTACAAAGCTGCAATAAAAATACTTCTTTTGCATTTTATAAGCTTTTCCCAGAGAAAAAATACAGAGTAAAGCAGCTCAGAGGAGACAGAGGGATGTGGCTGGAGGATGAAATGTAATTTATCTCTGCAGTGTGTGTGTGTGTGTGTGTGTGTGTGTGTGTGTTGTGGTGTGTGTGTGTGTGTGTGTGTGTGTGTGCGTGCGTGTGTGTTTGTGGTCTGAGCACAATAAGAAAAGAGCATAAATACAGATGCTATATTGTGTATGGTTAAAGAATACACTTGGGGCTTGCTTATTTTTAACCTCCACAAGGACTTAATTATGAAATGTACTTATGTTTAACTCATATTGTTAAGCAGAAAAGATTTAATTACTATGTTTTCTTTTCTGATTATTGATTTCGAAGCAAAAACTTGAAACTAAACAAGGACTAGAACACGGCCAAACCAGGTTCACGTCAGGACTAAATTACCCCCTTAGTTACTTTTTCATGGCACCTTATTTTAGACATTGCTTGTGAATAATCCAACCACCAGTCAAACTAAGACAGTTACGACCTTGTAAAACTGTAAGTGTATTATGAGATAAAAGAAGACATATTTCAGTGTTTAGATTAGAACGTGTAGGCTTGACCATGTTACGTGCGGCGCAGTAAATCTCTCTCTTAAACTAGCCTTCTGCTGTTTGTGGGTGGTTCACGACCCACTGCTGTTTCCGATGGAGACGTTTTGTTACGCCGCAGCGAGGAGGCACTGATGTTCCACAAGAAAATCTCAATTCATGTCTGTAGGCCTGATAAAAACGTCTAGGCAAATGTGCAAAAGCAAAACAAAAAGGCAATCTCATCCCACAGAAATACAGTAGAGCATTGCCACTCGAAAAGTCAAATTATAATGTAAAAATAAAGTACTTTTTCTAAGTGTGAAGCAAAATATTTTGCTCTGTTCACAACCACGGGGGAAAAAATCTAATTGTATCATGGTAACTATTTACAGCTACATTATAGAGTACTAAAAGGTGACTCATATATTCCTTGTAAAATCTAAATTTGCGGTGAAACTTGGAGCCTTACAGTAAAACCTTTCACCTTTCAAAGCCACATCATATATTTAAAGAAACCGGACGCCAATAGAAGTCTTTTCTTCTGGATACGAGCTGTAAAAGAGGAGGCTGTTCCTCTCAGTGGAGCAGCTCAAGACGAGACCCTGATTTGACCATTACAAGATTGATGTTTGACTCTTATGGGATCGTAATCTTTTGTTGCCGTTAATTTCAAAGAGTCATTGCAAAGACATTGAAACGGTTCTAACTGAACGTGGGAACGTGTTTACTTAATTGGTAAAGTGCCATTTTTTTATGTTTGCAAAAATCTTTCACTCTTTCTTTTGTTGGTCCAACATATGTGTATAAATACTAGAGGTGGGTGGGCGATATCTTGAAACATAAATAATATCTTGAATGTTATTTTCAAGATTGAAGAGCAAGTATATTGTTTATTGTAGGAAAAAATGCTACAAAAATAGATGATGTAAAAAATGTATGTTGTAAATGTTCAAATAAAGGTGATATTTCTGCACTTTTGTGAATAATATCAAAGACATTTCACATTTGTCTGCCAATTCTCAATCAATACGTTTGAAGACACATTTCTGTTACAAAATATCCTCTCATTATCGTCATCGGGAAACTCGATTCATTTTTGTCAACATCGCTCACCTTGAATAAATACGTTTTTGGGTCCAAAGTTGAATGCAAGCAGAACCGTTTAGTACTTTTTCAAATAAGACATGACTGTGAAAGCAAACTATACCTTTGTGTCTCTCTGTCAAAACAAATAAAAGGCTAAATCATTTCCTTCACAGACAATTATTAATGGCACCCAAAAACCATGCATCACACAGATGAAACAGCCCTGGCTCATTCTACATGGCTCAAAAAGTATTTCAATAAAGCAGCCATAATCACTGCTGTTACTCGCCGCTGTGGTTTGGGCTCTGCATCGAAACGTTTTGTGTTGTAATGCGACCACACAGCAGTGACGTTGCAGTATGTTGCACCGAATCACCAAAGCAAGTGCCTATGTTTGGGAATTACGTTCATTGGCAATGGCAATAAACCTTCTCTGATTCTGATTGGAAGTGTGTCCTTACATGTCCCTGGTCGTCCAGCTCGTTGTTGGTGAGTTTGAGTTTGTCGAAGCTGACCACTTGTCTCGTCCAGGTGTCGCCCGACGCCAGGGAGTCCGGGTGGATGTACACTCTAGGGGGCACCGGAGAGTCTGCGTTTCCAGCCACCATCCACTTGGAGCTGTGGTACACATATCTGAAGGAAGAAAGGGAGAGGTTTCAGCGCGACAGCAAATTGAAAAGGATTGTTGAAACGGATTGTACGAGGACTGTTGCATTGTGCGGGGAACAAGTCAAGTTGTATTTGTTTGGGCTTGAACGAGCGGTGTTCAATCATGGTGGAAGTACTCAATTTTGTTTCTTAAGTAAAAGTACACAGTAGCTACAGAATTAGCACAACATTATCACAAAAATTATTCATATAAAAGTAATCACATGAAAAAATCAACTTAATTGCTGCCCAGTGGTCGAGTGGTTAAGGCGCAGCACACGTGTGCCAGGGTCCGAGTTCAGCCGGCAGCAGTGTCGTGAGTTTGAATCCTGACTCAAACGATTTACTGCATGTCTTCCCCTCTCTCTCATCCCCCATTTCACCCTGGCCTCTCCTGTCTAATAAAGCCTATGGGCAACGGAATCTAGAAGAAAAAAAGACAAATTATACTTAAAAACGTGTTGAAGTACCCTTTTACTTTTAGAGTAAAAAGTAAAAGTATTTCAGACAAGCATTAAAAGCAGAGATTTCAATTTAAAAAAAAGAATTGCGGATTTTTGTTCAACAGAGACATCGGCATTAATTTCCAAAATGTTGTAGTTGTATTAATTTCTCTATATTTGTTTGGTCAAAGTTGGGACGTTTACATAAACTATGAACGTGCTGAAAAATAAGCCCCTTAGATATTTCAGGCCAATCAAACAGTTTTTAGACCTGTTAAGAAATATAGAGAAGTTGAAAGTAAAGATACTCTGAAATGTATCTGAAGTAAAAAGTATCCACTGTAAAATGTACTTAAAGTACAGATACCAAGCAGCACAGTACTTTTACTTACTTTGATACTTTCCACCACTGATCAAAAGTATGGTAACTGATGAACAATTCATAATAATTCATAATTCATCCATCCACATAAAATGTATTTATTTCAATAGCACGCAGTATAAACTGAAGCGTTTCCAAAGTGCTGGACTGAAAACCATTAAAACAAACAAATATACAACTGCTCAATCAGTGATCATAAAAACAAATATTAGAATCCTAAAATAATAAATACTCTAAAACAATAAACAGTAGCCAGTTCATTTCTTAATGCTCTGTGATAACTATTCAATTGCTTTTACCAGTAATGCTGTTAGAAGTACTGTTATTTCATTGACACAACAAATTGTGACTTGATCCGATGAAATACAATTTAAGAACAAAATGCTTTAAAAACTTCCAAACAAACATGTGTTAAGTAACTTTGTTTATATCTATCTTGGTCTTCCAGAAACTCCTATTGTTCTTTTGAGCCCTAAACTTTTATTAACAACTGTAGCCTTTTATTTCTAACTTTGTCACAAACTTGGGCTACGTTACCACAACACTGCTTTTTCAAACTCGTGGGTATTTTCATTGTGCTTGAAATTTCTAACAAGAGCGGCGTAAAGTGTGCCGTGTGCAGTCGCGCGCAGCCGCACAGTCTGAATTAGAAAGAGTCATAACATTTGATGACGCCGAGGATAATGGAGCGCCGCTACCACAACACAGCGGGGGAGAGGAGAAACCACCGTGAGACGACTTTTGACCTTCATTCTTGTTCTAAACGTCCGCCGACCGAGCTGGAACCACCTCAAAACTGATGATCGTGAACAATATTAAAATACCACATATACAGTCGTAATATCTGAGAGTGGTTGTGGAAAGCAGTAACATTTACATACAAAAGCACACATTTGTACATTTTATATCATATTTATGTTATCTGTTTGTATTGTGATTCTGTTCTGTTGTGCTCTACAAATTAAATGGCCTTGTCTAAAAAGGTCATGGTTCACATTATTAAAAAAAAGCCAATTTAAAGGCTGCAGGGTGCTGTACATATGGTAAGAAATATGGTAAATAGCTTCAATAAAAGAGACAAATCACTGGAGGAGGCAGAGAGGGCAGATGTTAGAGTTTAGTTCTGGTTTAAGTTCTTTCTGCAGTGGTTGTGCGAGAAGCCGTCAAACCTGCCACTCTGCTTTTTGTGTGTTATTGATTAAAAGAACTGCATGCGCCAATGTGATTAGAAACTCGTATCGGCAAAGGACAAAAGCAATGCATAACATAGAATTATGAGCCACTGCCGAATTATATGAAACTAAGAAAAATATGAATTTTTGCATAAAGTAAACGGAACAAAAACAGTTTCATAGATCGTTAGAACATATTTGTGCGGTGATGTGGTGGTTTTCAAAGTCTGCACTTGCCATCAGTGAAAAGAAACAAAATACTCTAAACTCAGGAAAATTACGTTTTGAGGGGAAAAGATTTAATACGATGAAAACGTAGTAGTAAAACTGGTGTACAATGACCCCTGGATTAATACATATATCCACATTAACACACACATATCCACAATGTAATAACAATAGGACAACTGCAATAAGAAACCACTCTTCTTTCTTAGACCAGAACTGACTCAGACTTAGGCCCGTCATCATAACAATATGACGATAAACGATAATACTGAAACTACGATATGCCCTTAGCACAATAACTTTAAAGAAGGAAAGCACTAATAATCCTTTTTCTAAATCATCATTTGAAAACATGAGCTGCAATACATAAATTAATCACTTTAGTAGTAAGTTAGTATCTATAATTTGTCATAGAAGTGACTTATTCGACCCTTAACAACTAAAAAATAAAACTAAATTGCTTTAGTGCAAAGACAATGAACACACAAACAATAACTATTGAGCCCCAAAAACTTTTGTCACAGCTATTGCTTTTTGAAAGATAAGTCAATTTAATAATTATTGTGACAGGCCTACTGACAGTTGATCATAATAACAGACTATTATGAGGAACGTTAATAAGACAAATAAACTGAACACATCAATGGGGTGTATGTAACTTCCTGTTTTTTCACTGCTGAGGATCACACTCGCAAACTCAGGGAACCAGGAAACGCTAGCGCCGAGCACGACTGGAAATCGGATTAAGTCATACACTTTCATCTTTTGTAAATCACACATCTGGCACCAGCACGATCAATACAGACTGGACCGAGCCATTTACACACAAATGCATGATAAATAACCCTGCAGTGGTCGCCTCATCAGATGCATAACAGACAGACACGCTCATAAAAGTCACTCGTGCCAAACCAGGGCTGCAGATGTATGGACTGTAGTGACAGAATAAATGTGGGCACTGGATCACTTTTCAGGGTGTTTGGACAGAGAAATCAGAGTCATTTAAAGCCAAAGAATTACAAACTCATGGGAAGAATAGAAGTTGAATGAAAGAGAAATCTGCCTTTTTAAATGTATTTTACCATTTTGTTTGCTGTTCGCACCCATTGTTTTATGTCGCACCATTATGTCAAAGCAAATGATAGTTTGTGGATTTTGTTCACTGACAAGAGCAATACAACATTTTCTGATTCTGATTCTGATTAGGATGAGTGAGGTGGATGTTTTGTGCATGTGCCGGATAAATGTATACATCACACACTTGCCTATTTATTGTGCTTTTTTGTGGCACATAACAGTATTTTGTGATGACCTGTGGCTATACTAAATCAATTATGTTATTGACAAAACCCTAAACAAAATTATTGATGAATAAACACATTTTTATCTCAAATTGCATTTGTATTTTGTTTATATTTCATTTATTAAGACTTGTTTGCTAGTAAAAGATATCATTTTGCAGTATTGTTTCATATTTTAAATGTCTGTAACTTAATCAACAACTTTTCTAATTCCCTCTGTGGCTGTAAAATGTGCAATTTGATTTTCAGCGCAGTGATGATTGTGCAATAGTTTCAACCCAGTGTGGTGAGTGGTTTGGCAGTTTTATTATGCAAACTAATGTCTCTTGAAATACATCTGACATTGAACCAAATAAACAGAATGTCAATGATACGCCATTATAGTAAATAACACAGGAACACGAACACCAAACCTCGTCCACTACAGACCTCACTGTGACCCCGGACAGTTACAGTGCAGTGACAGTCTCCAGATCAGTTCGAACACCATGTGCTGAGATCCTGAGCCAGGGAGAAAATCCTATTTAATTTTACAAGATCTTTTGGCCCCGTGGCCCCCGCGCAGGCCGATGTGGTTAGCTGACAGGAGACTGAGGAGGCGGCGGAGCAGAGCGTCTGCTGAGCTCGGCTGAAATCCTCTCATTAATAAACAAGAATCTGAACTCAAGTATACATGAGATATTTTCAGTGTGCAGAGCATGACTTTACTTCTTTTACTCTACTACTTTTTCTAAGTTTTGTTTATTTGTTTTGTCACAAAAAAAAGATTTAATCTGAAGTTCCCTGTTGCGCATTATATAAAACTTTGAACCCAGACAGTAGGTCATTCTATAGTTATTCATTACAATTTAATAACTGCGGCATTTACATTATAATTACAAAATTAAGAACTTTTACTTTTCTCAAAAGATTCAGGACACTTTGCTTTCTTATTTTGTTGACTGTTGTTTTAATTGCCAGTGAGAGACACCACAAAATAAAACCGAATACAAATTAGTACAGTATTTTTATCTAATTCTACTGCTCTCCATTTCCTCTTATTTCCGCTGTCGAGAGTTGTCAGATTTGCGGGCAGCATTTGGCTCGTTCCGCGGGATGATAAATATATTTCGACCTCTGCCTCACTTGTTGCAGCATAAATCTCATATCTATCATGTATTGTCAGTTTGTACGAGTTCCAGCCTTAGCCTTTGGGTTCCAGCTTCTTATAGGCACCATTTTGAGTAAGTTATATTATAGTTATAATATATTTTCAATTATTAATTGCTATAGCATCTGTGCTCATTTTTCTTCACTCTGAAACCCATGAAGTCTGCACATCCTCCTGGATGTGAGAGGGAAAGCTTTGGCTACAACGGCTTTCTCCCCCATAAGTGAACAGTTAACTTTAGGTTTATTCACATCCAGGGACAAAATAGTCATTCATAGGTTTAGTTGACTATTCATTCAGATACATTTTGAATTTGCATGGCATCAACCCCATTTTTTGATTGCTCTGAAACTTGTGGAAATATATTCATATATATATAATTATAATTATAATATCCACAAGTGACTATAGTTGACAAATAAAGTACCTTGTCCAAAACTAAAATCATGGCTAGTTGTGGATATTATATATATATTATTTGTTAAATACAATGTTATAAATTACTTATAATAAAATGTTCAGATTTTTTTTTTAGTAGATTAAGGAATATTCTGATTAATATTGCTGCCATACAAAAATGTTTCTTAGTCTCCACTCCTCCCCAATAGGCTGAAGATGATTCAATGAATAAATCAAACATCACTAAAATAAGAACAGGCTGAAAAGAATATGTCGTCCAAGTGGGTTAAAAATGTGAGCTGACATTTGAACAGCAGCCAGGAAAATCCAGTTGTAAAACCATCTGCAGCAGGACTAGTTTGCAGAGCGCTTCAGCACACGTAGATATGACTGAGCACGCTCACACAATCCAGCTGTGCATTTATTAAGCAGCACTCCAAACATTTAAGTTATATTCAGACTTGAGTGGACTAATGTCTTTCCTTAGAGAGAACAATTATTCAGTGTTCCCAGCAGCATCATACTTGCAATGGTTTCAAAATAATTTGAGTGAAAACTAGAGAAAGATGGTTTTACATGAATAAAGGGGACATTGCTGTTTTGGGCAGAGAAGGACTGTCTTGTACCTGTATCTTTTATTGTCCACGGGAACTATGTCCATGGCGATGTAGTACTGCTGATGCGGGTCCAGGCCGGCAATCTTCACTCGCATGGCAGGAAACATCCTCCTAAAAAGTACAGTGAAAATGATCAGTTTTACTAAATTTGTGTGGTGAAAATTGTCTAACTCCTCTCAAAATGTTAATATAGACAGGCATTATGGCCCTTTTTTATTTTTACATCGGCCTCTTGGGTCTTGCACACTTTTTAAATGTGTATTAATCCTTGTCTGTTTTCTAAGTACAACTGTATAAGCGTATAACTGTAAACCATAGTTGTTGTTTGAAGGTATTTTAGGACATTTTATAGATTATTTCAATTACATCAAAAAATTTAATTATATTTAATATCACATTAACATTCCTTGTTTTGTTGTTACAGAAACACAGGTCACCAAGAAACAGTCAGCTCATAAAAATGTATTAAGTTATTTATTAAGATTAGTCACAAAATGTGTTGCCAAATAAAATATTTCACAGAAAGAACAAATTTGTTACTATTTTAAACATGTCAGTAAACTAAATAAACTTCATATTTTTCCATCTATAAAATGTGTATTTGAGTGTCGTGTGAACTCTTCTTCTTTTATTAAAACAAACACGAGGCTGATGTAAACACTGTGATATTTACACAGCTCTGAAAGAGAACGTCTGCTCACAGGTCAGAAGAAAAACACCTATAGACTCAAGTAAAGACTAATGAGAAACCTGCACCTATTGCAACTGTTCATATTTAGAAACCCCATACCCCTGTAAATCAAGCATCAATGTGAAATTGTGTGGATAAGCTATAAATAAATAAAAATATGTATCCATAAGCTATAAATGACATTTCCCCCAAATTAAAACTTTGAATCCGTTAAAGGCATGTTAAAATGCACCCTTGGACCAGATCCTCACAGTATTTTAGAATCCTTTTGGAAAAACGTCACCTTATGAACTGCCTGTGCGTAACAGACGGTCAGACGTAATTCCTTGTGTTGTTCTTCAAACGCTGCGCTTTCTTGCCTCATTATGAGGTCGTAAATCGGGCCCTGAATAATGAGAAAAGAAGGTTGCTCTCCTTTGGATTTATGAGCTTCTATGAGCGACCCGTGAAATGTGCTCGGCTCCGCGTCCGCCGCGCTCCGCCTGCGCAAACCCGGCGATGCTCTATTTATGACCTGCATTACCAATTTAATACAGGCTCTGCGCTATAACGAGGCCGAGAGGCGTGCTGTAACTGGTGCCACTTCATAGATAGAAGAAACTCAAAAAGGCATTTGACATTCATACTGTGCCACTCGGTCCAAGAAAAATGTTTACGCATAACACGTAATATTTCAAAAATAAAAACAAATACACAAAACATAGAAAAAGGTGTGCTTTGTACCTGTGTAGGAAACTCTGCGCCAAAAACATTCTTGTAGTTAGAACAGAGTGAGAGAGGCGCATCAAGCAGAAGGTAAAATAGGTGCACGCACATTCAATTAAACACGTGAAGCATCATCCCTGCCTGAGGAACCTTATGCAAAATAAAATAGATGAATACAATTTAGCCTTTAAGTTAAATTGGACAATTTACGTAGCCTATGAACACTGAGGACTGAAGTTCTAATAGCAGCCTACGGTGTGCCTTGGAGCAGCTGTCCTCCCTGGGTGCGCCGGGGCCTACCTTCCAGCTTTAGTGATGATCATCTCGGTGCCGATCTCGTGGAAGCGCTTCCAGAGGTCTGCGCACTGCAGCTCCACCTGGATCTCGTCCATAGAGGCCGGGGGAGACTCGCAGGCCCCGGGGGCCAGCTCTGCAGGTGAACCAAAAGAGCAGGACGTCCTCTCGGCCAAACCCTCTCCGTCCGAGCCGGGACTCGCCTCTGAGTCTGAGGGGAAATGAAGAAGATGATGAACAGTGCGCTCTCATATCCGTGGAATTAATAGGTTTAGGCTTTACAGGAAACTTGGCAAAAGAAGAAAACGCCCCGGAATCCAAATCACCTGCAGCCTGCAGCTCACACTGCTCATGGAGGTTTGGGTCCAGGTCAAAAGCAAAATAAATGCCGCGGAACGATTTTGAAATTCAATAAAGAAAATAGTTCTGCATTTGAATTGGACCACACATCGGAGAAACTGCAGGCAATCTTAATTTATACGCTCTTTTTTAACGGATTTCAAAGATTGTCAAGCCATAGGCTTTTTTCTCCACAAAGGATTCACAGAAGGTTTACTCAGACAATATATTTTTCACTATTATTCTAGCCTATATTTGAACTAGAAAATATAGAAACGGGTAACGCGGATCTTGTTGACTGTAACCCAAACTTGAATCAAACATGTCTAAACTGTGATTTATTTTCAATTAAGGCTTTTCCCTCCTCTTTTGTCCCTTTATTTTTTCATGCATTAGGGACATAGTGTAATTTCAAATTAATAAAGGCAAATCCTCCAAACTTCAAACTCCTTTTCCAGTACTAACCCTGACCTTAAATGGCTGGTGTGTTCAAAGGAGAATGGGGCTAAATATTACTGTAGTTGTTCCAGCTGGATGTCAAATCTTTCATCCTCGACACATTAAAGCTCCCTCCGATTAAACTCTGTACAATCACCACACGAGCTCCCATTTCACTTCTCAGAACTGGCTTGTAGCTGAATATCCTGCCTCAGCCCCTCTGACACCACCAGCGCCCGAAAAGCCAGAAAGAAAGTAATAATGTATTATTTATTGAGGGCCTTGACACAAGGAGGTTGAATTGGCAGACTACTGGGCACACAAATATGGTTATGCAAATGCACAGACTGGACAGTGTCCCAGGCAAAGCCGCTGCAGTGGAGCAAGAGCCAAGAGCTTTGGAAACGAAAGACACAGACGAGGAGAGACCAACAGCTTCAGGAGAGCTATTGTAAAGACATTGTTTTACTGTATTCTGTAAAGTCTTTGTGATATTGTTTTACGGCCTGGCATCGGACGAATATCCAATTCAATTACAATTGCACAATCCCTGTTTCGGTTCAAACTAAAAGGACAAAAGGCCACATTGTTTTCATGTTTGATCATCAAGTTTTTGCATGTCCTTTCTTTATAATAAATATACCCAAAAGAAACGTGACTTTCCAAAATGAGATAAACCTATACATAAAAAATAAAGACAATAAAGAATGAACTGTCAAACTCATTGCAGCGCATCAGTATTTGCATCCACTTCAGCAAACACACAAACATGACATCATCGCCATTATCTATGGGCTTTATATTTTACGGGTTTTGTTCATGATTTTTATTACATTTTTGTGAGACACTAAAATGATTCATTCAGCAGAAGTCCAGCTCAAAGTGAGACACAGAGACCAGGGTCAACCGACACTCAGCACTACATCTCATGTAAGCCTATATATAATATAACTACATCAAAATAGGCTTGATATAAATTTGACAGATCTGGAGATACTTCGTTGCTGCCAAACGCATAACGGGCAGAAATTTAGGCCTGATTCCCATTCCAAAAGTCTACTTCAGAACATCCACAATTACATTGGATAATATGTCAAAATACGCATTTAAAGCAACATATTAAATGTATATAAAAAAGCTGCACTTTCTGTTCATAAATTTGTGCTGTTGCCCAATTATCTGCCTCCTGACCCTTAAACAGGCATTTGTCCGTATGTGGAAATAATCTAATCAATTTGATTTAACAAAAAATATGACCCACTTCCAAATCCAAAAATATTGACCGTCTTAGTTAAATTGAATACGTAGGTTGCATGGCACAATGCGGATCACAGTTCTGTAACAAGACGCTCATGTTATAGGCCTATTGTTGATTTGTCAGAAACAGTTCACTGTGAGCTTCAGCAGCTCAGTGACTCGTGCCCTTGTCTTTGTGGCTAATAAACGTGTTATATGACCAGCCCTGAGCCTCCAGAGGAGTAAAAATTAAAAATACTCTGTTAAAGATTCCCTAAACCGCAATCTGCCCACAGAGACCCCAGTGCCACAGCCCGGACCTGGAAGCAACGCGCCTACTAATGAGCAACACACACTTACCAAGGGGCGAAGCACTGGGACTTGGTCATTCAGTCTACTCTCCCAAAAATAATACATGCGCTATGGCTGGGTTTCTACTTTATGAGTGTTTTAAAAAAATGTTTTTTATTTTTTTTAAACATTCGTCCCCAATAAAACGGCAACAAATAGCAATTCTAAAATCAGTTTTCAATAGATGCGGGTTGTTTAACATTGGAGCCGTGCGTAAACACGCAGCGCTTAGAAAACTGGACGCGATATCAGGGTCATACTCTCTATACCCTGTGACCCAAGAGGCCGACCATATCAGCCTATTTGATCAATAACATGTAATGTAAGTAGAACAATTATCTTTATGTGAACGTTTAACTCATCTTTACAATTGATAAAGCAGCTCTTCGCTATGGGGATTTCAGATTAAAATCGGGACCATTGTGTCCCAATGGGAATTTCAGGCTTTCTTGTCAAGACTGGAACAAATATTTATTTTTATCCATCTGTTTTAGTTAGATCATGCGTTAATTTCAAGTCTGTGTATATGTAGCATGACTATCCCGGCCATTGTCAAAGAGTTTGCGCATTTACGCAGATTGGCCTAGTTTCTTTCATCATTACAATTCACACACTTGGTGTTTATCCAGAACAACTATTTAAATCATTCTTAGTAATTCTGTTTTTTGTTTTGTTTTGTATTTTTATAAATTTCTCAACCAAGGTCAAACTGCTACATCAACATGATACATCTGCTGTTATACTACGACCGTAAATTCAAGTTTAAAAGAATTGCAGAAAGAGACGTACCACCATTTACAATTGTTTTGATTTTGAAATGCCAGTCTTTCATGAAATAAATATATTTAAATTTAGGCTATGAGAAATATATAGGCCTATGTTAACACATTTTATGGATCATGCTTAAAACAAGACGTGACGTTTTTGCGTAAACATTGTCTATGTATTATTTTGTCACTGTTAAGTTATTTACACTACGTTGAATGCACTAAAACTAAACATTTACACTAGTTTATTCATTTATAAACAGTGAAACTGGAGTCCGGGAGTTTGATGATTTTTTTTTTTTTTAAATCGTGTATCTGTTTGTATGTGTTTTGAAGTGTGTCTTTGTTCATTGCACAATGCACAAATGAAGACCCCGGCATAAGTGGACCATGTCTTTATCCATCCTTATTTGAAGTGGTGCCCTTTAACCCAATCACGCTCGGCCATGTTATGATGTGGTGCGGTGTGTCTGTCCCACTGACCCGGGTCCATGTCCAGGGCGCAGTGCCCGGGCTCGTCTCCGTCCGCCGCGAGACTCTCCATGGACAGCTCGAGCTCCTTCTCCTCCCAGCCCCGGAGCTTCCTCTTCTTGTTGGATCCGATAAGGGACTCCACGGAAAACGCGTGGGCTCTCGAGCTCAGAGCTGCGGCCGATCGCCTCCTCTCACTCATGTCTCTCAGATCCACGCGTGGGGAGAGAGCGGGAGTCCACGTCAAATGAGAAGAGCAGATAACCAGAAGAAAAGTTAATCCAAAGTGTGTCTAGAGACGCCGCGGTGAAGCGCTGCGGACTGGCCGTGTCATGGCGCGCAAATCGCGGACACAGTGGCACGTCTTTCCACGTCCTCTCTTTTTCTTCACCGAGGTCTGTCCGTCTCTGGCTCGCTCTGATTGATACCCACTTCTGGAAGAGTTTTTTCAGAAGCAAAGGGCGGCCCATTTCTTTACTCTCAGTCAAAACCAAGCAACCAATCACAAGTACGCACTGACGAGAAGAAAAAACTTTCCGCCCAATCAGCGCAGAGCCGAGACGCGCGTCCTGGGGCAGAGTCTGACCATGTCTCGGACTTGTTGCCCATGTTACGGCCTTATTATGTCATTACACCTGACGCAGACACAATAAAAGACATACAAAAGAAGAGACTGTTTACAGCTGATTATCGTTTCATTCTCATTCAATGAGATAACGAGAGGAAATTAACAACAGCCATTGTGTCTCTTTCAGCAAGTGTCCGAAGCGCTGAGACCAACATTACGAGGGGTCTTAGGTAAAGGCTCTCACAGCTTTAGAGCAGGTTTTGAGACAGCTGCATTAGAGACAAGGACAAGCGAACAAAGTGTACCAGGGTTTTGAGCGTGGAAGTTTCTATTAGGAGATCGTTAAACGAACACTTTTAGATAATAACTCTTCTTTAGCATTGCAGATGGGCCATGATTAAGGTGTGTGAGGCTGTGTACATAGTTATTGCATGCACATGCAGCCGTTTTAGTTTGCGTTTCGGCTGGATAAAAGGTGGAAAGCAAAATAAAATGGAATGTTTAAGACGCATGAACTAAAATCGATCTGAACATATGTAATTATACAATTAGCAGCATAGAGATTATGAAAGTTGCTCAGAGGAAAACTGGTACTCATCCGATGTGTTAAACGAAGGCCCCGCAGAGCTGAGGCTCTTTGTGGACTCGGGATTTCATTATTTCTTTCACGAGCGCGTGAAAAACACCTGTCAATATTGTTTTATTTAGAAACTGAAATAACACATTATATTACAAGACAAGGCTCATAAAACCTTTTTAAAATAAGAGTTTAAGACATAAGCAAATGCTGCCGGCTCATCTTATTTATCAGATACAAAAATAAATAAATAAAAGAAAAACGCGACATAAATTACACCAATAATACGCCATATTTAAGAACTACTATCTCACAATAACAGTATAGCTTATTTCCCTCTTGTGGATAGGCTATAATTGTGAGGAGTCGGTGCGTAATAGGCTACAAGTGTGACTCTTTTTGCAGTTGCGAAAAATATTAATTTTTTTTTGGTTCCAATAGTTATTTCTTACACTAGGCCTTTGAATTATCAGCCTAATGGAAAATAATATTAAAAGGTCACTGAATGGGCCTCATTTTAGCTAACGATGTGAGTTTTATTTATTTTTGTCAATTCATCGGCATTGCCAATAAAAAAAAAAAAAGATCTTATAAATCCAAATTAACGCCGGTTTTGTTTGTGGGTCAAGTGTGGAGGTATTTTTAATCCCGTGAGGAAAATCCCTCTGTGAAACACTTGTCTGATTAACGCCTCGTCACTGCGTCGATGGAAACACTTCAGTCTTTTTCTCCAGGGAGCGACTTCCACGAGTTTGAGCAGCGCAGACCGAGACGCGCGGAGCAACTGCGCACTGCGCTCACGCGTCACCGCACAGCCCGAGACTACGAGTATGGACAACTCTACTGTGCCATTTTTCTGGGTGTTCAGCGTGCACAAAGCGTTAGTTCTCGTTTCAATTCTCCCTCTCTCCATCTCTTTTTAAGTGGCAACCTCATCTGGTTCATCAGGAGGACATGGTGAAGATTTGAAATTGTTAATAACAGAAGAATTATAGCAATTCAAAAACAGACAGGCTATTTTCTTGTTATTCTTGACAAATGTTAATTAGGCCGTCTTTTGAAAATTACAACGAAAACATTCCGTTAATGGCTAAAATGGTCGAAATAATATCCACGAATTAATTTGCATTTCCAACTGAAATCCAACAACGGGTTAAATTGGCACATTTGTTCTTGCAGGTTTTACCGGCTGTATTAAATGGTAGGATTATATTGGGCCAACATAAAGTGAGATTATGTGAGAGCAGGTGAAGGTTTACGGTTTCCTCTTTGAGTTATTTCATTGACTGGGTCTAAACCTTACACCAGTAAAATGTCTCACTTTCAGCTCTTTCACAGCAGATTTCCATTTACTACCCAGGTTCTATAGCTCTGTAACACACGTTTACGGCACTTATATTCCACATGATTTCTGTAACAGTGCAGTTATTTTAGCATTAATAAGATGTAGTTTAAGCCGTGACTGAACAGCTCTATGTGATTTACAGCTTGTTGCAGTCTATGCATTTATATTTACGGTCAGTCAATGTTGGAGGGCAACAGAAACACGAGCATTTCTGTAGAATTTAAAATGAATAAAACCGTTTTAAAAACCACAATTAAGAAAAGCCGATTGGTCCGTGTTTTAGAGTTTTTTATGGTCCATCTACACTGCAAAAAAGAACATCTACATTACCTTGCAAAATTATTACATGCACAAGAAGAGCTACTGTTTTTTTGTTTCCTCAGCCAATCATCTTAAGGCATGCTCAGTGGATTACTTACAATTACTTTCATTCAAAGTAATCATCTTGACTTGAATTTATTTAATAGGGGCTGGCTCCATGGTGATTGGGTCATTGGCTTGCCTTAAATGTTCCACAGTAAGGCATTAAAGTTATCTCGCATTTATTCAGTTAGAGGTGTTTGATTGCCTAAAATATGTTGGAAAAACAAGCAGAGGGCTCACCTCTCCACAGATCTGACCTATAACTCCATGGAAATAGAGATGGAATATCTCATGGAGGAAAGCAGCATGCAGTTACTAAAACCCTCAGAAAATGTAAAGGAAATGTATTCCACTACCAAATCATATAGCTTATGCGTCAGGGTAACTCCTCGAAGTCTAGTAAATTAATACAAATAATTCAATACTGGAGCCTTGTTTTTTTGCAGTGTAACACAGATTGATCTTTGTCTCACTCTGAATTTAGTTCACATTAATCAATCTGGGAAGGCTTTTGCTGACAGGTAAATTTTAACGTCCCAAAAGCGGAAGCAGCAGAAAAATCTAAATTGGTTTAAATCCAGTGTTTTTCAGTGTCCAGAAAAGCACGGTCCTTTCTCATCCACACATGCACAAAGCGCCATTGTGTGCACGTTTTTGAAAAACAAAATAGTCCGTACTTCCATGATTGGCCCGTTTACCTCTGGTGCAGATTGCAAACGAATCAGAGACTCACAAGGTGGATTCTGAAGAGTTTGCGAACTCACAAATCGTGAGGATTCATCTTGCTGGCAAAGTTAAACGAACACAGAAATGCAGAAAATGTTGCTCTATTTCCCAAATGTAGAGACTGGAGTCAAAGAGTCTGTATTAAATATTTTATATAAAACATATTTGGAGTTGCATTACATATGTACAGGTATATCAAGTTAGATGGACAGTTTACGTGTATAAGTATCAGCAGAAGCCCACCCTGTGCCGGACCTCTTTTAGGACCGGAGCAGCCAGTGCTCGGGCCTTTAGAGTTCCCTGTAAAAGAACTGATTCCAGGTAAGCTCTGTCTGCTCTTAGCTTCTCAATCTCCTCTCTGATGGGCGTTAGTCTCTGAATGACTGCTTCAGTCACCAGGGTCTTATAGACCCCTGTATCCATCCCTTTGGCCTGCGACACCGCCTCCTCCACAGAAATATTTGCCATGGCAGCGTGGATGGTCACCAGATTGGAGACGCCCGGGCGAGTGTCAGGGTCAAACGTAACCTCTGAGGTGGAGTCTGTCACTGCACGCCGAATCTTTAGAGCAATGTTGTCAGGAGAGTCTGTGAGGGAGATGGTGGCCATGTGTGGGTCAGACTTGGACATTTTGGATGATGGATCACGGAGGGATTTGACCTTTGCAGTTGAACCTGCTTAAAAATTAAACAAAAGTTAGATCCAGCACAAGACGTGACGCAAGCAATATTGTACAAATGTCATACATTCATTCAAAATTTGGTAAGTAAAAAACACCACATAACAGAATAGAGTTAGTCCAATGTTGAATGTGAGGAAGAAATTGATACAACCCAATCCAAAATATTTTGGAAACAGATGAAAGATTTTGGTCCAGTGCTTTGGATGTGTGAAGCAGACATATATATATATCTGTGTGTGACATGATGAGCGGAAAAGATGAATGGATCTTCTAAACATCTTTGATGCTCTTAAAACAGAAACTTCCCTGTGTATTTCCTTCAGTGTACCTCATCCCTGTTTATTAAATTAAATATATATTACAGAGTTTGTAATAGTTGGCTAAGAAGTCAGAACCAAACTCTTTTTCCTAGAAAAAACATCCCTATTTGGAGTTATCTAAAGGACATCGCCACAAACAAATTAGCACCCAATATTACATTTTAGATACAAAGCTGCACAGCACACACGACTGACTCACTTGTTCTGATAATCAACTGTGGGACTAGAAGTACAACTTTCACCAATGCATCATTTTATACCAAGGCTGGGGTATATGGGCTTATGTAACAGTGCGTTTTAAAAAGTGCGTGTCTAAAACATAACTTAATTCACTTTTGCATTAGAATTTATTGAGGAAAAACATGAGAAACTAAACTCCAAAAATTATAATTTTTCTTTTTTTTTGAGTTAGTTTGTCACTTTAACATTAGTTCTATAACAGTGGCATCAATAGAGACGTCTGTAAAAGTGCGTACAAAGAATGAATGTCAGCTCTTACTCAGTCTGTGTGGCTCAGGGAACAGGTCGCCGAAGCGGTTGTTGAAGATTCGAGCCAAATCCTTCGCCAGCTCCAGATGCTGGACCTGATCCTCTCCGACCGGGACGTGAGTGGCCCTGAGGAGACAGAGAGCTGAGCGTCCCAGGACAGACTCGACGGACAGTGCAGCGGGAAGAGGAAATAAAACACAGGAGTGCTAGCCTTTTGATTGTCAATGAGAGGAAGTAATACATTATGAAAAAGCTGGGAAGAGACATTTCATCATCTGACTTACATTACTTCTATAATGTTTTACTGCACACATCCGTTTCATCCTGGAGCAAAACATTAAATCATATGAAATCCTCCGAAATCATTAAGCAGGGATTGCATTCATAGTTAACAAATTCAACAAAAGGAATGCTTCGTGTCATATCAAATTTGATCAGTTGCCATTTTTATTATGATTTTTCACACCTCTTGATCAACTGTGACTCGCAAATAGGAACAACTTAAAAAACTTAAAATATTTTGCTATAATTTACATGAACTAAAATTCAAAAGTAACGGCTAATTGGTGAACATATTTTTATGCCGGTGATATATTATAATGTCAAGTATATAATTAGTAATCGGTCATTTCCTGCACATAAACAGATAGGACCATTCAAACCAAACTGCTGGCTCTCCATCACACTGAACAGTCGGGCTGGTTTTCAATGCACAAGATTGATCTGCTGCTCGTGAACACATCAGACGCACATGTGAGCGGGACCAAGACACACGCAGTCTCGTCGGGATATGAAAGAATTAGAGCATGTAACTAATCAAGTTATGAGACTTATTTACTGATTGAAACGGTGGCGAACGCGCAGAAAAACCCGGTTGATTCTTACTTGTAGAGGAGAATGTCGGCAGCCTGCAGGACCGGGTACAAGTACAGGCCGACGCTGCCTTCACTCTTCTGCTCGCTCTTCTGTTTGCTCTTCATCTGTCGGGACAAAATGGAGGACGTAAACAAGACTTCAAATCTGAGGGGAAAAGACGCGACGAAATATTCCAAAATGGTAGTCTGTCTTTTCGGTTCCTTTCATTTCCCGCTTAATAAATCTGATCATTTTTCTGCACTTTTTTGTGACCGTTTTAAATATGTACAGGCAACTTTCTTCACATCCAACCTTTAGCTTGCTGCGTTTATTATTGAACTATAGTGAAACGCACCTTTACATTTATAGTTTAAAACTTGTGTAAATGGTAAAGGCTGGTTTCCATTTTATGCCTACATTACGCCTCTGAATGCACAACAACAGGACATGCATTGATTCATTCAGCTCCAGAAAAGCAGAGGATAAATGTAAAAAAAGAAAAAAAAACTACCCTTACATTTTGGCAGTTAAAACTATGATGCAAATAGTAAACGGACAGAACTTTCAAAAACAGAAGGAGGAAAAACCGATCCATTGGCATCTATTAAATTCATGTTAAGCGCGGACATGGCAGTAATTACACCAGCATGACGCTCGACCCACACACAAACGGAAGAATAATTCTACAGGAAAACATTAGCTATATTATTTCATAATCATAAACGGTATCTTTATGTCCAGTGATTGCAAGAGTCTTACATCAGTGATTTTAATATTCAGCCATGAAATGCATACAGTTGATCATCGATGGTGATAATGTCAGAGGGAGAATAATTTGACCACAGCGGGTAACGCGAGATGACGATACAAGCTCAATTAAATGCAAGATATTTCTGGCTTTGCGGGAAAGTACACAAGGAGAAATGATTGAGAGGTCATGTGTGTCGTGAAAAAAAAATAAAAATAAACCTAAAGCAGAGTATTCACAAAATTATTATTCATCAAGCAAAACCATAAGGAAAACTGTAAACTGAACCAGTCAAAGGAAACGATGAATGAATTCTTTGGTTCTCAACTGTAGCTGCTTTGCTCAGAATGATTCAATCAAAAGGACTTCAGTAGTAATTATTATGGCTGCACCAGCTTGAACCCTCTCATATATGATATCTATGTACTCTCAGATAAAAGTATAATATAAATACGTAAAGAACTGACCTTCCACTGTGGCAGGTGTCCGAGGCGGGGCATACTGGTGAGACAGCCCAGGATCCAGGACAACTCTGCGTGTTCAGAGACCTGCAAGAAACACATGGTTAGAGCTTTAATGAGCAGGTCATTTCAACTTTTTGTCTTTTAAATAAATCTTTTCAATGTAAATGATTAGAAATACACCTTTTACTGCTACTTTATAACATGTACAAACTGTAAGCACTGTTTGTGTATACTGCATATTTTAGTCCTAGAAGAACTCAGGCTCACGGTTTGGTCTAAAGCGGAGGGTGCCTTCATAGCACCTCCAAGTGGCAGTAGAATGAATCGCAAAAGTAAATACAGTAAATACTACACAAAGAGATCAGCAGATTCATCAAATATGCATCATTTTACAGTAAGTTAAATAAATGTTATTACTGTTAAATGCATTTTCAACTAATAGCATTATAAATTCAGGTATTACACTTGTATAACTTTTAAATTAAATAGTTTTGAGATTTTATTTACACTGTCCATCTTGATTATCCAATACATGTATTATTTTAATAACTTATTGCAGCAAAGGCCCTGTAATAAAAGTGCTTTCTGAAGTCTTGTCGCCTTCTGGGGGGCATGACATCAGCCGCTTCAGGGAGATAAAGCAGAATGTCAGACCAACATCTGGGGGGCGGTGTCCATTACACAGACAGGCCTGGGATGGGACAGATGTGGATGAGAACGCAGAGGGATGGCTCCGCTTTACAGTGCAGTCGGGGGTCCAGTGTTTAAGGGTTTTAGGACAGACAAGGCATCTATTCACAGTGCTTATTGTGTGGACACCAATACAAATGTTACGGCCAATTACACGTATTATATTGGACACCGATCTCTTACCTCGCAGACACATCTTAAATCATTCAAACATATCATGTCATTTGACAAGCTTAATACAACCGTATAGAAACTCATATTAAGCCGAGCTAATGTAATTCTGCTGATCCACTCGTTTTATAACTGTAACTTAAGCCTGTCGCCAGTTCAAATCCTGCTTTAGATAAAACGTAGTGTTGTCTTTGGGCAGTCACCATATTTTTACATGTGTGCGGGACTGATGCACTGGAGGGTCCCCTCACTGCCAAGTTATGTGGCATGAAGCTAAATATGTATAAAAATAAGGTCGTGTGAAGGGCACAGGGAAGGCAGAAAAACACAGATGGACCCAAACCAGTTTTCAAACAGAGTTATCGGATTCTAAAATGCAGGTATCGGATTCAAAATATGCTGTACTCTGAAAAAGTTTGGGATTTGGATTTTGGGGCCAGATCATAGTTTTGATGTTATCACAATTCATGCAAAATGTGTAGTGTTGTCAAAAGTATTAAAACAAAAAAATGATCCTACTCAATATTACAACTAGTATCATAACTAGATACTTGATATTTATTCAAAATAATAATAATAATACAAATAAATCATATAAATGGTGCAAATTTTCTTTCCTGGATTGCTTTTGTGTAAGACCACATGGTAACATTAAACTAAAAATGTGAATTCAATTTTAAGCTTAGAGCTGTACTAAACTGAAAATGTATGAATCACAATTTGATCAGATCACGATTCCATTTTTATCTCCAGATCGCACCCTCATTTGAGTGCGGTTCAGGCGTAAAAGTTGGGGGTAGCTTACCCGATTTGATCCCTTGCTCCGAACAGTTCCTACTATATTACTATATTAAATGGCAAAGTTGAACCGAGTTTGTACAGTTGCATGTTTTGACAGTTTCCATGAATTTGCAGAGTAGAGATAAGGATCAGCTCTGATCAAATAAGCATTTCGGGGCCAGCCAACATGTCTGTCAATAAACACACACAGCAGTCGACAGCAGAAAAATAAACTCATACAAAACAGCAAAGGTGAAACTTATACAGACTTAATATGGATGCCAAAATAATCAAGGCCTTTCATCCATTTTCCAATCACTCCAGCAATATCTCAAAAAATATCATAGAGCTGAATATTGATTGCAAATACCATATCAACAATGTAACTAAATGCGCAGGTAGTAAAGTAAACTGATACTTGACAATGTAGTATCAATCCTGGAGAGAAAGTACAAATGTTTTGACAAAGACGTTAAAAACAATGATTCAGGACAGCACCTTTTTTTTGTCAAACATATTAGGGCTGCATATTTGGGCTCGATCTAGAAATATTGGCTGACGCAATAATTGATATCGCAACAAACCATTTATCTCGCAATAACACCAAGGTCCTCCATCAAATTACTTTGGAAAGTGTGTTGTTGAAAATAGGAAAATAGGCAGATTGTACTTTCCTTGAGTCTAAAATTAGTCTTGAATTAATCT
The DNA here is from genome assembly GCA_015082035.1 of Chaenogobius annularis. Taxonomy (NCBI): domain Eukaryota; kingdom Metazoa; phylum Chordata; class Actinopteri; order Gobiiformes; family Gobiidae; genus Chaenogobius; species Chaenogobius annularis. The sequence goes on from BJKM01000471.1 coordinate 118,515, forward strand.
TTTTTTTGACAGAGTCTGACTAGTAAATTAACGCGGGAATGTTTTAGTTTCAATACAACTAAAATGAGTGTGCGGTTTAAATTTCACAAAAATCTTGATTAATAAGACAAATATTGCTTATCACAGTCTTTTCCACTACCGTGAAGCCCTAAAACATATTTTAATAATGACTGACTCGCCTGAGACTGCTGAAAGAGGACGGCCTTCTCCGGGTCAATGCCACAGGCCAAAATGCTGGCTGCCATGTCCAGGATGTTGACTCGGAGCTGCTCCGGATCCTGGGGCTGTGTGATGGAGTGAAGGTCCACGATGCTGTAGAGGACCAAAGGGTGCTTATGCTGAAGGGACACCCAGTTCTCCAGGGCACCCAGGTAGTTCCCCAGGTGAGGCACTCCTGTGGGCTGGATCCCAGAGAAGACACAGCAGTCCACTGAGGCCTCCTGGGAAAAAAGAATAAGGAAAATGTACTTGGAGATTACAACATTTAACACCCATCTACGGTATATAAGCTCTGTGTGGTTTGTTTAACAGAGGTCGAAACAAATTATTGAAAAAAGTAAACAATCCGGCGGACAAAATCTTAGAACTGGCATAAAACAAGTTGATAAGCCAGAAGGCTTTGTTATAAAGCATCCAATGTAAAAGTATATTCATTCATTAATTAGAAAAAACACCTTGATTAAGACAAGGTTTAGACTATTGGGGACTTTATCAATCTCCAGAACTTATTAAAAGGGTTTCAGCAGGTCACGAAACACCATTTGTCCAGGTTTGGGACAATGTAAAAAGGATTTTCGTTAAGTCTCTTTAATTAATACTTTCCAGAAAAGTCAGGAATGCCTAAGAAAATGGTGAAGTCAAATTCAACAAACTGGAGGAACAACTTGAACGTCCACAGAGGCTCAGGTGTCAAACATTAACCATTAGCAGACAGAAGGCCGCCGCGGTCATGCTTCGTTTAGCTTGATGCTAACTCCATAGCTAGCACCTCTGTTCTCTCCCAGACACATTCAGCACAAAGAATGCATCACCTCGCCGGCCAACAATGACACTTCGTTCAACTGGAGGAGTGACACTGAAGAAGAAAGAGTGGAGAGGATCAAATGGATCAAACACAACAGTTTGTGTGACGAGGAGAGCGGCAGGAGCCAGACTGTTTATAACATGGGATAAAGTTTGTTTCTTTTTCTTCTGCAGATTCGGACCGAAACTAAACGCCTCATTTGGTCTGGCATCAGCTGCTTTCAGTGAGGCTTGGGTTTTAGTGGTTAAATCTCCCACAGCACGCAGCACACCACCTGTCATGAAACGTGTAGCCACCCATTTTACTCACACAGGCTGTTGAACACTGTATATTTGGCTTTGGTAGAATACCAAAACACAGGATTCAATTAGAAATCTATGGAGACACAGGGACGCTGCAGTGGGCATAGAATGGGCAAAATGGCAAAAAATAAGCATGATTTTACCCCACATATTGGTCATTTTTAAAGTAATATCTAAACTGTCAAACTCAATTTTCGATACTAAGGAAAAGACCAGAGTTTGAGACCACAATGATAACATCTTTAAAACAATAGTATTTTCAACAAAAATGAATTAATGATATAATAATGAACAATATTGCATTATTTTATATTATGTGGTCCTATGCTATTTCTGATAAAGCTCAAGCTCATTCTAAAACTGTTCTGGAAAGGTCAAATTTTGTTGTTAGTGATTATTTTTTTTACTCAATACTTTCTCAAATTAGTATCTAGTTTGAACACGTTTTAGTTGCAATCAGATTTTGACACTTTTGACAACCCACTTTCCTTTACAAGTTTATTATTAAGACTTTTAGTTTATTTTACCCAATAAAATAATTGTAATATAGTCTGCAAACCACATTTTACTTTTACTGCCACTTTTTATTGTTGACAGTTTCATCTCGGTACAATAAATATTTGATTCATTGCAAAGGACACCATATAAAGAACTATAGTGGTTTGCTAATTGTGAGTGACCATTTCACATTTTAAATGTATGCGTTTGTGTTATGCGAGTGAGTTTACGTTGATATTGTCATACTAGAAATCTGAACCCAAGAACGAAGAGATAAGATAAGAGCACCTTTATTTGTCCCACAATGGGGAAATTCAAGTGTTGCAACAAAGGGTACAGAAACAGATTATGCACAGTAAAATAATAAAAAAAGATAACATAGAAAAAGTGGTCGAAAGTGCAATGGAAACTTCACATCACGCTGAATATTATAGTAGTTTTGTAGTTTCTAGTTCAGTCCTTTTAGCACTGCTCATTCCAGCTCTCGTGGTGAAGTTTGGTTTATTTAAATGTAATGTGCTGATGGGAGGTAAACAGCAACAGTCAGAGATGTCAACAGAACTATTCCCACCGGCTCCCTGTGTTATCGCCTTCAGTCTAACCGTCCATCATGCGTTTCTGTCCTTCAAAAGCCTCATCATTTACATCCATTGGAAGTCACTCACAGCTTCACTCACAGCTCGTCTTCCTCCTCCGTTCCTCAGGTGTGACGGCTTTAGTTACATAACACATAATCCTAAAGAGTCACAATCCCTAGCCAACCCTGTCACGATAGCAAATTTTGATGTGCGATATACTGATACAGAAAATGTCACAATGTTTTTTAAGCCACTGACACAACCCAGTAAACCCTAGTCCAAATTAACCAAATTGTCAAAAACATGAGCTGTAATAAATAAAGAGCAGAAATAAAACACTTGAGTAGTTAATTAGTATAATCTATGACTCTTATTAATCACTCAAGAGCTGATTTTTTGTAAATATTACCACCAAAAACAAGCAAAGAAAAGATGCACACAATAAATAATGAGCCCCAGTGTTCATGTACTGAACGATGACGAGTCGATATAGTAATAATCGTGACAGGCCTATAAACAATCCCTGCATCAGATAAAGCTTTTTTTCTTATTACAGCCTTGGCCCGAACGTCTCCGTCTCGCTCTTGGATCAGGTAACGACTGCGCTGGGGCCGGCCTGCTCCACAGAGTTCTCGTCCCGGCCTGGGGGAGCAGCAGGCAGGAAGGAACTGGGTGCTTATGTCATTACCGACGGGGTAATTGCGCTGGGTTGCCATTGAGGCTGAGAGGCTCTTAAGAGGTGTCAGGGTTGATTTGGGAGCGGGCCGGCCCGGAGTCTGGCTCATGTGTGTTCTCACCTAAAGCCGACACGCCGAACGCATGTACCCCCACGCCGCGGCCCCCGGGGGAAGCCATTAGTAATGCAGACATGGTAATAGTGTCATTTGAGCCAATCAGGTGTCAAATGAGAGTCAACGGTGCGGCTGACTGTGCACTCGGCAACGATAGGCCGGCTCGCATGCCTGTTGCTGCTGTACCCTGTGTACTAATGCCTAGTTCAAAACACGCACCACCACCACAAAAGTCGATTATTGCACCAAGTAAATCAGCTCCTGGATGATGACAGAGGAGACAGCAACTGTTGTAAAGCAATTATGGTTGAAATGGATACAGCCAACAGTCATAAAATATTATCACGTAGCATACTACCACTGTGAAAGACATCAGGCCTGTGAGAGTCAATTTATGTCAAACAGTTAATATCGGCCGAGAGAAAACTGAGCAATGTGTTGCAAAAAAAATTAAAAAATAATTGACAACAATAAAAGAAGCCTGTGTTTAAAGAACCCACTATGAAAATGGGTTATGAATAATACAGTATGTTGAATGAAACATCCAGGCAAGTAATGGATACAGTTTCTGCTTGAATATCATTCAAATGTACCAAATGGAGTATACTATATAAAGATTGTCATGTTGCCTTATCAACTGTATCAACCAGAAAAACAAAAAGTTGAAGTAAGACAATAAAATACTGAAGGATTGTGATTAAACATGCAAGATATATTTGAAAATTAATAATATCGAAATCATGGGTTTGAAGATTGCAACATTGTAATTGAGTTTTTAATCTAGAAAAAAAAAGTTCAAGTAAAAAAGGCTGCAAATAATTAAAAAAAATATATATTATATATATATACAGACATCTTTTTTTTCTTTACATAATGAATTCAGTTTAATTTCTTTATTTTTGTGATCACTTTTGATACTTAAAATTGCAACCACTATATTTCTTTCAAATGTTAAATAGTTTGCTAAAAATATGTATGCAATATTTCTTCATCCACCATTAATGAATATGGAGTTGCACCACGTTTTATTAATCAACCAACACCAATTTGCCGCCTTTGTGCATTGGCGTTCCTTCACTGTCGTACAATACGGTCAGCAGTGTTGAGAGCTTTATTCGTCCATTCCTGCCATGTGCTGAATAGATTATGCATTACTGTGTGTGAGACAGTTTGGAGGTTACCCACACTTTCGGCCATGTTTTCACACTTGCTGTACTTTTCCGAGAATCTGAGTTCATTTGTCTTGGTGTGTAGCATGTGTGTGGTAGTGTCCTCAGGGGCCCGGGTCATATGTCCGCACATGTCTTTGTCTATGCCTAGATCAACATCCAAGGTGTAAGCCAGTGTGAATATGACAGCTCACTGTAGGGCCAGTACAATCCATCAACAGTAAATCTAAAGACACTTCATTATTAAACAGAATGCAAGATCAAGCAAAACGGTTTCCTTTGCTATTGGAATTAACTCAATTTCAACAATACAAAAATGCCAGCCAGTAACGATCTAGAAACAATGCCGTTAATATTAATTTCATAATCGTTAGAAGAAAATTCTGTTCATAAAAAGTTCGCTCTCAACAATGAGCTTAACCTCCACTCAATCGATAGAAAAGGTTTGAAAGGGCATCAATCTGGACTCAAACGCAATGTTGCTTCTACTATCATTAAATTGATGGGCAGAAAATGTTGAAAGAAAGAGAGAGGGAGACAGAGAGAAATCGATGGGCAGACCCACTTGACTACCGGGCAGCAAGTATCAATATTGGAATTTCTCCCTTGTGGGAAAAACAAAAGGTTCTCTCATTTTATTGCCGTTTGTTCAATTGAGTATCTAGAGTTTTGATATTAGTTTTTGCATGGGTATCAGTTTTTTTAACAACATATATTGTGGGGGGTAGACTGCAAATCTAAAGTATTTACATATGCTGCTTAGTGCTTTGATAAGTATTGCTTGATATTTGCCAAAATAGCTTCACGTCTCGAGGTCATGAATCATGGCCTTCACAGAACAGTTCATTTCTCTTCTCAGATGTGTTCTCTTCTCAGGGCTCCAGCACAGGGCTCATACATCAAACCTGTGCTGAAGCTGCAGTGTGGCCCACTGACATGTCTCTCGCTGAGGGGCTGAAGAGCGTGAGTGTCCGTCACTGCCGTTTACCTGAGCCAGTTTCAACACATCTCAAAGTCACCACTGGGAGCGCCGCCACACGACCCGCTGTGAATTACCATCAGCTCTTTGTAGACTCAAGGAAGAGCTCCAGGTCTCAGCAGCTTGGCTTTGAGAATGGATGTTTGCCTGCCTTTGCCACCCGCCTGTCCCTGTAGGTATCTGTAGACAAAGTTCAGTGTTGTTCCTTTGGACCACAGAGACTCGCAGACCCCATTAACACCAGCACCATTGCCCCATGGCTTCCTTTAGCTCTGTCCTGCTCTCCCTTTGGGATCTGTTAGCAGAGCAGCGACTCAGCCTGGTATCCACCGGGAAGTGTAGTTGGATAATGTGGGAATACACCGCAGCTTGAAGCAAAGCTACACAACCACAGAGGAAACCTACTACACAAAAACATGAAAGAGTCAAAACACAGATATTCAGGTTGAAATGAAGGTTAAATATGAGATTTAAAAGTGTGAGTGAAACCGAGTAAAGGCTTGAGCAGCTTCTCTTTCCTCCAGGAGCGCGGCTGAGGGAGAGGCCCAAAAGGAGCGTTTGATTAAATCTGCGGTTGACGTGTGGGACAGGTGAGATTGATGAGGTTCCTCTGAGCTTCACACTGTGCAGAGAGCGGGGGCACAGGAACAGAAAAGTGCAGTGTGGCGGCCAAGGCTCGGGGCCCGCTCGCACCGTGGGGTCCCCGGGCTGATTAATGGGACTGGAGGCCCTTCAAAAACAGCACTCCCCGCAGACAAGGCCTGACGTGGCTCCAAAAATAACCATGCAAGAAAGAGCGGGGCCTAACAGGCTGCAGCTTCTGAAGGACCAGACTCAAGCTCAGCCTGGAGCAGGCCCGCGCCAACCAGGAAACTGAAGTGTGGCTCATTTGAAAGGTAAACTGTGAAGGTTTTGGCCAATGACAGATGCTGTCTCAAATGAACAGCTGATGAAAATCTATGTAATGTAATGTAAATGTCAAGTCATGGAAACAAAATAATCTGCCACAGATGACTGCACTGAAGCTCTTGCATTGGAATTGTTTTATGCAATAATACAACAATCAAAAAGATATGCAAAGAGATTCAGAGATATTTCTAAAATCACTTTACCCAGTGTAATCTCTCTATAATGGAGTGGAACACAAAAAGCAGCTGGTTACAGCTTTCTTTGAATGTGGCCTGCACCAACAGGCAAAAAAATACCACTGCCAGTGGTGATAATGGGAGATGTTTAATTTGACCTGATAAACTGAAGTCAAATACCAGAGAGAGTATTTATAAAAAGAGACAAAAGTATAAAGTGCTGTTTTCATACCTCAAACATTTGCAGTGTTATTTTGTAATTCTGGTAACTTTGATAACGTTTCTTGGAAAAGTCAGTAAATTACTCCTTATGGAGACAAACAAGCACAATAAAGTAAAGCTTAAAACACCGAACCACATACTGAATACATTCTTTGATAGCATAAAAAAGGTGTAGGTTGGCACATGAGAGTTTGAAGAAGAGGCTGTAGAAAGACTATGATATTTTTAATTACACTTAGGGGACTACTGAGCAGTCGCAGAAGTTTCTGACAGCTGAAAATAAATAGGGCAGTTAATGAACATCCTAAGAGGCAAGGCCGCATTTCCTCCAGACCTCTAATGGTTTTAGCCGACACAGGCAACTGATTTTGTGCAAAGCATTAACTTGTATCACAAAGGCCTAGATCCTTGTAGCAAGATAGATTACACCTATAAGTATGGCTTAGGCTACAGCAGTACTCCTGCATACCAGATTCTGAACACAATTTCGAAATCAGAAAGGTCATGGTCTTTCAAGGACGCAAAACTAAGACACTAAAAAACAGGACAATAGAAGAATTCAGAAAATAAAAATAGCTTATTTGTATGTTTCACCATTCTGCTCAGTCCATTTATATTCTGCTGTAATTGTAGAGTTAATTCAGTTTATTATGTTGTAGTATATGCACGAATGCCTGGTCAATGACACACAAAATGTCTAGGTCGGACAAAAAAAAAAAAAGTTTAAAAAAAAAGGTAATTTGCCACATAATTTGCCACAAATCTCACCTCTGGGCCATAGAGACACAGCTGTTCAGTGTCTGCTCATATCCATTTGCCAAATAATTAAAACAACTATAAGCTATCACTTCATTTGTGCTGGTATTACTGGTAATGAAGCACAACAGACATTCCCTTCCTCACCTCACAACGCACACTCGACATCTTCTCTTAGGACCGCAGACATAACAAAATACAGACATTAGGTCCACACTGTGTCGACTCCTACATCAACCAAGAGCTGTGATCACAAAGATGGCATTTCTAACTGTGCGCGTAACACAAGAACAGCTCAATTAGCCCAGTGTTGTGGTGAAATGAAATGGTTATTCTTACGGGAGTCAGGGAGACCTTGTTTGCCTTAACACCCCATTTGCCTCAGTCAAGCAGCTGTGCAGTAATGGAGAACTCTATGTGGAGTTATGGTGCATTTCTTAAAGGCACTACAGTTAGAAAGTAGTGCTACTGAGGAGGTGATGTCACACGCCAGACTACGACAGGAAACCAGAGAATCAAATGACAGAGAATAAAACGTTGTATTGAACACAGTCAGTAAAGAACATGTCATTTGAGGAATACAGAAAATAAAATGTACATGAAACACTAAATACTAAATAGTATATTAAATCTATAAACACAAAACAACCACGTTTGTATTTGCTTAATAATCAGTTTTTTGGTCCATGGGCTTAAGTTTTTTATTTCCCCGTCCCAGAATGCCTTCCTCAGGGGAAGGTGGCCATGTATGCTTTCATCCTTTGACACCAGAGCTCAAACTCACTTTTTTACTGACGAACTGGAAACACTGCCAAGAACTCAACTAAAAACTTGAAACCTTTGCAAACATATTTACTACACTTTACTTGATTACTCAAATTAGACATTTCTTAAATAATAAACTAACAATAAACATTACAGCAGCCACCAGTTACGCAATCTGTAACCTAGCAGTAGTATGGTAAAATGGTATTTGCTTTGCAGACAGTTGGCGAGTGACAGAAAAAAAGGTTGTCAAAGGCTAGGCTTAAAAGTTTCATGAAAAAATTTATTCCAACCAAAAAGTGTTGCGGAAAAAAGGAGGTTAGATTGTTGTATTTTTTTCAATTATTAACATGTCTGCATTTTATCTTGTAGATGACAAGATAAAATGCAGACATGTTACAAAAGTAGAAAGGCCAAAAAAAAAAAAAAAAAAAACTTACAAAAAGCAATATCAAAAGGGAATTAAAAAAAATGTGGTGGCACATAACACTACCGAAGAGAGTGTGACTGAAGAATCAAACCAGATCCTTCAACAAAAAGATGCATCTGAACGAGAGGATGTATGTTCACACTGAGCACAAAGCAGCCAACAAACTCCAGCCCAGCAACTTCCCAAATAACAACACAAGTTAGGACATCTACTCCACAAGAAATACAACAGTAAAACCAGAGAAGAAACTAGATGCTGTGCAATGGCAAGAAGCCATGTGCAGTGACGTAATGCATAGCATATCCGTACTGGTGCGTGGCGATTGATGTCACGCATTTGACGATGATGTCACTTGAATATCGCTATCACCAACTTCCACACTCTAAGAGAAGGGGAAAATCTCAACTTTGATGACAAATCCCGAAAAAACAACAAGAACCGCGCGCTCTCTGGCACAGTCGAAAAGAATCAAGTCTAAAGAATAAAGTGCGCTCTCACGCCCCAGGACCGCTGAAGTCTAAAGAGTCACGTCTAAAGAGTAAAGTCTAAAGAATATAGTCTAATATTTTGATAGTAAATCAAAATCAGAAAAAGGTTTATTGCACATACCAATGAACAGAATTCACAAACATAGGAACTTGCTTTGGTGATTCAGTGCAACGAGCAATGATAAAACAAAATATGAAATCAAAAAACAATTTAAATCTACACATAGGAGAAAAAATGCTTACTGTGTACAAGGTTTTTACACTAAAATGTACAGTTGCAGTGCAGAAAGTGAACAGTGCAGTGAGTGATTAACTAATTTAACCAAAGTGACAGGTGTTAAGAAGTGTTCATGAGATCCCCGGCAAGAGAAAGAACTTCTTCTGGCGGGAGGTTCTGTTCCAGATGGACCTGCCTGCGGGAGTGGCTCAAATAGTCCATGTCCAGGGTGAGAAGGTGCAGCTGTATCCGACCTGCTCTCATCTCGAGCACAGTCATCATCCTGTCAGAGATGGAAGTCTGCGCCGATCACTTCTCAGCAGAACGCACAACCGCTGTATGATGATCAATGATGGCCGTGTAAACTGTACCATGACTGCACTGGCAGCTTGGCTTTCCTCAGCTGCTGCAGGAAGTACATCCTCTGCTCGGGCTCTTTTGATGAGGGAGCTGATGGTGGGCTCCACTTGAGTCTGGGTGATGTGGTGACGAGGAAGCGGAAGGAGTCCACGTGATGATGGGGAGTCTGTCATGATGAGGGGGGGGCTGTGACTTTCCTGAAGTCCGCAATCATCTTCACTGTCTTCTGGGTGTTGAACTCCAGGTTGTTACCGCTGCACCAGGACACCAGCCGGTCCACCTCCCACCTGTAACAGACTCATCCCCGTCCGAGATGAGCCCGATGGAGTGTGGTGTCGTCCGCAAACTTGCATAAACGTGGCTGGAGGTGCAGCAGTTTGTGTACAGGGAGAAGAGCAGAGGAGAAAATACACAGCCCTGTGGTGTCCATGGAGATTGGCCATGAATGAAGGCTGTGTTTTTAAGAATGTTTTTAAAAACATGCAGGGAGAAACAGCGCCTCCCGACAGCGGAGGAAACATGTAAGTACACAAGTGTTGTCATAAAATAAGGACAGAACGCTCCCAAAACTGTAAAAGAAGTTTGGTTTTAACTGTAAATTGCAGCAAATTTTAATGTGTTTTCTGTAACAGATTAATATAATAGAGACCACTTAAGCTAATGAATCGGGGTGAGAGCATAAACGTGTTGTCTTAATTCTGGTTTCTGTTGACTGCCATAAGTAAGCCGTTGTGAACATGACAAACAATAGCTATATTCTGATCATTAAATATATTTTTTCCAGACACACAGATCTCTCCCTTTAAAGAGTGACTCAAATGCACATATTACCTATCCTGTATTCCCATGTCATTATGAAATCCCATTCTGAAATTAAGACGGCATATTTCATTGCTTTTGTTGAAACTTCTAGATGATTTTGTAATCACAGGAACATTGGTAATTATTATATTTTACAAGAGCTGAACATAATTTTGATTTAAACAAAAGATTTGGGTGAGATGAACTTTAATCTCTTGGGCTCAAAGTCAGAATATTATATCCTTACAGCGTGCTCTTTTTAATACGTCCATGTGCGTAATTTGCGTGGTGTTAGCAGAAGCAGCGAGTCTTGGTTGCTAGGTGACGGAGCGGCTCCGTGGGCTAGGCCTGTCCCATTTCGGCATTGCCTTTGCGGTCCAGACCAGTCTCCCTCCATCAGCTGGGTCCTTCTGAGCACGCAGACCCGAAATTGAGACAGCCCAAGTGTCTGAGACATTCTTCCCCAGCCGTCAGGGAGTCAGTGATCCACCTGCAGGTGGAGTCAGGCACGCTGAGCAGAGTAAGCTTGTCCTGGCAGAGCAGGAAGGATAGTGTTGAATGCAGAGCTGAAGTCCACCAACAGGATCCTGGCATAGGTTCCCGGGGAGTCCAGATGCTGCAAGATGAAGTGGAGACCCAGGTTGATGACGTCATCTACAGACCTGTTGGTTCTGTAGGCGAACTGCAGGGGTCCAGCAGGGTGGAAATGAAGGACTTGAGGTCTGTAGTCATTAAGTCCAGTGATCAGGGGCTACTTTGGGACCGGGACAATGATGGACGATGACTCGAGGGAGGTGTTAAAAATGTCTGTGAGGACGGGGGACAGCACTCCTGCGCAGTGTCTTAAAGTGAGGGGAGCATGTTGAGAGAATAAGTTAAATTGACTAAAACTAGGAACATTGTTTTCCATTTTAGCCAGTTGGGTTTAATATTAAATGTCTGATTATATTTTATCAGAGTATCCACATTATTACTTTTAAATATGCTATCACAAAAAAAGTGAGCTAATGAAAAAGTGCGGAACTGAGATAAATTTGATTTGGAAAAAGAAAATAATACAATATAATAATTTATTATTTTATGTTTTGGTTGCCCTATATATGTATATGAAAAACATAATTTGAAATATGCTGTTATTATTGTTTCCCTGTAATTTTTTGACATTTTTAAAGTGTTGCGGTAATGAGATTTTCAGGATTTGTTTCGAAGAATAAGCTTGTTTTTGAAATAAAGTAAAAAATATCTTCACACATAATACAGACTTTGTTATTGATAGTTTGAAGAGAATTTCTTTGATATATGCTTTTGGAAAAATAAAATCATGTTTGAAGAGAATGAGACAGACTTTCGTGAGAATGAGACTTAGATTTTCACTTTGCCCCAGGAAAAAGAGATGTCAATCTTAATGGGTTCTTACCTGGTTAAACAATATATATATATATAATTTATAATGCCTTTGAGTTTTAAAGCACTTGACAAAAATAAAGAACCTTATATTACAAGATTTCTTCTTTACTAGTAGTCACAAGTCAGTGTTAAAATACTCATTTATACCAACTGTGAAGGAAATGTTGCAAAGCACAAACATCTTCACTTTGCCAGTAAAATGCCTCTCATAGACTAGAGCCATGCAAACGCACACGACACTATTTTGTTAGATAAAAATGAATAGTTCAGATTGTATGGGACGATGCGGATGTCCGTTTGAAGCACAACAGCACGTAAAACAAAGATTCGAGAAGAAACGGCTTCGAAAAGCAGCCCAGTGACAGGAACTTCAGAGCGCGTTATTTACCTTTTTACCCGAGGAAACAGAAGCGCACAGAGACCTTTTGGAAAAGTTACACTTCTGAATGAAACCGAAGAGACGATTCATGTTATTCCTCATGGACAGCGCCATCTTGGATTGTGACCTCATGCACTACGGTGGCTCTGAAATTTCTTCTTCTTCTTCGTTTCGTTTATTGGCAACCGGCACTCATCAAAGCAGGTGCATTTACGCCACCTACTGTATTGGAATATGAACCAGCGATTTCTACTTCCCAAACAAAAAAAAATTTAAAAAAAAAAAAAAAAAAAAAAAAACATTCCACATGCCCCTGATTTCTCAACTCATTGAGAATACACTGCCTTTGCTCTTTGTACTTGTCACACTGAATTATGGCATCCCTGACTGATTCTACCTCATTACAGTGATCACAAAGCCCTGTTGGATGCTTGTTTATTAAATGTAAAGACTTGTTAAGATGGGTGTGTCCTATTCTGATTCAAGTTATGACCCTCTCTTCCTTGGCGCTTCCTCTGACTGTCCGCCCTGAACCAACTGTCTTCTGAAGCACCTATAGATGCCTTTATTTGTCCTATCCCAATGTGATTTTTTGGCAAATGACTTGGCCTCTGATCTGCTCAAAGGTATGTCCATGAAAGGAGTTTTTGTTAAAAGTGCCTGCTTTGCCATCTTATCTGCTGCTTCATTGCCTTTTATACCCCTGTGAGCTGGGATCCACATAAAAGAGACCCGTAAGCCTCTTCTGTAAAGCCTGTGGCAATTTTCATATACTTATTATACCAAGTCTGGTCTACTTGAAAGGTTGGATTGCCATTAAGGAGAAACTTGTATGGGAACAAATGACAACCTCCATCACCTGAGAGTTCTCCATCCACTGCAAGTCTGCAAAAAATTGACATCATCTCAACTGAAAAAACTGCCAGGTTATTTGTTGTTCTCCTCTGGACTGAAATATGTAAAGAAGGAATAATAAATGCAAAGGCTGTAGTTCCTATTATGGGGTCTTTTGAGCCGTCCGTATAAATCAGAACGATTGAACTGTATAATGTACTCTCATCCACCAGCTGCCTCACTTCCCCAACTGGTTTCCGAGTCTTGGTTTTATCCAGAATATAGAAGTCTACTGAAGCAGCGGTATACTCCCATGGAGGAGTGGTGGGAATCGCAAGTGTGGGCGAAAACTCACCCTCCTCCTGAAAGCTCCACAACACAGCCTCAAGGCTTGTGACACCTCAAGCCTTTTTAAAACTGTTGAAGCTGCTGAACTATATGCCACACTTTCATAGTTCAGCACTGACCTGATCAACACTATTTAGATCTTTTTCATACCCGCCCTACTAGCCCCTCAGTCCACCCCAGACAAGCACCTCATCACATTCAGGATTTTATAGCACATAAGAGATATGAACATTCCAAGTCAATCTTGGATCCATCCACACACCCAAAAATGTTAATTCCTTAACGAGTTCTAGTACTTGACCATACAGTTTAACTGCAACCTCAAAACATCTCTTCCTGGTAAAAATCAAAGCCTTTGTTTTCTCTGAAATGTCAAACTAAGAAAATGCGTTTATTCAACTATTATGTTTTTATAACCAATACACTTGTGGTTTAGACATAATAGAAAGAAGACGTTGTTAAAAATTCTAGAAACGCAATCTAAGATATTGAGCAAATCATAGCCTTTGCTAACAATAGGTCCACAATAACCAACCACCAAATAATCAAAGCTGGCTATATTCTGAAATGATGCTCAGTTAGGGTTAATATTTTTGATGGCCCATTTTCCTTGCTTTTAAAGCCTCATACATGCTCATAGGTCCAATGCTAATTGTTTGGCTGCTGTTGTGTCTGGTTGGAGGCTCTTTAACAATAGAGTAATCTCACAGAACAGCTGCAGAACGCCTCTTTGCTCATTACATACTGTCCATGTGTGTGCGCTTTGACTGATTATAGCACAGGTTTGGGTTACAGTATGCTTGCAGGGCACTCTTCTGACGTTAGCCACATCTGCTCCTGATTCCTCCCCACCACATTGAACATCTGGTTGCATTTGCAGCACAAAATACAGATCATTCCATATTCATTATTATATCCTGAGGCACAGGCCGTGGCATTGTGGTGCATCAGATTAGACCTGTATGTTCTCTCACTGCCAGCGAAGGGAGGTCTGGGCACTAAAGGATCTCACTGGTATCTGTACGATGTGTGAATGTTCAGCTCCTGTAGGCCGTGTCAACCCTTCATCCACAAATAAGTTTCCTTGAAATCACTCCATTAGGTTACTGGTACATCACATTACAGCAACAAAATATTCTATGGCTTTTATAAAAGGTTTGGTTAAGGTTTTAGATCAGGACCCTTCTTCCAAGCTCATGAGCAAGGCTTGGATAGACAACCTGTATTGTGCAAAGTTTAAAACATACACTGGCAAAATTTCATATAACATTCTAAGTGCTGCAAAGATATGCTAAAAGTATGGAGGGAAAAAGTCATTTAGAAGAGGCACTTCTCAAAGATAATGTAAAAGTTTTGGTTTTGCATTTTGACGTTTAGTGTTGGCACAGCAGTGCAGACTCGAAGATGTAAAAAAATAAGTATAATAAACACATATTGGACACATTTATCCACACAATAATTGGTCATATATTTCTAACATTGGCATCATTTTTGTGAATTAAAATAGGCTGATTTTCAAACTTAAAAGGAACCCCTAGGAACAAGTTCTAATCTGTTTCCTAGTTTTACAAATCCTCTGGCCCATTGTGAATGATTTACATGTGGTTTATTTTTACCATTAGCAAGCTTTAGAAACAGCTTTTTCAGACGGAGACGTAAAGCAGGGTGGACACACATCAAAATTCATCTTCCCAAAGTGACATTTGGTGATGGCTCTTTTAACAGTTTGTCAAATAGATACAGTTTTTCTAATTAGATGAAGACTGTGCATAATAGTCAAATTGTTGTCACAAAGAGCGGCTTTTACAATACACCAAAATATACAAATTTACGTTAGAAAAAAAGATTCCCGGTCCTTTCTGAACAGTAAATGTATTGTCTTAATCAAGTATGCACAGGGATGGGGTGTTAAAAGCGGGCGTTTCGTAACCGTCCAGCTTAGAGCCCGGGCAGTGCAGGGTGAGAAGCAAGCAGGTGATAGAGTGAAGAACGCTGGGCTTCTCACCAAGGGCGGTCCAACGTCCAACAGGACCCGACATTTTCATCTGCATCAGCTTTTTAAAGCTCCTGCTCCACTGTCTGCAATTCATCAACACACTAAGATATGTTAAATGTGTTTACTCTGACTGCCTAAACATTGAAAAACATTACCAGTTAAGGTAAAAAAAAAGAAAAAAAAGTAAGACAATTTTATTTTTACTCATAACAGCAAGCGTATTAAAGTATTAGAATTATTTGGCTATTTCTTTCATATTATTTGTTTTAAAGCAAAATAAACAGTACTAAATCCTTCACAATGTCTAAAAGATGCTCTGACATTCTTCAAAATGTAATGCTGTCACTGTAAACCTTCTTGATATATTTTAATTTATGTTTTCGAATTAAAATGACAATTGTGTTTAATAATAAAGGTTAAGTACACTTTATTGTTCTTAATGGGGAATTGGTACTATTGCATAAAATTAATATTGTCAAGGTAGACTGCTAATAGATTATTTCAATCTCAGTATAATGCATTCTTCTGTCTCATAGACCTAACTTAGTTGTGTTCCCATCTTGGCAGAACTACACACGTCTCACAGCACACACACACACACACACACACAACAGACACACACACTCAGACAACTACATACCGTCTAGCACGTACACACATACACACATACACCACACCTTGCACTTACAGAGCACCTGTCATAATAGAGCGCAGGCAAAGCATCATGGGAAGGAGAAGAGCTGTTGACGAAGGGCCAAAGTTGTCTCTGAAAATGTGTTTTTCTGGGTTTTGGATCCTGACACTGAAAGGACGGGATCTCCCCTCTGACACTGTGAGCTGCGGGACGTCCACCGCCCAAGTGGAGAGATGGACAGACGGACAGACGGACAGACGGACAGATGGACAGATGGTCAGATGGTCAGATGGACAGATGGGACGAGGGACAGAGGGACAGGTGGAACAGATGGACAGACAGACCAGAGGGCAGACGACAGAGGGACAGATCGGACAGAGCGGTAACAAGTCAGAGGGACGGATGGACAGACAGACAGAGGGGACAGACGGAAGAGGACAGGTGGACCGAGGGACAGATCGATAGAGGGAAAGATGGACAGATGGACAGATGTACACAATGGCCAAGGGATGGAGGGACAGGGACAGATGGACAGAGGGACAGATGGACAGACAGACAGAGGGACAGATTGATAGAGGGACAGATGGACAAAGGGACAGAGGGACGTATGGACAGAGGGACAGATGGACAAAGGGAGGAGATTTTCCAGGTGATTTTCACACATTTTGATGTCATTAGCAAAGATTTATTTATGTCCAAAGAAGCCAGTAATTATCATTTTGGAGCATTTTCTTTTGAGACAATACGGCATGTAGATGTGGTCATTGTCAGAAAACAGATGCTGTGATTAAAATTCCTCTTATTCTCCATTTAAATGTGTAAGTATCCAAAAGACGGAGCTGGTGGGACCGCACACGGCCCGCTCCGCTGCTCCTTCCCTGGCCCGCTGCGTTCAGACTGAAGCCTCTCAAACTATAATAAACATTCAGCTCAAAGTATTTTTGTGTAAGACCCCAAGGAAGGTCTGGATCTCATTATTCATTTGTGTAACCATGCTTGAAAGAAACACCTCCATTTGTCATGACCATTTTTAGGACTTTATACAGTAACTATTTCTTCATTAAATTTGTAATAATGTTGAAAGGCTATAATTTGATGCACATTTGCTCACATAAATAATCATTGTCTGTATAATGTATTTTATGAGATATTAGTAGTAGGCCAATACTGTGTTTTAAATGTGAGTGTGTTTTCAGGGGATCCCAAGTGGAAGCAGCTTGTTTCAGCGCTCTTCCCGTTCGCTGTCACCGCTGACAGGGCGAGAGCAAAAGGCACACAGGTCCACTATAATCATGTTACTGAAGCAGATTTATATTGAACTGAAATGTATGTTAGCCATTCCAGGCAAACACATTATTTTCTTGGATTTGTATGATTTAACTTTTGCTTGAATAGACCATCCCTTTTACAACTCAAGACAACACAAATCAGAGGGGGAATTTAAGCAGTTTTTATTGTGATCATTTATAAAGGGATAATACAATATTTTAAAACATAGAATCTACTTAATAAATATACTTTTGATTTTTTTTACCCTTTACCCAAACAATGCAGGCGTAAGGGTGGTGTGTAAGCTGTATGTTCTAACCAGTCCCAGACCCAGTGATCCATCAGAGTCCATCCCTGACACTGCACAGGGAATCCATCGCTCAGACAGACATGTATTCACTCAGCTAAAGTGAGAAATAATGTCTCTGGATGTGAACCTCTCTCTTTCTCCACGTCCCACCAAAGAAACTGCGTGTAGCAGAGGCAGAACTTGTGGCATTGACAAATCATCCTTGTTTTCCCCAAAGTGTAATTCCTAAAGACTGCTGCAGCTCACGCTCATCTTTTCCTTTTTACATTAATAAAAGAGTGACATGTTCAATATGGGTCACAGAGAAAACACTCACTTTTGGGCTCCTGCCATCAAGTGTCTTCTCATTCAATTTCCATTCTATTTAGGCCTAAATAAAATGCTTTTTATCACTGTGTGTGAAGATTTTGTGTACTTTTTCCGCTTCATCTTGAACAGTTAAAATTTTGAGATAGTTCACTTATTCTTAGAAAAATTATGACATTATAATTGAGTTAGGGTCAGGGTATTAATCATTAGTTGCCTCAATCATTCATTCATTTGTTCATTATGAATTAAGTCTTTGTTCAAAATGTAGTTATTATGTATTATGTTTAGACTTTCAATCGTCCAGGTAGATTTAAAGAAAATGGACAGAATCCTGATTTCTTTTGTAATAAACTGTCACCAATTTAAGCCTATAGAGCTGCAACAGGGAGGCCAAAGTAAATGTTCATGTTCATGTGCCGCCCTGCTCGGTCTGTGTGCGTGTGTGTGCGTGTGTGTGTAACGCATTGTAAGAGTAATGCTAAATAGAATTATTTTTGAAATCCATAAGCTCTGGCTGTTTATTTTTTTTGTGTATATTTATTTGTGCTCGTTGAACTTCAAATGTATATTTAAAAAGTAATAAATTGAACAAATGCCTGTCTTCATCCTGTGTTTGATGGTTGGGGTGTGATAGTGGCTCGTGTGTAATAGACATGTAGTATGTGCTGAGGCTCTTAACTGCTGTCAGCACGTCACATGATCAGTGAGTGACGAAAGATACGCTCGGCAGACACCAGCAGAACTTCTGTAAGACCAGTCCAGGTTTGAGGAACGTGCGAGACGATTCAAGTTTTCTCAAATTGAATATACATAAAACTGTTTTATAGTAAATTGATTGTTGATGTAAATTGTGTAGCAGATGTTTTTTCAAATGTACTATTTATTCATTCTTTTTATAGTACCATCTAATAGTGGTCATCAATTTGCTAATTTATGCACATCTCTTCCTCCAAATACAGTTAGTCAAATCTTGCAACCAAATTAAATTTTATGTGAATGTATAAACTATTGATGAAGATTAACTGGTAACAAAACAAAAGGCATCAACATGATTTTCAATTAATAAGACGTGATTATTTGAGACATGAAACGCTCCGTCCTTTCTGTTTGCGACATATAAAGCCATAAAAAACAATTTTGGCTGCTTTGATTGCTCATCGTGGCTGCACTTATTCCTGCTCGCACGTGTCAGCTCCTTTTCTCATGGATCCATCTGGAAACAACATCTTGGGACTTGAAAAGAACAGATTAATGTCTGTGTGCCTGAGCGGAGACATGGATGTCCCAGCAGACTTGTTTATGAGTGGATTAAGAATCGCTGGTGTGACAAAGATGCTCCTCTCTGAAATTATAGGTCCACAGCAGGACTTCCTCTCATTCATGTCGGTTTGACTCACACACTGTCATCCTGATCCAGATCCGTCCTCACACACCCTGATGCCATCTATTTTAGGACCAAAACCAAACCAGCATCCCATTATAGTTGTCAGTGACAAATGACAATAAATGTGCTTGACTATTTTAATCCTTTCCATTTGTCAGGCCAACAAGTTCACTCATATTCATTCATGCTTTTCAAGCAACACCCAGCAAACTGTGTTTTGTGTGTTTGTTTGTTTTTTAAGAAATTGTGCAGCGTTATTAATCATAAACAAATAAAATAATTTGGCTTGGTTTAACAAACACATTTGTTGTTGTTGTGTGTTGTGTTGTGTGTAATTAATGAACAACAAAAGTTCAGGAACCACAAAGAGATCATGAGGTTATCAAAATGATACTTATTGATAATAGTGTGTACACAAGCAAAGACAATTGGGGACAAAAGGGGAACAATATGTTTTATAATGTAACCTATAATTAGTGCAGAAAATAAAGGAACACTTTGAAAATCCATCCTGTTTTAATCCATTATTTGACTGCTACTTTTCTCATTAACATCCTCCACAGGGTTTACACAGCTGTGTTGCCTCAGTGATATGGGAATTGCACCCACAGCCTTCCTGGACCCTCTGACAAGCCCCTGCTTACTGTCCAAACTTGCCAAACCCACTTGCATTAATAATAATTACATTTCCAGCTTCCTCTGTTTGCATTTGTTCAAACCTCTCACTGTCACTTCATAATTGGCTGCGTTGTCAATTGGTCTGTCATTAAAGACATTGATTTATCTTTGGTTTGAAGTCTGCATAATGAACCAAACAGCCCATTGTTTTAGGGTGATTTAGTTTTGTTGAAAAAGACATGGTGGGCGACCACATCTTTGTTTTATTAGTTTTATCACAGCAAAGACAAGAATGCGTGAAGTGAAAGAAACATGACAACACAGGACAAGAGAAACGGACACTTTAGTCTGGAGGGTCTTGGGACTGTCTGATGGATTAAAGAAACTAACAATAAATACTACATTTATATTTTTGTTATGGAGCAATTTCTAGGAGAATGAAATGGAACTGGGAATGGTTTCAACCCCTGGAGCTGTCAGCCTGCAGCACAGCTTATATAAAATATACATGTGTTAAATGCCATTATTTGTTACAAAATTCAAGACAAAATTTAAACATTATAAAATAGTATTCTAATAATAGTACAAACAACAGTTGTAACCCTAATGAGTTTGTCTCAAATCTTAAGTAGCTCTGCTTACTACTAGACCAAGATCTCACTTTTAAGGCTCACTTAGTTTTGTAAATTAAAGATGAAGCTTGGTTTTTACTGTCAAAACAAATCCTGTTTTATGCTCCAAGCCTGAAAACATCTGGTAGCTGCCACCTTTTTACCTTTGTTATAGTATGGAGCTTGTGAGTGCTCGGAGGTTCACTCATTGGAAGACTCTGATCTATAAGTTTATTTAGGGACTGATTGGGGGAAGCGAGCCTTCTGCTATGCTGCTCCCGCAGCTTGGAACTCTCTCCAGTCAGACTAAAGTTGTGTGAGTTGGTGACACTAAGGGGTTTTCGCTCCTGTTGTGAAAATGGTGGGTGCTTCTAAATGCAGTTCTGTTTTTAGTTTTTTTTTTAGTTTTTTTTAAATATTATGACTGTTTATTTTAGATGTGTAAATGCTTTCATTCTGTGCAAATATAGCATTTTGACTCAGGTCACCCTTGAATAAGAGGTCTTGATCTCAGATGGGTTCTTACCTCGTTAAATAAAGGTTAATTCATGAAAAAATAAACAAGGAACTAAGGTGAGTTATAAAGTCTGAAATTGCATAAACAAAGAGGGA
The DNA here is from genome assembly GCA_015082035.1 of Chaenogobius annularis. Classification (NCBI taxonomy): domain Eukaryota; kingdom Metazoa; phylum Chordata; class Actinopteri; order Gobiiformes; family Gobiidae; genus Chaenogobius; species Chaenogobius annularis. The sequence goes on from BJKM01000471.1 coordinate 139,691, forward strand.
GAGCCAGTTAAAAAGGTGGGAGAAGAGTCCACTCGAAAAAGTGATGCAGTGAAAAATAGTTTGAGAGATAACATACTCCTACTGGCAGGCAAACATTCAGGGCATGAGCCCTGAAGCGCTGGCTCTAAGTTACACATTTAAGCTGAGACAGAGACCGACCTGTTTTCAAGCTGATGTCTCCTCCTGCTGGTATGACTTTTCTGACCTGATTTCTTCTTTCCAGCTGCTCATCCTAGAGTCAAACACAACCAGAAACAATTTAGGCTCATGATCGAAGCTAACTATCCATATCCCAGTGAGACAGCACCGGGTAATGAGTCGACCACAGTGTTACGGGTGAAAGACAAGGAGCAGGCCACGCTAATGCTAGAGGCGCGCTCTGATCAGCCTGTGTATAATGCCGATCCAGCATCGGGATTGAATATCATAAAGAAAGCCACATGCGCACAGGTGGGGCCAGGGTAATATTTGAAAAAGGTACAGTGGAGTGACAGGACATGTGCATCGGCAGCAGTTTGTTCCACCATCTTCTACCACGCTAATCAAGGCCTGGTTAAGGGAAAAATGTATGTTTCAGGTCAGTGATTCTATGGTAGTACAGCAGAGTAGTATTACCGTGGAAACTCAAGCACGGCCGATGTAAATAATGTGATCTATCGACGCCATCTGGAAAAGATTGTGCTTAACTTTGCTTTTTTTCTGCATAACGTGGGAGGATCTATTACCGTGTGTATTTACTTTAGCTTCATTCTGCTCATCAAATGGGATAATGTTGTTTGGGGATTGAGAGTAGATCCTACACATACGGTACAAGTATAAAGATGGATTTACAGATATCCTGAACAATTATGGATTTAAAAGGCAAGACATTTCACTCTTCTGCAGATTTGCACATCATTTTTTCTTTTACAGAAATGAAAACCAGATTCACATCAAGGAGCAGGGCTTAAAGAGGAAATCCAGATTGGTATCTATCAGTCTATCTTTACAACACAAGTACATTGCTATAATGTAACCACTAGCAGTGAGTTTTTAGACTTTGTGAGTTGAATATATTAATAAGTCCTGCAATATTATTTGACGGTTCTGCATGGCAAAAAAAATTCCAAGGTTTTGACAACTTTGAGATTTACATATTAAGCAGATCCAAATATAAATGGTGACAATTGAACAATTAAAGTAGCAAAAATACCAAGAGGTTTCAAATTTATATGTACAAATAGAATAGAATAAAATAAATGATATGTATATATGCCAAAGAATATACAAAATGAGGGATGAGATTATTTATTCATATTATTATATGCATTAGGACTATTAAATATTTTAACCTTCATCACCTTCCAAAATTAAAATATATACATATTTGCATTTATATGTTTTCTCTGTATATTCATAACAGCAATGATAGACTTGACATCAAGCTTCATATTTTGTATCTCTTCCGTTTCCTCTTAGTAATACCGTATTTTCAAGATGTTTGATGTGTGGTTTCTTCATTTCAGCCTTCAAAAGTCAGTCCTGCTGTGAAGTGTTGGGCTCAGAGCCCCTCATCTCTGTCATCACTGAGTGGACATTTGTATATCACATACAGCAGCAGTGGCCTGTGTAAACAGAGGTATGTATGTACAGAAGTGCTCATAATTTACTGAAGCAACAAGAGGCTTTTCACAATTTGTAAAACTTTTATAACCCCAAAAAATAAGACACTTAACGCTTATCTGAAATAATCTGAGTTTAAAATGCTATTTAATAACACAAACTATTAAAAAAAAATATTGCAGTCATATTCTGTAGCTTTGAAAGGTCGTTCTGTAGGCGGAGGGCCACAGACTGGTCATAGTGAATCCTTCAGATGGCTACGTTTACCAGGGTTTTGAATGTGCTCCCACACCTTTTATCAGGCTGAGAACCTTACACTAAAATGTTTGTTAATGAGCTCATTATGGAAAATAATTTTAACAATGTGGTAATCTGGGCCATTTAATCAGGAAGCATGAGTGCCAACAAAATTGGTCTGAGGGCCTTATTTGGCCCCCGGACCTTAGTTTGGACACTCCTGTTACAAAAGCTACATGACTTAAATACTATAAAACATTTCAGATATAGAAACTCTGAAAACTAATGACAAAATGCTTATTAATAGTATTCATTGGTAATACTTTACAATAAGTTTGCTAAAACTTTTCACAAGGCATTAGCACTGTTTTGTTGTTTGCATTTACAGACTGTCATAAATGAGTGGGCGTAGCCTGCCAGCCCTGTGGAACTCAGTGCCCCCTCTCGCCCACGCCATTGTTTTTTTACAATCTTGCCGCAATTGGCTTCAATTTGCTGAAGCCAAACAGTATACAGCAAATTGATATATTTGCTGAATATTTGCAAATTGATATATCAGTGCACTTTTTGCACTGATAACCTACATACAGCCTATGGGCATTTGCTTGCATTTGTATACATCTTATAATACTTGTATGATAATGACAATAAGCAAATAATGTTTTTTAAGAGTGTTAATATTATTTATTTATTTATTTATTTATTTATTTACTTACGTATGTATGTATTTATTTATGTATGTATTTATTTGTTTGTTTGTTTGTTTATTTATTTGCTTGTTTATTTATTTGTTTGTTTGTTTATTTGAATAGGGACGGATACAAAAACATGTTATACCTCTCAAAGAAATACAACTTTAAAAGATGTGTTCCATTAAATAGCACCACTGTAAAAACACACTTTAAGAGTACTTACACATACAGTTGGTTATTTTCTAACCATTTGGCCTAAATAAAGCGAAGCATTTAAAGGCACTTGTCCATTGACTCTCCTGCCGTAGCTGCTGATTTGTCGCTGTCAGAGCGCTCAGGTGATGCACAGTGGGGTCTGTCCGCAGATGAGGGTCGGATGATAGATGCGACTGTGCTCTTTTTTACTTTTCTAATTTGGCTTCGGCACAGAGGCAGGAAGTGGAGCTGCCATGTCCCCTTTCCCCCACCATCCCTCACCAGGGACGTCCCGCCCGAGCCCCCCCCTCAAACCCCCTCCTGTGTGTGAGGTGCCAGCTTCAATCTCCACCTTTTCATTTCACTGCCGCGCGCCCTCAGGCCACAGACCTCAGGCCCACAGAGCGTCCCTACAGGAGGAGTGTGATTCTCACGGTGCTGATCCCGCTTTAACTGTGTGAATGAGCGGGGATTGACCTGGTTTGTATTATGTGGAGACTTGTTAATGCGACGGAGTTGTGCTGACAGAGACCTGACCTGAGAAATGACATGAGTAAGTTGGCAGAAATAAATCTTTAGCAATTCAAAAAGCATCATAATTGGTTTGTTTGTTTTTTGCATTTACCTTTGCTGACTAAAGATTCAAAAAAGTAATAGGTAGATTATATATACAGTTATCAATTCTTGTTTATTTTTGGGGTATTTATTATTAGGAGCCCCATTCATTATAGTAACATTACATCAAATGACAAGGACAATAGAAAGAGTAATCTTTCGATACAATGTCAGAATCAATAACAATTTAAATGCATATCCACTTAACATAACAATACTAATACTTAATCTAACACTTTTATATTAATTTGTAGTTGTTCGAACAGTGCTCTTATCATCACTACCCAGATATTCTTTTATTGTTGACTTAAAGAATATTTTACAAACAATTTGTGAAATTTATTTTTGGAATATGATTCCACTCATACATGCCTCAATAAATGAGTGTTTGTTTTAAATAACATGAATTCACTTTTGGTAAAATGAAGTTCCTCCCCATCGCATGCCGGGTGCTGTACATATGTTCCTCGTTACTAAATTCAAGATGTTTGTACAGCATGAATGGAGTTTGCATTTCACAAACATTTTTAATAAAAGTAAGCAGAGAATACAGCAGCCGATCCTTCACAAATAACCAATTAAAGTCTTTATGCATTTGTTTCACATTTGCTCTATAATCCGTCTTCATTACTGTGCGTGCTGCTCTGTTCTGGATCTTTAGTCGTTTTTCAGTCAGGTCAGCATTTGCATTGGACAATAATCTAAGTTAGATAACAGCAGTGCTTGAGTGATCAGCTTTAATGCATGTTGGTATAAATAGGTGCACATATTTTGATAGACGCTAATACACCCATTTTAATACTTATTTATATGCTGTTTCCATATCAACGTATTATCTATTGTAATGCCAAGCAGTTGGTTTCCTGCACTTGTTTGATATACTCATTTAATCATTTGTCATTAAAATTAACTCTAATTGAATTGCATCTTTATTGACATCTAAAAAATATTAAAAGAAAATTAACCGTAGTCAAATTTGCACAAGAAAAAAAAATACATTTCTGTGAAGTGCCTTGCCCAGAACCCACAACAGCATCAATTTCCCTAATATAGTTAATCATTATACGTGCTGAAATCCAACCCACAAAATGCCTCAGCCAAATGTATCACTTATAAAAGTCTAATGGAGTTATATATAAAAACCAAGCACGAGCTAATGCATGTGCTCAGCAGACCTGGGACCTGGCAGATTGATGTCCACATGTCGCTGGGTGTCTGGCCCGTCTCCAGATCCACAGATGAGAGGATGGATGTGGCTGGAGCAGAGGAGTGGGTGAAGAGCCGCGGGTACAGCATGACTTCAATGAGGACACACTGCAGGGGAGAGAGAGACAGAGAGGGGGGCTGGGGGGCTGCCAGAGACTGAAAAAAGATATACTTAAAAATAAATAATCCAAATACGGACATTGCAGGGACGACTTTGAACAGAACACAAAACATTTTTACATGGATCAGCATTGAATAAATTAGTTCTCCTTCATTGAGGCAGCTTTGTCTGAAAATGGTGGATCACAACTTTAATTAGTGCACTAGCATAGTGTAGTACAATATGATGAAACTGCCTACAAATGTATTAAAATTCAAAAGAGCACAAAATAGCTGATGTAGATTTGATTGGTTTTGAATATATTTTTAACCTGGATGTTTCAAAAGCTTCATCCTTTATGTTAAGTAATGCTAAATATGCTAAATATGTAATCCTTTCAGTCTTAAATCCAAGGATATTCCCAGATCTGACGAGGCAGGGCATTCTGAGGCAACTCCACACACAGTAAGAACGCAGATATACGATTAGTGCTATCATTACTATTACTAGAGTGGATGACTTCCTATGATGCAGAACAAATGGCTCATTGTATACAGACTGTGTGGTACATATGCGACAGATTACAGCTATGTGAAAGGCTGCACATGGATTATGAATGAACATTACTCCACTTCAGAACAAGACAATAATACTATGTACAACAGTCGAGAACCAAGTCATCTTACATTATGGGGAGACAGCTCTCAAAACTTTCTGCACGTTTTTACAAGCATTTCACGCAGATACTTCGGACTCTAAACATATGAATGCAGCAGAGCTATTTAAGATCTAGCCTTTCTCCTTGCAGAAAGCCCGCCATGTTGGAGCAGAGATAGAGATGAAGACGAGCAGGAGGCAAAGGTCGAGGACATGAGTACATCTCTTGTTGGAGGATGCCCAAAAAGCTGTATCAAAGGCGCCTTCCTTCCGCTCATATATTGCAGTGCAGTGAATCTATCCACAGATCTGCTCCACACATGAGGGCCGTGCTCATCACTCTATCTCAGTGTAAGGAAAAATACAACCTAGCTATATGTCTCATGCAATGAGTTTTATTGCAACAAGATATGGCCTGTGTTCGTTGGATATGGATCCACATGTTCCTCACCAAACATGCTGTGCAGAGATGGAGGAAAACACAGGGACGGACTCATAAATCATACATGCGTCTCCTTTGAAGATGTAGTCGCTCCTCATCCTGATATTACTGGCTGTGTGGCAACTACCCAAAGGAGTTATCATTGCAACTATGGGCCTGAGGTGTGTGTGTACAAATACATAGATACACCAAGCAGTCTAAGAAAAGAATGGCTTTCCAATACATGTATAGGACTATTCCAGGTCTGAGATAATCATTATCAACAACAGTCTAAATAACAATAATAATTAATCTAACTTATATAGTTAGTGACTCTCAGCTTCCCTTAAGGAGGACAGAATGTAGATAAAACTGACTCTGCTTTGAGCCAAAAATATCTACTGCAGAGAATCTTGCATATCACCAAGAGACCACAACTTGAGAAGCACTGCAATACAACACACACACACAAAACATTGAGGAGACAAGGCCATGCCAACTTGTCAATGCCAGATCTTGTCAGATCTCAGAAGCTAAGCAGGAATAGACTTAGTACTTGGATGGGAGACTGCTGGAATGCCAGGTGCCACCGGGGGTGGTAATGCACACTGTTGTTGTGTCCTTGGGCAAGACACTTTGCCTTCAAGTTTGTGAGAGAAATGTTGAACAACAGATGAATATTAGCCCATGTGTATCATGTATGTTCATTAATATGCACTGTCTAGACCACATAAACAAATAATAATTGAATTTTCTGACGGTTTTAAAGAAGGCACAACATTGTATAATGATAAATGAAATTGTTCATTGTTTGTTAATTTGTCTCTCAATATTTGGTTTGTGCTTTGTTTGTTCTTGTTTGAGACTCAATGCAAGATTTTTGCGATGACAAATGTACTGATGAGGACTAATATTGTGGTTTTGAAGGGGACACAAAATTGCTGATTCTGGAAGGGAGAGGCAGTGTCAGCAAAACATGAAATGCAGACATGCAGGAGAAAGAATTTGGACTAAAAAAGTGAGAATGTTCATATGCATGTTGACTATATCCTGCCTTGGATAATTATGTTCCTTACTTCAACGCCTCTATTGCAAACTAATGGACACTTGGTCTTTTCCATGTATTTTTGTACGATGGTTTGGAGGTGAGGAGAGACTTCAGGGCAGCGTTCCTTCTTTCCATTAGAAATGCAGAAGAGTAGGACTTCTGCCAACGAGCCAGCTTTGAAAGTGAAACGTAAGACTGGCAGATCACAGGGGCCAAAGAAAAATGATATTGTGCTCGTTACGACTCCACTGGCCCGCGCCTTTGTTGTGGGGGCTTCTGCTTTTAACTGGAACCAGCCCTGGATGTCCCGCATACACTGCACCCAGACACAGTCATTCTCAATCACTTCAGCTAAAGCATTGTGACAGCTTGTTAAGGCACATGCCACAGTCAAAGTCAAAGGATTTGGCTGAGTTGAGAAGGTTCTGTCATTGGGAGCAGGTGGACAGACAGCACCCCCAAAAGACTCACTGATAACTGGACCAGGGGGAAGGCGAGGAGCTTAGCACATCCCTCTATTACACAAGAACCTGTCAGCACGAGACCATTCACACTGCCTTATCTCCTGGGAATTGGATTCTTCTGTAAATCTGATCATTTTATTCAGCAAATTAAGACGCCAGAAAGAAGAGATAGAGAAAAAATAACTCGCCAGTTCATGTCAGCTTTATTTAAAGTGTGCAGTTATGGGTGCATTATTGAAGTCATTAATCATAGGACATCTGACAATGGTGTCTTCAAAACTGTCTCCATAACTTAAAATAACTCTGAAGGGTCGGTGTTTCACAGGTCATGGCCACATATGTACGCAACAAACACTAGACTAGACCATAGGAACCATAATCGAAACATTTTGAAGTAGAGCAATTTTGCATTCTGTCATTCAAACTGTATCACAACTTTTCTCTCAAGGGCTCGACTTTGTAGCAACATCACAACATTCTTTAGGCCTGCAATATTTTTTAATAATGTAGGGGGGTAGTTCTTGTTGTAATGTTGCAAGTTCAAGGGCCTATTAACAGCATAGATCAGGTTCATCTTTGTGGTTTTTCATTTTGGATATTTCTTTTTGAGATACTATGTAATCATTTGGTAAAACTGACTATGTAGGAGTATAACTTCACATTCTGGAAGCCAACCATTTTTAAAATAATAATAGAAGTTTTGCAGTGAATTCTTCCAATGTTTGTGCCAAACCATAAAACCAAAACCTTGGCCTTAAACTAACTGTGGTCTCTATTGCAGCAGTCATATTTGAAATGAAAATACTGTAGGGTTCTCAGGGACAACATATCCAACCTCTGCAGTGCCCACTTCTGATAATGTTTTTAAATTTACCATGGATAGGACTCATAAACCTATTTTTAAGTCTTAAACCCTAACCCTTTGTCCATGCCCAAAACTGCAAAATAGTTGTGTCTCTTGTTGGCTGGATAAAATAAAACATATATTACAATGACTCTACAATACTGGAGAAATATGGCATTTGATGAAGCTTTATCATAACTAAATTTACCCACGTTTCTATTCTTAGACATTTCTCATAGTTCCCACTCTGTGATAACCCTGTCAAATCCATTACAGAACATTTTGATTGAACCCTGTTGTGAAGCATTTGAAACAAACCAGACCTTGAATGACAGACAGCACCCTGACCTTAACTTCAGATTATCTAATAAAACTGAGGTCGGCCCATTAAATCCCACAGGACTTTGTTCTCTGAAGTCAAATCTCGACTTCTTCTGTGCAGATCTGGCAGAAAAGCTAACATTCTTAAACCAAAAAGGGGGGGTGGGGGGGAATTATATATTATTTTGGTTGCTATGGATGCTTCTATGTACATGTATATGTGCAATTATGAAAAGAATACAGTTACGCCAGGGGGACAAGGTCAGAAAATCTAAAAGAACAAGCAATTTAATATCAACGATGCGTTTGCCGGGCCTGTACTAGTGGTGCCCTTTATGCATCCTTTAAGACCAATTTTTCACAGTGATTTGCATAATTTGTTCAAGTTGGATGGTGATCCTTGGAGAAAACTGATTGGAGATGTTGTCAGAGCAGATTTATGTTTTTCCACTGACTGATTGGAGCTGAACAGTTCTAAATGAGCCGGTAGGACTCAGGGTTTCTGGTGAAAATGTGGAAGTTTGAGGGAGAAGGTTACTTTATGCAAGTGGAGGACTGTAACTATTGCACAAATGTTTACTCAAATAAAAACATCGAAGAAAAGTAAAAGAAGTAAAGTAGAAATAAATTATTTTGTTTGGAAATGCTCTGAAATCAGTAGTACAAGGAAATGCGATGTAATAATATTTTGCGGCAGTAGATCATAGTTGTAGTCATTATTTTAGAGCTTGAATCAAGCATTTCTGTGACTTTTAAAAGATTTAATATTGATCATTAACATCTTAAAATGTTACAATTTCATATTTAACACTGGCTTTCAATGTATGCTCTTTATTATGGCACTGTATTTCCCTCATTTGCATTTTTCACATAGAGGATTATAAGTCGACCATAGTAGTGCATCATATTTTAGTGTTCAAATAAAGAATTCAAGGATCCTGCAGTATTCATTACGTATAACAAGAAGAAATATGGCTCATAAAACTTATTTTCTTACATACAATTCAATGTCTTTGTCCCCAGAAGAAGTCGTCACCCCAGTAAACGGGTTCAAGCTGCGGAGCATGAGGATTATTGAACAGTTAGCTCTTTCTACTTCAAAAGATCTGTGTTTTATGTGAAAAATGGTTCAGCCTTCTGGAAGAAATCGAAAAATGAATGACAACAGAAAATATACTAACAGTAATTCCACATTTGTGCCCACACTTCACTTGGACGATTATCAAAGGCTCTGGAGCCAAAAGACTTTGTTTTTTATTGAACTGCGGCAAAAAAGCTAAATGGGACATGCTACAAAGACAGCAAATCCAATCATTCTTAGATTCTGACAATGTTAAGTCATCACCAGCTAACCATTTGTTCTTAACTCTACTACCAAACCCTAAAATGTGACCGTTCCACCGTGACACATCTTGCAAACAGACTAACGGACTGGTGAATGTGCAATACTTCCATGGAAGCATAAAAGGAACAGTACGTCATTTGCTGTGTGGACCAATGCCACTGATCTTATTTCCAATCTAACTTTTATGGCACTATGTTCTTTTACCAGACCAATAAAAAAAAACATCAATGACAGTGACTCCATCCATTTTATGTGCTTTGAAGTTGAATTATGTGATCTCTCTGTCACATTATATGCAAATTGTTTTGTTCAACTTTGGTTCTTCCGACACACAATTGCATTTAATAACATGCTTTTCTTGACCTCTCTGTGTGGCAAAGCTCAAATTCATAGATTATTCAATTGCCTTTGCAGTTTAAAATGCATGTGTGGATTTGCAAGGCATGTCATCAGATTTATGGTTTATATTTAGTCTGATAATGAAGCCGGCAGAGACAGTGAGAGAGTATTTTCGCTGGAGCACAATAAAAACACCTTCACAATTCAACCCACATGTAGTATGGCATATCGGTCTGCAGCCTCGGGCCACTGCTCCACTCGCCGCCATGTGGAAGAGGTTTTCCACTCTGCTGAAAAGTCCAACAAATCTCAATACAGTTACCCCGCAGCTACGTTTTGCTCGGTGATATCGGGCATCCAAGCCAGATTTGGATTAACACAATTTGCACCTCCTCTTGCTGCGCTCACACATCTCACTACGGCGGTCCAGTCCATCACGCTTGACCTCCAACTCGACCTTCACACCTGAAATCAAACAATCAAATCCTGTTACGAAGAAAGACGGACAGCTCTTAAAAAACCATGGATTAGTTACAAAAGATATTGCATTTGCGAAAATGTAATAATGCAATCAAGAACGGCAGAAACTAATTTAATTTAACTTGTGTTTAAAAATGGTTCGACAACTTTTCTGGGTGTTTTGTTTCATCTGTGGTGAGCTGAAACACTGCAGTATTCATAGCATATATTCGCACACATCCTGCCAATGGATCCATCGGTTACAGAGAGGCACCAAAACATAACAAGCTGCCCATTTCAAAGGTCAAAACATCTGTGTTTTATATGAAAAGGCCTTGACAACACCTGTCAGAGAGTACGAACCATTTCCATAAAGACCGAAAGGGTTTATTTTTTATTATGAGATCTCCACGTTTATCTAATTTGGATTATTCACTTAAGTGGTGTGTGAAAACTCGTATGTGAGCAAGGTAGATGAATTAAAAGGTTTTTAGTTGAGAGGATTTTTTATTTTATTTTTTAGAGTAGCTTTGTTTATGTGAGAATGCATCATTTTCACTGAGCACATCTTCCTTAAGTTATGGTTAAATTAATATAATAATGAACACAAAAACATATTAGTGAGGAAATGTATACAAATAATTAAACAATAAAGTATATCTTTTTTAAACAATGATTTTAGTTTATATTGTTGTTAATTGTTTTGACCAAAATTCAAACAGTTTACTTTTTTACAACAACGTTTCAACGGATGTGTATATGTTTCAGAAGACAATTGCAATCCTTTTACCGAGACTATAACAGGGAAAAAGCAAAGGTCAAGCGGAGGTGAGATTGCCTTTTTTTATTATTTAAGGAAGCAGGAGGTGTTTGTGGCTCAAAAACAATTGACCTGAGTAAGCTTTCAGTGTTTTGGCACAAAAAGAGGCCGGAGTGCTGACAGAGGAGCAGAGGGGGCGGAGCATCGTGTATGTGTGTGTGTGTGTGTGTGTGTGTGTGTGCGTGTGTGTGTGGGGTGGAGAAGAGTGAGACTGAGGAAACCTAACATCATCCACGGGCCGGACACTGAAGCACAGGTAAGACAATGCACTCAAATGGACAATAGATTGCCCAAATTAGAAAGTTTTATTTATTGGCAGTTAAATGACAAAATATTGAATAAAAACACAGATGTTTTGACCTTTGAAATGGACAGCTTGTTTTAGCCGCCTTCAGTTACAGCACAGATTCTAGAAACTCACCTGGACAATGTAGCACTCAGCTGCCATTCACCCCCTCTAAATGACTGGCACCTTTCACAGCCAGAGGACAGAGGTAAATCCAAACTATTTACACCAATTTATAATAACTTGTGTGGGAGGAATTATGATAAAAGATGCATAACGCACCTTCAAGCTGTTTTGTAATTGTCAAAAATAATAATAATCTTATTGTATTATTATCAAATAGGATAGAGGATATTCTGTATTCAACTGTATGTGTATATATTGCGTGTTAAGTATTAGGCCTATGTGATGTAGTGCATTTAGCCATCTTCGTGTTGTAGGACCCCTTGGAAAAGAGATGGATAATCTCAAGGGTAATCTTTAAATAAATTAATACATTTATGTTGCTGTTGTTGTTGTTGTTGTTGTTGTTGTTGTTGTTGTCTTAAAAAAATATTATACCTATTGCTTGGCAGACAGGCAGATGGGAGAGAGAGGTGAAGAAATGAGATTCATCTAAATCGATGCTACAATGCCCTCAAGTGGTCAAGATTGGACCTGGTCTCCCTAATGCTCAGGATAGATCGTTTCTTGTATTCGCTGTTGTGTTTGTGTTTTATTACAATCCGACTCATATTCACACGACGCAGACAAACGGGTTCAAATAATGGCGCTCGGTCCAGTTTGTGGTCTCATTTCAGGCGTCAGTGGTCAGTGAGCTCCACGTGCTCTGGTCCCGGTCGGTCTCTAAACTAAAGCGGAGGAGTTTGGAGCAGGGATATGGATCCCGCTGTGTTTCAAACCTCTGAACCAAACTCTTACTGTGGATGTGTTCGGGAAGACCAACAAACACACAGACCTGTTGCAACAGCTTACATGAAAATGAAAGGCTTATTAGTGGCCAAGCATTTATAACTCTTGAAACTCATTTGAATCCTGGGCTTTAAATTGCATTTTTATATTAATAAAGGAAAAAAAAATTTTTTATATATATATATATATATATATATATATATATATATATATATATAGTATATAAAATAATATTATTTATAATAGCATATTATTATTATTACAACTGATAATAATACTAGGCGTACCACTACTAATAATGATAATAATTCATAAGTCACCGCCCCTGACATTTTTTCCGACCGACCCCCTCTACATCAAACTCCCTTGATTCGTACCATGCATCTATTAAAATATCGATCATACCTAATATATTGGTTGTTGTAGTGTAAATTAGCTTCTCATCACTAGCCACACGACATCAGAATGACATGAGAATGAAATCTTATTTGTTTTCAGGTTATGAACGAGAGGTGCAGCTGAAAAGCCTGAGCATGAACACGTGTAAGCGGTAAGTTGAGTGGTGTTCAGTGGGAGTGTTCTGTGCCCCCACTACTAGGCCCTTTTCACCATAGCCCCCAGCTAGTTCTGGTTAAAAGGGCAGCTTTTCACTTCTTGTTCCATTAATTCTCTATAGGAATTAACCGAGTCTTGTCAAAATAAAAAAAACTATCTCACAGCAGAGAGCGAGTGGATAATCCATGTTAAGACTTTAGTACGATTTTGAAGGAAACCGGAGCGGGATTAAATGACGTTATATCAAATAGGAAAGCACCGATCTGGCAACTGCAGTCACTGTGGGCAGTTAGAGTTAATTAATCACGTCTTTATGGATTGTGTTGAATCCAGTCATGAAAGAAAGGAAATGAAGGACAGTCTCAACAACCTTAAAATTAAATTCAATATAGTGGTAGTTCTCCAGCCACATCCAGAGTGCCAGCTTCAAAGTACTTTTCTGAGATTCTGAGGTTTCTGAGAGAGTCAGATTTATTTAATATCATTGAAGTATTTTCGTTAATGATATGTTGTATATGGTGATAATTACTTTGTTATTTACTTTATTTTATTACGTTTCTGCAATCACTTGTTTTACATTTTTTGACAGTTTTCACAGGTCACAATTGTCCAAATATTTTAAAATTTTTCAATTCTTCCCAGTTGTCTTAGGGGTGCCATTACTTTTTCAAAAATGTTTATTTAAAATGTGTTTTTTTCCTATCACAACATGACAGTTGGTCATTCACAGGTCACATTTTTTGTCACATTTTTGTCATTCAGACCATGTGCTTCTTGGTATTAATTTTGGTATTTTTTAGAATGACAAGTTAAATGTTTCCCTATTGGTTTCCATTGCACGGTTTCCAAGGCAATGCATGTATCTAATGTTGGACTGTTTCAAAGGGAGTTTGCAGGATTGTCAAGACTTTTAAAGTTCTAAACATTTACAAAGTTTCAGATATTTCAAAGTTTTCAAATGTTCAAAGTTCTCAACATTTACAAAGTTTCAGATATTTCAAAGTTTTGAAGTTTAAAAGTTGTCAATGTTTCAAAGCTTTAAACCAGGTATAAACCTAGTTCAGACCTGGGAGAAAGTACAAACCAGGTCCAAACAGAGTCCAGACCAGTTTGAAAGTCCAGACCAGATCTGAACCAGATTTACTACAGGCTAGTGCAGTAATGCAGTAGAAGTACATCCACTTCTACCTTCACAATAAAAGCACTGTAAAATGACACATTTGGGTTTTTGGAAATAAATAAATGTGTGTGTGTGTGTGTGTGTGTGTGTGTTTAAAAAAATAAATAAAAGCACACACTATACTGCACTACACTACACTACACTGCAGTGCACTACACTACACTACACTACACTACACTACACTACACTACAACACAACACACCACACTACACTACAACACACTACACTATACTTCACTACACTACACTAAAACACTACACTACAACACACTATACTATAACATACTACACTACAGTATACTACACTATAAACACACTACACTACAGTATACTACACTATAACACACTACACTACAGTATACTACACTATAACACACTACACTACTATACTACACTATAACTACACTACACTACAGTATAACACTATAACACACTACATAACTACACTACACACTACACTACAGTATACTACACTATAACACACTACACTACTGTATACTACACTATAACACTACACTACAGTATATACTACACACTATAAGTGTACTACACTATAACACACTACACTACAGTGTACTACACTATAACACACTACACTACAATATACTACTACACTATAACACACTACACTACATACACTACACACAACACACGGATGCTAAAAGCCAGTTCTGTACACCACGTGTAAATACAGTGCATGGACTACAGTTCCCTGCATGCCTCAGTGCCTCATCAGCACTTTTCAGCTTGTGTTAACACAAAGCGCAGAGGTCATTTCAGGGCTGGACACACATGTTTTCTGAGGGACTGTAAATGTTTGTTCAACTCCTACAACAACTGAAACTCAAGTCATTTAATTTACCTGGACTGGCTGTGAAATTATTGAGTTTTTTAAAATATTCACGGATGGGATTCTGATTTGGCAGGAGGAAGATTGTTTGATTTTGAGCAAGTTTTGGTTTGAAACATTTATCAGAGCCAGAAACTATTTCAGTATTTTTTATGTGTGAGGCTATAGGCAGGAATTGTTTGTTTGTTTCTTGTTTTGACTTGACTTCTATATTATTGAAAGAGAGGGCAGCCGGTGTGCCGAGATGGCGATGGTCTGCCTGACTGATTTTGAAGAGTATGCTAAGGAGCACCTTTCAAAGGCCACCTGGGATTATTACGCAGGTGGAGCGGACGAATGCTGCACCAGAGACGACAATCTGCTGGCATACAAAAGGTAGTGTAGACTTACAGGCAAACTGTGCATCAAGTGGTTCTAATTTGTATTATGAATTGTAGAAAACGTTTCAAAGGTATTCGTCTGGACAATGTTTTTAAAATCAAGACAATTCCACATTCATCCAAAAGTCATTTCCAGCCTGAGAAACTTTCCATAATGATCAGGGGTTTACAGTGACTTTTATTTAACAAGAATAATTTCTTATAAGTGTCATCTATCAGCATGTATTGTTCTAATCGTTGGTACTTTTAAAAAATGATGATTACATTTTTACCCTTCCCGTCAGAATCCGGCTGAGGCCTCGGATCCTGAGGGATGTGTCTGTCAGTGACACTCGCACCACAGTTCAGGGCACAGAGATCAGTTTTCCTGTTGGCATCGCACCTACAGCCTTCCACTGTTTGGCCTGGCCCGAAGGAGAGGTGGCTACCGCTCGAGGTAGGCTCTAAAAAACAAATAATCTTGAAGCATTTTGTGAAATTGATTCAGTTGAAACAATAACACTGATTTTTTTTAAAAGATTCATTTTACACTTACACGTTGCTACGGCCCTGGGCACTTTATGCACATTGTCCAATCAGTTTGTGGCAGGTTGTAACTGGAAGGGCAACTAACAAAGCGAAATTACAGTGAAAATATCCGGGCAACCCCCAATTAAAAAGGGACCTAACAGAAAAATATTAATAATTTGATGTCTATGTTATTAAGTTATTTTCTGCAACCATAATTTTACTGTAGACACGCATGAAATATTATAGTGTATTTGTACAAGATGTGCAGGATGCAATTCATTCATTCTTTCCACAGTGTACAAATGATTTTGAAGGTTTTAGGGTTAACTTTGAATGGCAAATCTAGTAACAAACTGTGTGATCGTTCCTTCAGCCACAAAGGCCCTGAACACCTGCTACATCGCCAGCACTTACTCTACCTGCTCAGTGGAGGAGATCGTGGCTGCGGCTCCAAACGGCTTCCGCTGGTTTCAGCTCTATGTGTACCGCGACCGGAAAGTGTCCGAACACATCGTGCGGCGTGTGGAGGCACTCGGGTACAAGGCCCTAGTCCTCACTGTGGACCTGCCCTACACCGGCAAACGCAGAAACGACATTCGCAATCAGTTCAAACTCCCTCCACACCTCAAGGTCAAGAACTTTGATGGAGTTTTTCAGGTGAATGCTTTCATCTTATTGTCACTCTACGTACAGCACCCTGGCTTTGAGTCTATTAAAATATCTGGATGTGGTATTGCTATTTTAAACCTGTTGCGAATTGGACTACTGGCCAATTCATTGCACTTGTACTGCAGTGAAAAAAAATCCTCTGAAGCCCTGAAAGCAATTTTTTCATAGATCAGAATACATTTTTTGAAAATGGATGACGTTTGGCTGACAGGGCACTTACAGCTTTCAAAATGGTCAGATCTCTTGAAAGAGAAATTTACGTTAAGAAATGAACCCCGGTTCTCTGAAACAGCTAGACTGTCCTTCTTGCCTTGAGTCGGAAGAATGTGCTTACTTATACTAAAGCAGCGACATTCATTGCAGGAGGAAGTCCCCCCCATACGTCACGTCTGTTGTAGTAGCATTCCCATACATATGTGAGAAGTCTCACTGTTTCAGAGAACCGGAGTTAATTTCTTTCCCTGTAGTTCTGTGAAACCATAGTGTCAATTTGTCAACTTCTCCTATGCACTGAGTATCTTCGGATTGTCTAAGTACGCGTTAACTATTGTCATCTGCTTCGTTCTAATGTTCACAATTCATTGCAGTTGGTTAAATCCGCCTGTCACATTGCATTGCATTGCCTAGGCTGAACAATAGGAGAAAGTGGGTAGAAAAATGTTTCTTTGTTTGAGCTGCATTCAAGAGGAAACAAGATGGTGATTTATTAATAAAGCAGAGGAATGAGGTCACAATTAGATTTTTATCACAATATCACCCAGTCCTTTGTCAGATATCATAACACAGTTGATGTCACGTGTTGTTTGGCCTGATACTGTAAGCAGGAGACGGTTGAGCCAGGAGAGTACGGGATCCCTGTGAACACAATGGACCCCTCCATCAGTTGGAAGGATGTGTCCTGGCTGCAGTCCATCACCCACATGCCCATCATCATCAAAGGCATCCTGACCAAAGAGGATGCGGAGCTGGCAGTGGAGCACGGGGTCCAGGGCATCATTGTGTCCAACCACGGAGGGAGGCAGCTGGATGGGGGACCTGCCTCGGTAAAATGCATTCCATCAATTGGCTGCATGTTATTTTTTAAATTTTATTATTACCACTTATTATTATTATTATTATTATTATTATTATTATTATTATTATTATTATTATTATTATTATTATTATTATTGTTGTTGTTGTTGTTGTTATTGTTGTTATTATTATTATTATTATATTATTATTATTATTATTATTATTATTATTATAATAAGTAGTAGTAGTATTATTATTAGTATTATTATATTAAACCGTAATAATCTGGACAACTACTCTACCAAATATAATAAAAACAAATGGGAAAGAGAAGATAACCTTGTTTTGACAGACAAAGAGTGGGAACATGTGGGGACATGTTTTAGGACTTTCCTGTGGCTCAGAAATATTGGACTGAAATTAACAAAGCACTACAGACTGTTTTTGACATTGCCATCACAATAATATTTGGACCTCAAAACTGTCATGGTCACAATAAATGGAAACCTTTGAAACGCACATTTGGAAGCAAGAAAGAAGACCATCACAAAGGCTGGACTGGATAATAGACAAAAGGAAAAACTGACATCCAGACTTAATTTGAACATGGACAAATTTGATAGACTTAGGTCTAAAGGGGACTCATATGACAGCTTTCTTGTTGCATGTCTATTGTCTTCCCCTGTGCCCTTTGCTCTCTCTCTCTGTGTCGTGTTCTGTGTTCATTTTTGTTTTGTTTATCTGCATTTTCAAATTGAAAAATAATTAAAATGTAACCAAGTTTTTACCAACGAGTGCAGGCTTTATAGAATTGTAACTACTAAAATATTAAAATTCAAACTCACTTTCGTTTTGTTGACAATGTATGAGACTTTTCGACACAAAACATTTTTTTTACCATGTGGTCTTATACTTAATTATTTTATTTATTTATTTGCCAGTATTGATGATTGTGAAAAGTAGTATTTCGTTTCAATACACGTTTTAGGATCCATAGTATCTGTGTAGAGATTTTTTGGACAAACCTAAAGCTCATTTTCTACAGTTTTCAAGGTCTAATCAAATAGTAGTCGAATTTTATTATATAAAAAATATATATATATCCTTTTGATAAGCTGGTACTTTTTACCATTCAAAACATAGAAAATTGTTTAGAATTTTTAATTACTGTGGCAACAATTCTTATTTTTCATCATTCTGAAACCCTTGCATAAGGAGTGAGCTCAAACTTTGATGTTATTTATACAACGAGGCACTTACAAATTGTAATTTACAAATACTACTGTTAATAGGTTCTGTCTTTCATTTTCACAGATTGATGCTTTAACAGAGATCGTGGATAAAGTGCAGGGCAGGATTGAAGTGTACCTGGATGGAGGGATCAGGACCGGCAGTGACGTCCTCAAGGCTCTGGCTTTAGGAGCCAAGTGTGTGTTCATCGGACGCCCAGCTATTTGGGGTTTAGCCTACAAGGTAAGACAATGATGCCATATGTATGTTTTCACAATATTCACTTTTTAGCTCAATCCCAATTTTGATTTTATCCCGATGAAATATTACAACCACAATTACAATATTCCCATAAAATACTTACTCATTCAAATATTTTTAGTTTTTTGTGTGTATGTTTTCATCCAAAAAAAAAAAAAAAAAAGAAAGAAAGAGAAAAAAAACAGTGGGCAGTTGTATGCCTGCTGACTGATTGGCACTTCAAATGAACACTATGTAAGAGTTTTGTAAGTGGAGTGTATGAAACATTTTTATCTACATTGAGATGTTGTCGTTTTGCCAGGAATGTTTCATGGCATAAAACGTTTTTGGGCTATAAACACACTAAATTGAATAAATGAGATCGATAAGTTAGTATCATTCTGTGGAACATTCCAGGCAAAGCAATGACTTGAGACTAGAAGGTGACGGACTCTCCCCCAGAAAACTTAAACAGTAATAGTGCACATTTAAACTACATTTTAGGGTGAAGAGGGTGTGAGAGAAGTCCTACAAAATCTTAAATGATGAGTTTCGCCTGTCCATGGCACTATCAGGTAATTCTGACAAATCGCTGAAACTATTAATTTGAATTATATTTGAGGTTTGTGTTAAATAAACATTTGAAATGTTTTTCTTAGGCTGCAGGAACGTGGCTGAAGTCAACAGGAGCCTCATTCAGTGTTCTAAACTGTAACTCACCAGCAGAGTGCAGCACTGAGGCAGAAAACAGGACCTTCTGACACAATTGAAAGCTGTAGATGGCACAAAAGTACATTTACCTTTCATGGAGGGAAATAAAAATATTCAAATCAGGCTTCCTGTGTGGAAAACATGTCATTTATTAAACATCAATGATAAATGTATAAATTGTGATTGAAATGGAAGGAACAAGGCACTGTGCTTGGCTCTAAACTCTTCTTGACTGTGACTGTGAAAATGCAGTTTAGAGACACGACTGGTTCTTGTGGTTTAATTAAAGCATGTTAAAATTATAAAATATATCTTTATAGATTTCATCACTGAATATATACCGCCCCAATATAATCTGACATATTTTCCCAAGTAGTATGATTCATTGATTGTAATATTGGGTATTTTACCATTGTAACTGACACATATGCCTTGTATGGTGCGTTCAGTTACTGTGTTATATAGCGTAACTTGTGTTTCATCTAGGGTGCAGTAAGGAGAAGTAGCACAGGAAGTGACTGAGGTCTTGGTTTGAAGGCGTAAAACTGTGATCATTGTAGCTCACAGACTAGAAGCGGTGTGCTTTGTGCAGAAGAAGTTGCTCCTCTCCTTCAGTTTTTCTCTGAGTTTGTTTTGGGTTAACCATCAGGCTGGAGTCTAATCTAGGGTCCGGCCTGCTAGGGAGGCTCTCACTCAGGTAAGTCACATTCAGTCTGCAGGTAAAGTGCATGCATAAAGTCTACTTGTTCTTCTTGGTTATGATGTATATACCAATATAAGGAAAAAAAATGCCTGCTAGTTGTATTTGGTTTAAAAAAGTTTGTTTAACACTGATATACAAACCAAGTTGAAAAGTAAACCAACCAAAAATTGTGCAGGGTTGGTGATAATACTACAACGTCTTTGGAGAAACCAGGGTCAACATCTGGTCAACATCTTACGACATTAAAACAAATCTATTTTTAATACTGTGTGTGTGTGTGTGTGTGTGTGTGTGTGTGTGCGCGCGCGTGTATGAGAGTAGTCGTTACACATTTAAATATTACTGTAAACGCGTCATTGACAATTACAAATAGAAACAGACAGACTTAAGCTAACAACTAATAATCAATAGCGCAAGAACCGTGCCCAAGCCATCTTCTGATACAGTTCATTAAAATTGTAAGAAGTATAAAATATGTTCATTGGAGTTTATAAGTAAAAAGTGAAGTTGATGTATTGTTTCACACATGGTTGGGTTTGCATCAGCTCTAACTTAACCACAGTTGATGTTATCTAAATTTGCTTTATTATCAGTTTTACACTCCTCATCTTGAAATCTTGAAGTAAAGTTTTGTTATGAAACTATGACGTTAGATTTCTCAATTTTGTCTATGGATCCAGTTTTTTCACATAATAACTCATGTTTTCATTTAGGAGGTCCTACCGACGCAATAGCAGCCCTCAACCCAGAGAGGCCATTGATGCTGGGTAAGATTCTGTCCTGCTACACTCCCAAAATGTATCAAATTCTGAATATTACATGTTATTTTGGTTCTGATTTCTGTGCATGACACTTCCATATGAGTAATGTTGTTGAGAAAGTAGTTTACATTGAATACTTCCTCATTTACTTACACCAATCATTCAAAAAGAACACTGTTTCTGGAAATGCACTGCGTATACCGTTTATGCTGATGTTGTTTTAGTTTTTCATGGATCTGTAGAATTTTCTGTCTATTTCAGAACGCTAAAATCCTGTTTATGTTCATTTCTAGAGCGAATGGTAATGATGGCGGTGGAGGGGGGCTCAGAGAAAGACTGTCCCGTATGGGCAGCAGACACCGAGACAATCCGAGAGCTCAGGCCCAACCGGAGAGACCGGCTGTCCCACCGGAGCAGCCTGTGCAACAAGGTGTGTGGCTCTGGGCATACTTAACGGGCTGTCCGTTTTGGTGATGTTTTTGTTTTGGCCTGAAGTGTTCCTCAGTATGGCGTTATCCTTATCTCCTTATGACAAGCAATTGACGACACTAGGCCAAGTTACAGGTCAGATCTGTGGAGAGGGACCCTGCTCACAGTAAGATAGCATGGTTTTCAAGGTAGTTTTTTAGCAGTATAAACAGGAATTACATAAATGAAAGATACGTTAAACGGTCTTCTGTGGAACAAGGACAAAAGCAGTTAAAGAACCAGAAAGATTACATGTATTACATGTATTATTAAAGTGCACCGTTAATAATACACATAATAGGGCAGCAACAATTAGTTGACTAATTGTGACCAGTTGTCGACTATAATACATTGTATTTTGATCATATGTGTCTTTATCTGGATTCTACAGTATAAAACACGTACAAAAAGACCTTTTTACAGCAAAGAGAGACGCATTATTAAATCAAAATGTAAAAATAAACAATTACTTCCTAGGTAGCTTCAATCACCATATTTCAATGTTTATTTGGTTGATAATTTATTCTAAATGTCTCAAAGTATTCTAAAAAAATGTGTTTTGTTTCAACTAATGAAAAAAATAATTGCTGTCAAAAAACAAAAAACACTCATTAATGACAGCCCCAATACATATATGTACAAAGTATGTACTGTTTTGTGTGTGTGTGTGTGGTTTCAGATGAGAGAGCCTTTTATCCAGCTCCTGCTCCCCCTCCCACCCCTCTGCCCCCACCAATGTCAACTTTACCCAAACGGCCGGATAAATCCACCAAGCCCAAACTTCCTCCAAGGCCATTTTCCAAAGTGTTTATCAGCAAAGAACATGAGTCAGACGTGTTGCAGGTACTGAAGAATGAAACGCTTTAAGTCTACTCTTTTTAATTGGTCTTGTTTAATTTTGTAATATTTTATCCTTAGGGTCTTGACTCATTTCGGGCCAGTGACGTCCTCTGTGACGTGGTGCTGGTTCCTGGAGACAGCAATGAAAAATTCCCAGCTCACAGAGTCATCATGGCTTCGTCCAGTGACTACTTCAAGGCCATGTTCACAGGTGGGGCCTTGTGCAGACAAAATAAGGTCTATATACTGTGTGTGTCCTCTTTAATAGACAATACTTAACAATTACCAAATAGAAAATCTTACTTTAATATACTACTAGTCTTCTAAAGTGGTCATAGTTCATACAAAACGTAGAGGTTTCTGTATAAAGTAGTCAACCACACACGACAGTAGCAGCAACAATTTTTCCATATATATATATATATTTTTTTCACGACTGTCTAAGATAGGCTATATTATATTTCTATAGCCTGATTATATTTTTTTATTATCCGTTTTCTAGTTTGGGATGTTTTTGTAGCAACCTAAAAGAATATGTTTCTGTTTTAAAGTTCTCTAAATGTTCGAATGTGAATGACAACTTCGACTTTCACAACGACTCCCAATGTATGCCTTTGAATATCGCCGAGTTTGCATAAAGGTCCTAAAGACATTTTTTGACCTTCTCCATTGTCTTTGTATTATTTCTGGTCCAGGAGGCATGAGGGAGCAGGAGATGACGGAGATTAAGCTGCATGGAGTCACTAAGCTGGGTTTGAAAAACATCATAGACTTCATTTACACATCCAAAGTCAGCCTGGACATGGGCAACCTCCAGGACACGCTCGAGGCTGCCAACTTTCTGCAGGTCATCCCCGTTCTACGTTTCTGCAATCAGCTCCTCTGCAGTGAGGTGAGAGGGGAAAACTACCACAGTGACAATATTCAAGTACTTATGATACGCACTGAATATAGCAGTGTCAAATCGTTAGAGAAACAGAAAGTATTCCGATTAATATTATTTAAACAGGTTGTACATGAAGCAAAATCCTATTTTTTACCACTGGTGCGACTATATTATTATTTTTTCTATCCCTGCAACAATTACTATATGATTCAAAAGCTCCTGTTAAGAGACGACACATTTTTATAATTTTGTGTTCCTTTTTATTTGCATTTAACATTGTTTTTTTTACAGGTGACTATTGAAAACTGTGTTGAAGTGGAGCGAATTGCCATAGACTTGAATCTTGAGGATGTCCAAGCTAACATAGGTGAGAGGGTTTTAGTGTTGAATCTTGATCTTAAGGAGAGGGAAGAAATAAGGGAAAGTCTTGATACTGCTAATTCATTTTACTTGATAATACCATGTTGTTTTATAGTATTCTAAATCAGTTCAGGAATGGAAATGTCCTTTTATGTAATACCGACACTTGACAACTCTTAGGATATTGTTTTTTTCCTGTGTCAGTGCTTTTCTGACAAGGTGAAATGCATCATTGTGTGTCCTTGCAGGAGAGTTTGTGAGCCAGAACCTTCAGTCCTTGATGGAGTCCGGCCTTCACCTTCAGCTGTCGGCCGCCACCATGGCCAAAGCTCTGTCCAGCAACACTCTGAAGGGCTTCTCGGAGATAGAGCTGTACCAAATTGGCAAAGAGTGGCTGGACCACGACGCCCCAAAACGCCACTCCTCTGTTTTCACTCTGATGAGGCACGTCCGTTTCCCTCTGATGAGCCCCAGCGACCTCATACACATCTCACAAGCCGAGGTGGGTTGAACTAAGATGAACTCAAAATGGGTTGTGTGTCAAAAATAATTCAACTACTCCCAAGCATGATTATTTGAGGAAAAAACTCGATTTATGTTTTAGAGAAAACATGACAAAATGATGGTGATTCATGAGTTCTGTATGTACCTACTTCATCCAGTACAACTTAATACCTAACCTTACTACCATGTAAGAACATATAATTCAATGTTTTACCATGTAAGAACATATAATTAAATATTTTACCTTAACAAGTACTTTAAATGAAAGTGTGACCCTATAGCTTTCAAAAATGTATTAGATAAATCATAAGGAACAAAAAAGAAATGCTAAAAATCCAATGCCAAAGTAAGTAAAACAGATTGGCTATGTTCACATGCACACCAAAACCGGATTATTAACTGATTTCTAAGATTATGTAAATCAGGCATGTCGAAACTACGGCCCGGGGGCCAAATGCGGCCCTCAGACCAATTTTTGTTAGCCCTCCGGCTTCATGCTAAATTGGTCCAAACAACAAAAAGTAGTGATTTTTACTGTAAATAGGAAAAAATCAAGCATTTTGAGGTTATACCAACCTAATATTAATGTTCCAAGTCTTATTAAACGTGTGGAAGCTCATCGAAACTATGTCAAATGCCAAATTTTGAATGATTCACTTCCTTGTCATGTTGCGTGTGGCCCTCTGCTCCGTATAAGTTTCAAAATGTGGCCCTCGGTGAAAAAAAGTTTGGACACCCTTGATGTAAATGGAATGCAAACCACAAAAACACCACCATATAATTTTAATAACCTTTTAATTCTGGTCATTTTGAGTGTGCATGCCAGTGTACATCAGAATCCTATTACTGAAGGTGAAGAAGTAATTCAAATATATATATATATATATATATATATATATATATATATATATATATATATATATATATATATATATATATATATATATATATATATATATTGTTACTATATAATTTTAAATATAAAACAGAAAATAAGAGGGTGGCATCCAAAGAAAAGAGGGTTTAAACCATACTATGTTCAAAATAAAAGTCCCATTTGTCCATAATTTATTTAATTTATCCATTTTCAAATTGAGTCCAGAGGTTATTTTTTTGTGCATATGTCAGTTATGATGTCCGTCCAGTCCTTAATCGTCGGAGCAGTTTGTGTCATGTGTAATTCAAATATTTAACTTGAGTGTGGAGTNATGATCACCCTTAAGTTTTCAGCCAGGTTTTAGACGTCCTCTCAGCACTGAGACTGCTCTTGTCAAGGTGACAAATGACATCCACCAGAACAGTGACGCGGGAAAAGCCTCAGTCTCAATTCTGTTAGATCTGAGTGCTGCTTTTGACAGCACTCAGAGACTAGAGGACTGGGTGGGCATCGCTGGCACTTGGTTAAGGTCCTATCTGGAAGACAGGAAATACTTTGTTGAAATTGGTGTCTCAGACCAGATTCCCCTGACCTGTGGGGTGCCCCAAGGGTCAATCCTGGGACCCCTTCTGTTCGACCTCTACATGCTGCCGTTAGGTCAGTTGAAAATGCAGCGAAAATGTGTCCGATCACAATTATGCAGATGACACTCAGATCAGAATATGGACCAGTGGATATGGACCAGTGGATGCAAAACAACTATCTCCAGCTGAACTCAGACAAGACTGAAATCATTGTCTTTTGCCCACAGAAACAAAGAGAAAGTGTTAGCAGTCACCTCCAGAGTCTCGCTCTAAAGCCTACAAATCAAGTTAGAAATCTGGGGGTAATAATGCACTCAGACTTGAATTTTTACAGCCACATCAAATCAATGACATCAGCAGCTTTTTATCATTAAAAAAAATTGCCAATCAAATGTATAATATCTAAATCAGACTTGGAGAGACTTATCCCTGCATTTGTCTCCAGTAGATAAGACTACTGTAACGGCCTGTTCACTGGCATCTCCAAACTTGCTGTAAAACAGCTGCAGTACATCCAGAACGCTGCTGCTCGGGTCCTGACTAGAACCAGGAAGTACGATCACATTAGTCCTGTGCTTAGGTCTAATATTGACTATTTGGCAAAATCAGAGAAAAATATTATTTGCATAATAATTTGAATTGCTACCAAGTCCACTCAAGGACTAAACCAGAAGTATGAACATACAGATGAAATCTTTTTTTTTCTCGTTTGAGTTACAAATAGGTCCCTGTAGTTTTTTCTCTCTCTAGTTTCTGCCCCTCCTTGCTTTTTTTTTTTTTTTACACATTGTCCTTGACTTTTTGCCCCATTTATTTGATGGTTACAAACTGCACCGGAGTCCGACAGTAAAACCACTCAGGCTTGGAGAACACACCCTTTGTATTTAAACCAATGGCGTGCTCAACAAGCGGTGGTTAAACAGTGCAAATACAATCTGACTGACCACAGCCATCACTGTTGTGCAAGAGGTTAAGTGTATACTTAGCTGAATTGTACCCACATAGGGGGGCTCTGTCACTGCATAGCCATCACCTAGTGTAGTGCCATTTGTATTACTAATTAAAGGTGCACTATAGCCATGTCTGGACTGACCCTGATCCCCCAGACCAGTTCATTTTAAAGCACACACCAATGAGCTCTGCCCATTGACTTGATTTGAGCGCCAACTTGCTGCCTTGGGTTTATCCTCAGATTTTTTTCCCATTTCCTTTTTACTTTTCTCTGCCACGTTTTAATGTCTCTTTATGTCATGTATTGGGTTTTGGATACTGATGTATGCATTATGCTCTGGAAAGATAATATTTCAGTCTTAATGCGAGTGTTGCCAAGCGTGTTAGTCACAAGATCAAGTCAGGTTGGTGAGAAATTATTTTTTCTGTTTGTATCTGCTTTGCATCTTGCTTTCACCTAAATATGCGTTCTTTCTTGTCTAATCATCTCGCACAAAAGCATCCGGGGGTCGAGTGTGTAAGTCACAGACCGTTTTGAGGCCTTTGAAAGCTTTTAATGAGTTTGATTCTGACTTTTCTGTTTCTGTTTTTTTTTTTTTTACATAGTAATCAGTGATGTAATTACTACTGAAATAAAGTAATCACAGTCATAAATAGATTACTCTTAGTTTTACAGAGTAATTGCTCATAGAATTCCTGTATGATCCTTTCTAATTTGTTTCTATTACTGTTCCTATTATTTCTCCTCACAAATCCAAATACGTTTTTTATACATTTGACCATAAAGCATCTATGTGTGAATCATTTCTATCAGATTTCTTTTTTTTTACATATAATTTACAAGCATTGTTTTTTCTACAGGCCAAAGTACATATGACACCAAGGGTAAAACTGCTATTGACAGTGCGTACCGCTATGACCCACGGTTTGACAAGTGGCTTCAGATCGCTTCACTCAATGAGAAGAGGACGTTCTTCCATCTGAGTGCTCTCAAAGGGAAACTGTACGCTGTGGGAGGAAGGAATGCCTCGGGAGAAATTGGTAAGTGTCGCACCTTTAAATATTTTCTTGTGCAGGACAATCGTATCATTTCTATGTTGTCATTTGTTGCTTAGACACAGTTGAGTGTTACAACCTGAAGAAGAATGAGTGGACTTTTGTGACCAACATGATCGAGCCGCACTATGGACATGCCGGGACCGTCCATGGAGATCTCATGTACATCTCAGGTACAGGAAACTTAAAAGATGATCAATACACCTTGTCAAAAACTGTAAGCAATATTATCTTAAATATGTGTGTCCAAACAACAATGTAAGTAGGAAGTAAATTAAAGGTATACTCAAAATTGTTGTGGGGGGGAAAAAACAAAATAACTATAAGTTTCTATTTCAACATAATGCATTTAACATAGCACTGACTACAGTATTTGAAAATGCAGGGCTGGCCTTATTTGAAACCACGGCCTGGTCGCGGAAAAACCTCATAGCGCTCTCGCTAGTTTCAGAGAATCTTGGACAGGAAATAGATTCAGAGCCTCGCTCACATGACAAGAAAGAAATCAGTCCCTCATGAACCTTAAGCAGCCATTTCAAATACATTTCAAAAGGTTGTGGGTTGCGGGACTTTGAGCACACCCCCACATAACGTCTAAGTTAGTGTAGAGCTGTACAGTGTAATGAAGAGAAATGTTAAAGGCTCGCGCACACATTAATCTGATACTAATGCATTAGTAGGAAAGCTCTGTACTTGTTCATGTCTGTTAAAAGCTGCGCAAAATAAACATGTGAAGCTTTTCCTTCCAAAGCTAAGATACTCAAGTAGTTACAGCCTCAGGAAATACGTACAATGAAGCTACAGATTTTAGAGCCCATTTATACATGATACTGTAGAAAGCTCTGTACTCTGTTTTTATTTTAAAGGTGCACTATTTAACACTATGTTTTTCACCATGGAGATGTTTTTGCTTTGCTTAGAATGTACCTCAGTATTAAATGAAAAAAATGCACTCTCAATAAGAATGCATGTTTTTAAAAGTATTTCTTTATTTGACCAATTAAACTACATGTGACTGAATGAATGCTAAATAGATAAGTTTAATGTCATACTGTGGAACATTCTAGAGAAAGCTACAACCTCTCCATTATCACACCAACAAAAACACTAATCTTGCTGTATATATTTTGCATTTATGTCTATTTTATTTTATACATATTTTTTGGATGCCTCTATTTTATAATTTTTTTTGATATGGCAATTTTTTCCAATTCTGATTCTGACTAGAAAAGTGTCAGAGTGCACCTTTTAAACATTATAATTTCTTTTGTAGGTGGCATCACTCGCGACACGTTTCAAAAGGAGCTCTGGAGTTACGACCCGGGCTCAGACTCGTGGACTCGGAAGGCGGACATGGTCGATCTGCGCGGCCTTCACTGTATGTGCACCGTGGGGGACCGGCTCTACGTAATGGGGGAAAACCACTTCAGGGGCTGCAGCGACTACGACGACGTCCTGAGCTGCGAATACTACAGCCCCGTTACGGACCAGTGGACCGTGGTGGCGCCCATGCCCCGCGGCCAGAGTGACGTGGGGGTGACGGTGTTTTAACGGACAGGTGTATGTGGTCGGGGGGTATTCCTGGAACAGCCGCTGTATGGTGGACGTAGTGCAGAGGTACGATCCCGAAAAAGACGTTTGGGACAGGGTTTTTAACGTGCTGGAGCCACTAGGGGGAATTAGGGCTTGTACGATGACGGTGCACCTGCCTGAGGGGCAGTGGACGAGGTGGAGATTCAAGAAGGTCCACTGCATCCGTCATGCAGCTGATGGAGTGGGCAATATTGACATTTTATGAATAGAGTGATGAATATTTAGCACTGTTTCAACACGACGTAACAGTTCAAAGCCAAATATTGTGTCTTTTGAATAGGCAAAATCCTCAAGTATCACCTAAAAACAGGAACCTAAAACTCATGAATATTGATATTTTGGGGATTATCAGATTGTATTTTTGCATTCTTTTAAAAAATGTGTTCTGTAAATGTCTTGGTTGAGGTTCAACTATTATGTGAATGAAATGCAAAATTGATTACCAAAATGCAGAATTATCACTTTCTATAGCCTTCTGGGAGATTACACTGCAAAATTCTGTTCATTTTCATCAATTTATGCAGATTTTTGACAGATTCTTAACAATTCTATTGCCCACCTTTATGTGAAACTATTGTCTGTGAAAAGTGTGTCAGTGCGCCACAGCTAAATACTGGAACAGGAAGTGTGTGGTCTCGGCAGGTGCAAACAAGCACTCTGCAGCTTTGCACAAGGAATACTAAATGCTTCATCAACGTACATATTCAACTCTGCATCTCAGATAATATGCAACATGTAGCTAAAAATGTAGCCCTATAATGTTAGTCTTATCTTTTTACCAAGAAAAGGTGCGAATGAGCTAGGAATTGTCCCTGTGAGAAATGGGTCAAGTTGTGATTGTGCTTGCTCGAGTCAGTCTGAGAATACACCCAAACAGACACTTTGTCTTTTTCATCTTTGTAAAGCATTTTGAG
Source organism: Chaenogobius annularis (assembly GCA_015082035.1). Classification (NCBI taxonomy): domain Eukaryota; kingdom Metazoa; phylum Chordata; class Actinopteri; order Gobiiformes; family Gobiidae; genus Chaenogobius; species Chaenogobius annularis. The sequence goes on from BJKM01000471.1 coordinate 170,090, forward strand.
ATAGAAGAGTGAATGCCACATCATACCACATTATTCAGACTGACTGACAACTTGTAAAATGTGTGTAGTAATATAAGTAGTATTTATAAGGCAAACAGTATTGTGGTCAAAGGATGATTTAAATAAAATTGTATTAAGTAAATACGTTGTTATGTCTACAAATTAATGAAACACATTTTTAAACATTTGCTCTGTTAGTTGTACAGCCTTGAAACTTCAGCCTTCAAACTCCAGATAAAACCTGCTTCTTCAACCAAGGATTACAAACACTGAAGGGGCAGCAAAACAAAATGTAGACTTCGTTTTGGATTAAAATATATTGTCCAGGAAACTGTCTCGTGTTGGTTTCATTGTTCTTAACCAAACTGAAATAACTGAATTTGTTGCTTATTTAATATATTCCGTTTGTTTTACAACCCTTCGTCAAATCTCCAAATTAAATGACGAGTACACCTTGTTTGTACTGATACCAAGCACACTGTGGTCCTAGTAATTTAAAAGAAAAAACATGGTAAATTAAGGACACATTTCATGCTAATGCTGGGTTATACAACTTTCTCAGAACTTTTGTCAAGATTAAAAAGCATAACATTTCTCCGTCAAGTGGCAAAGTCCAACCCACTTTCACCTCATCGCCTTGGCACAATGATGCACTTATTTTTTTTCTCCATTCGGCCTTACAAAAAGGGCAGGGCTGAAGCGGAGAGACCAGAATCTCCTGTCATTCCGCCAAAGAACAAATCCAAGACATAAATTGAGACGGTGAAAGAGGAGTATTCACTGCTAAGAATTTTGGAAAGTCTACAATGGCTTTGAAAGGGGATGTGTGTGTGGTGACAGGGGCCTGTGGATTTCTTGGCAGGCGACTGATCAGGCTGCTGCTGGAGGAGGAGAACCTGGGTGAAATCAGACTGGTGGACAAACAAATCAAGCTGGAAGATGTTCAGAGTTTTAATGGTAAAACCTCATCCACAGTACACTTTTTTGCATCTAATTGTATGTAACATTGTGGAAAGGTGATGTGTGATAAATAAGTCTTTCTTGTTTTGTCGTATATAATTAAGTATTCTGTACTTTTTTTTTTGGAATACAAATGATTTATTGTAGTTACTATACCATTCAGAAGCAGCGGTTTTGTTTTGTGGCTCACTGTAAATATCACCCCTGAATTGAGAGAAGGTTGAGATAGACTGGCAAAGATCTGGCAAAGGTCTACATTGTTTTAGTGTTTTGTTTTTTGCGTCACAAACCAGTATCTTGCTTTTGTTTTGTCAGACTGCAGAGGGACACTCGGGTGCGGGCTTATGAGGGGGACATTCGGGACAGCGCCTTCCTGAGACGAGCCTGTCGAGGGGCGTCCACTGTCTTCCATGTGGCCTCCATCATCGACGTCACTGGATCAGTGGAGTTCAGTGAGTTGTACGAAGTCAATGTCAAAGGTAAACGCTGACTGAACTGACGACTCAATGACTAGAACATATGTGGTTGAAGGATGGGTCAAAGGCAGAAGTCAATTTTTTCTTCCAGGCACAATAATGTGTAGAGCTGTGCAATATTTCTATTGATCTCGAGCTTCAGTCATTTCTAATTTTCAATAAGCTTGGCTCTTTTTAATTCTTTAAGTTGGTGTAAGCATGTTTTTTAGAGCAGATATTAGACTTAAACGGAAGGAATTTCACTTTTTATGGCAATTTTATTAATAGTATGTCTTGTTTATTTTGATATAGACAAAATTTGTATTCGCTTTATTTTTTTTATTGCCCAGCCCTACAATAAAGTAATAAATAAAAATATTTTCCATAATATTCTTATTTTTTATGTTCAGAAAATGTAGGATGATTCTGTTCAAAATTTCCCTACGGAGACAATAACGTGTAGCTTAACCTTAACCTTTAGCCTTACGTAAAACCTAAATGTGACTTACAACATAATACAATTTTAAAAGTATGAATATATTCTTTAATTTAATTTGAATCCAGGCACACAACTGCTCGTGGAGGTTTGCACTGAGGAGAACGTGCCCTCCTTCATCTACACCAGCACTATAGAGGTGATGGGCCCAAACCCCCGCGGCGAACCCATCTACAACGGGACAGAAGAAACGGTGTATGAATGCTCCCTGAAGTTTGCCTACAGTAGGACAAAGAAAGAGGCAGAAGAGAGGACACTACAAGCCAACGGGGAGCTACTGCCCGATGGGACCCCGGCTGGCCACCTGCGCTCTGCGACCCATGTACATTTATGGAGAGGGGTGTCGCTTCCTCTTGGGACACATGGCAGATGGGGTGCGCAACAAGAATGTCCTGTACCGTATGTCCTCACAAGAAGCAAAGGTAAACCCCGTGTATGTTGGCAATGTAGCTGTGGCTCATCTCCAAGCAGCACGCAGCCTGAAAGACCCCAACAAACGAAACATCATAGGGGGAAAGTTTTACTTCATATCGGACGACACGCCTCCAGTGAGTTACTCAGACTTTAACCATGTGATGATGTCCCCTCTGGGCTTCCATATCCAGGACAAATTGCCCATGCCCCTGGGTTTGCTATATGTGCTGTGTTTCCTAATGGAGGTGACATGTACAATACTGCGCCCTTTCATCCGCCTGGTCCCACCGCTGAACCGGCAGCTGCTCACAATGTTAAATACACCCTTCACTTTCTCCTACAACAGGGCGCAGGTCGACTTGGGATATGCCCCTCGATACAACTGGCAAGAGGCACGCAAGGGCACTGTTGAGTGGCTCGCAGGGCAGCTACCAGCACTAAGAGAGAAATTAGAAGCATGATCTTTGACTGTTTATTCTTCATGATTATACATTGTAAACGGTGTGATGTTATATGATATAAAACTGAATGTTTTTACCTTGCACCTCTACATTCGTTTGTCAACTGTAATGGGAACTGAATGTTTTGATATGTTTTGCTTATTAAACAAAAAATAGAAACCATTGAGTGTTGCTGTGACTCACATTTGCAGTTATTTATAAAATGTTGCTTTTTATTTGTGTTATTTACCTAAATGTACTGTCTCTCTTCTGTCTTTAGTGCTAGTTTAACAAAGATAGGCCATGTAGATTAATCCAATCCATGACACACTTTTCATAAAATTCCAGAAAATGACTCACAATAATACAAAAAAATGGATTTCTGATTAACTGTTTAAGGTACAGTTGCATTATGCTGTTGCAAACAAGTTGTCACTTCCATAAATCTAGTGTATAATGGAAAAATCACTCCAGTTTTGATCAATAGTTATTGATGTTGTCAGACATTACAGTATGACCCCTCCTCACTCACTGGTTAACACTGAACCACACACAGAGCAGTGGCTTAGGCCAGAGTCCAGCCTTTCCAAACAAATGACTATTGACCACCAACAGGGTCATGGATCCACAGCCGGGAAAAGACCTCAAAGCGAGAGAAAAGGCACCAGCTGTACAAACTTCCAGCCGTAATGTAGAGCTGAAACATGGAGAGGTCTACAGTTTCATCTGGTTCTGTGCCCTTACTTTAGGGTTCAAACTCTTCTAAATCTGGTCTTCAAGAGTGTTAAACCTGAAGAAAAACTGCTAGCAAACTGCATTCCATTTAAGTGAAGAAATGCTCTGGGGATACACCGTCATCTGTGCCCTGGCCCTGAACATCAGGTCAGAAGTGCTTGGTAAGTTAAAAATGTATTTTGTTTGTCCAGTGCTGCTACATAGACTGCTACAAGCTTTGTACTTGTATACTCAATGCCCTATACTGAGTAAAATATTTTAGATAGTCCTTGTTAAGGCATGTTGGATATACAATGTACGCTAAAGTAAAGCTTAAAAAACAAGTCACATACTCTGATTGATTTGACGAGCTTTAAACTGTTATTGTGCCTCTTCCTCCTCTTCTCACATTCACATTCATTACAGGAATCATTTTGGTTTTTGCTCTTGCCAAAAACCTGACCACAATAATCCCTGTAACCCTTCACCAAAACAATAACATCCTAATCTACAACTTCATCTCCAAAACATGTTGTCCATTTGATCATTAATCCCATCCTTGTTTGGAACTTGACATCTTTAGCTGCTATTTCAGGCACTTCAGTCTCACGTCCACTGCACATGTGTTTTCATGCATTCACGCTTATTATACTACACATTTATCATTATTTGGTGTCCAGGTGTGGCCGAACGGCAGGAGGATAATGGATGTGCGGACCTCACCAACACCACCTGGCAGCAGTACAGACAGAGGCCCAAGCTGCAGGTGCGGTATCTGCTACTGACGAGGAACAACCTGGAGTGTGCTCGAGCGTTCAGCCAGGAGTCCCTCCCAAAAACACAGCTGCCTCCTGACTTCAATACCTCACTGATGTCGAAGGTCATCGTCCACGGATACAGGTAAGAAGCTGGGATTACACCGCTGAAGGAAAGAATGGTGTGAAACCTGGTTGTGTGATACTATATAATACAGTGTTTGGTTGATATGAGCACGCGACACAATGCTTTAATATTCAGTTTGTACTGTGTTTTAAATTTCAGTGAATGAAAATTTGTTTTAAACTTCACTTTGTTAAAATACAGTTGCTTTTTGTTTTTATTCAGTGCCAAAAAATGTGGTGTGAACCTTTTCAGCGTCTCAAAATATACAATGTTTTAAAACTTGTCGACCTAGAAATTCCATGCTCCAGAATGCTCTCTAACGTTCCTCTGTTGATCCTGGGTCTCTCTCTCCTGTCCTCTGTAATGCTCATTGTCTAACTGATTCCAGTGGAATAAAATTACGGCTGCATTAAGAGAACATTGACCGTTTTCATTTGAGCAACCTACCAGTGAAGTAGTAGACGCCATGGCAATTGAAATTTCTGCGATGGTCACATTACTGAAACTCAAACTCTGATTGGCTCTCTGATGGTAAATTTCGATTGTTCAAAGTTTAGCCACCAGAGGGCGCGCAAGAAGAACGTAGAATAATGTCTAAAGAATAATGTCTAAAGAATAAAGTCTAAAGAATAAGGTCTAAAGAATGGTGGTGATGTAACAGTATGGAGAGGTCTGAAGAGTGGAGTCTATAAGGTGGAGTCTAAAGAATGGAGTCTAAAGAATGGAGTCTAAAGAATGGAGTCTAAAGAATGGAGTAAAGTATGAAATCTATAGAATGGAGTCTAAAGAATAAAGTCTAAAGAAAGGAGTCTCTGCGTGAGTGTGGTGTGAAGGGAAAGTTGTTTAACTGGGTAAGGAGTTTCTTGTCTGGCAGACAAATTCAAACCAGAGTAGGCACAGTTTACTCTTATGAGGTAGAAAATGGAATCCCACAAGGAAGTGCATGCAGCCCTATTCTGTTCAATGTCATGATGAAGGACATCTTTAAAGATGTAGATTACTCTGTTGGAAGAAGCTTTTATGCTGACGATGGCGCAGAGAGCAACACAGCAGGTGGAGCTGTGGACTCTGGATTTGGGATTTAAATTGTCCGTACAAAAATCCCAAGTGATTTGTTTCTCTAATTGGCGCGAGACTGTCTCTCTTACACTGCATGGACAGGTACTTGAACAGGAAGTGAGATTCCTAGGAGTCATCTTTGATGAAAAGCTTAATTGGCAACAGCACATCGATAAGACTAGAGATAACTGTAAAAAGGTGAATAATCTGCTGCATTGTCTTTCTGGCCGGGACTGGGGAGCTAGCAGGAAATCGCTCCTGACTTTTTACTGAGCTATCATGAGCAGTTATTGATTATGGCTGTATCGCTTACATATCTTCAGCTGAAACAAACTTAACAAGCCCAAGCCTTGCATATCTGTTGTAGGGCTTTCAAGACGTCCCCCGTCTCTGCGATGCAGGTTGAATTGGGACAAATCCCACTACGGATCCGGAGGTTACAGTTTGTTAGTTTATTTGGTAAATGCGCAAGGGCATACAAGCACTCACCCAGTGAAGAAACTTCTTAGAGAATGTGGGGAACATCATGAGGCTGAAGATCGGTGTTTTAGCTGGGTAGGAAAGGCAAAAGCACGACTTGCTGGAATAAGCGATCTTAACTTGAACCCTTTGATTGGCTTTGTCAACCATGGCTTTGTCTACCATGGCTCCTTGGAAGTTTGCTCCGGCTCCTGTTGATACTAGTTTGTATCGCAAGCTTAAAGGAAAAACTGAAGGCACAACAGCTTATTGTTTAAAAGCTCATCGATAAGCATTCTGATGGTATGGTTATTTATACTGATGGATCTAAGGATCCCGTGATTGGGCGAACAGGCTGCTTTTTCATACCTGATCGTGTGAGAGCGGTCAAGAAGAGGTTAACAGATCATCTCTATGTCTTCTCCACGGAACTCATAGCGATACGGTTAGCGATGGAATGGGCTGCGTCTACTTTACAGTGTCACGACGTGATAGCATCTGACAGCCTCTGCACTGCAAAGCATTAAATAAGGCAAATCTGATTGCAGACAGGATATTCTATATAGCATCTTCTATCTGATGCTCTCTCTGTCTCACATGTTGGGGTGGATAGTAATGAAATGGCAGATTTGCTGGCTAAGAATTCCCTCACGGGGCCATCAATTGATGTGGTTGAAATATTGCCCATTATTAAGCGTCATGTGTATGAACTCAGGACTATTGGAATTGTTGTGATACTGGACGACATCTGCGTCTGATACAGAGTAGTGTTGGCCCATGCAGATCCATGGGCAGGAACGTGGGGGAAGAGAGCCTTTGCTCGCATGAGAATAGGCCACATTGGACTCAACTGGTCGCTGAGTAGGATAGGCAAACATCCTACTGGTTTATGTAATCGCTGTCAAGAACCAGAAACTGTTGCGCATGTGCTGCTTCACTGTTCTGCATATGAAAGAGAAAGAACTGATCTGTCTTTATGGTTTCAAACTTATTGGCGGGAATTCAATCTGCGGAATCTTCTTATAGTCCTGTCACAGGGATCATGTGGGGCTATGGTTACTTACGTAACACGGGGTTAATTGGAAGATTGTAGAGTTGGTTGCGTCGTTGTGGTGTTGCCCGCTCGATTGCCGACTGCCGTGGAGGGCGGTGACAACAGCGAAAGTTACTCCGGAGTCACAACTACAGTGGGTGGCAGTGATGTGGCACTATGGAAGCCAGCTGCCGTGGGAAGACAAAGAAGAAGAGGAAGGATGCGCCTTTGCGGTTGGCTGTCGTTGGAAGCACCAACAACAACTAAAGAATGGGGTCTAATGACTAATGTCTAAAGAATGGCAGTAATGTAACATTATGGATACCAACCGCCATAAAAACACCACCTAAGAAGAAGAAGAAGATGCAACGCTATGGATACCAAGTCTAAAGAAAAAAGTCTAAAGTCTAGGACCTACAACTACAGTAGGTGGCGGTAAATGCACCTTTTCAGTTGGCTGCCAATCACCACTAAAAGTAACAGCTGTCGGCTTTTTTGTGTTTTGTGATACATACATTCCTAAATGTAAATATACATACATATTATAACCCGCACACTTAAACCATTCATTTAAAAGTATATTTTCTTTCTTAAAAAGCAAAGCATAAGGTATGGAATAGGAAAAACTCTTATTAACTCTTACACTGTACACTGGAATTTAAAACACAGTACAAACGGAATATTAAAGCATTGTATTAAATCTATATTCAATTAATATTTTTACTTGGATTGGATGTAAAAAAAAATAAAAAATCAGTTCACATAATTCAAATGCAAAAAATTTTATTACATAAATTCAGTATGAAATAAAAGCTTTGGTAATAAGAACACAAAATAACCTTCATCATTTCTGACTTGTTTAAATACATTTTGAAATTAATTATAATCTGCCCAAAAGGCATATTCATGTCATCATTTGAAGCTAGTCAAATGAAATCAGAAATGCATTGGGCAAATTATCTATAAATCCTATTCAAGATTTAAACTACAATTACTACTCAAAATAAGTAAATTAAACTCATGTATATTTTGCAGTGCACTTTACCTAAATATATTCACTGTGTGTAGGGCCATGGGCAGTAAGCCGTCCTGGGTTATGGAGCTGGCTCAGGTCTTGCTCAGAGCAGAGGATGTGAATGTCCTGATTGTGGACTGGGTTTATGGAGCGTCCTTCGCTTATTAACCTGGTGGTGGAGAGCTACAAAGAGGTGGCCGTGCAGATCTCAGTCCTCATCAACCAGCTACAGGTTTGGCAAACTTAGATATAGAGTTTATGTAGTGATTGTGATGCTATAAAGCTTGTTGTTTTTGACAGAAACAAGGAAGTAAGCTGGAGTCGTTTCACTTCATTGGGATCAGTCTTGGAGCACACGTGGCCGGTTTTGTAGGAACTCTGTTTGAAGGAAAGATGGGACGAATCACAGGTGAGTCCAGACCAGCATTTACAATTTTGTGACTAGATAAAATACATGATCTATAAATCAACAAGTCATACGACGATGATGATGAAGCAAGCAACATCCTGCATCCTTTCCTCTTGCATCGTATTGGTCAAAAATGTTACGTCCTTAAAAGTGAACATTGTAAGTTTTCTGGGGTAAAGTCTGCTTCCTGTTTTTAGTTATTTTGCCAGAAAGGTTCCACAATATGATATGTAACAAATCTATCTCCATAGCACCACTAGGCCAAGTAACAGATCAGATTATTATTTTTTAGAACTAAAATCACTTGTAATTGAATAAATGCTTGCTATAGATAACTTTAATGCCCTTACTGTGGAGCATTTCGCACCAATGCATTATCATCTCTGTTAAGACAAGTATGAGAGACCCTCCACCAGAAAAGTTAGATAGTGCACCTTTAAGTAATACATAACCATATTCAGAAGCTTTAGGTAAAAAAACAAGTTTCTTAAGTCTTGTCTCTTATAATAGCTCTCGCTTGTACAACTGCATCATCTGTTTGGAGTGTTCAGCCCCAAACAAATGTGAAAACAAACAATGGCCACTTGTCTTTAGAGTGTGTGATTGTGTGTGACCTTTCTCTGTCAGTGCTGGACAGTTCAAAGCTCTATAGTTGTGAGATAAGAGTCACTCCAGAGCTGTGGGGAGACGCTGTCCTTGAACACATCATCCAGCACAATGCACCACTGTTTATGTTCATTCAGTCTGTGGAGGGCAGTATCACTGTTTGTGTCTGAATTAAAAAAACACATTTTTAAATCCAGTATGATTTATCAATTTACAGTTTTCTATTTATCTGTATGGCCCGCGGGCCAGACAAGGCCCTCCAAATGATTTCATCTGGCCCATGGCCCATCTTTCAATTATTATTATTATGGCATGATCCTGGTTCAGACCCAATTGGTACTTGTTTAGTCCTAGTTTAACTCTGGTTGAGTACTGGACAGGCAATTTTGCAGAGCAAATGTTGGTTAAGCCTTTTGTTTTTTATTTTTTACAAAACTCTAATATATCAGTTGTTATAACAGCTGCATTGAAACAGATAACATTTTGGGACCATTTTGTGCAATAAGTTTATTGTGGAACATTCCAGGCAAAGAAATAACAAGCAGTTGGAAGACTTCCCACCAGAAAAGTGACATTGTGCACCTTTAGCATAATTTCTTGCATTGCATTGTGACTTTACTTACAGCCCTAGATCCAGCTGGTCCCATGTTCAAAAGAGCAGACACGTTTGATCGACTGGACCCATCAGATGCCAAGTTTGTTGATGCCATTCACACCGACTCGGACTGTGAGACATCATTATGATAATTTAAGCAATTATAATATATGTATATCATTATTTTATAGCCCTAATATTGTTAACTCTTTGGATGCACTCTTTTTCCAATGCAGATTTTGGGATCTCCATCCCGGTGGGTCACATTGACTTCTTTCTAAACGGAGGCAATGACCAGACTGGATGTGCCCGCTCAAGATTTGCTTCTAGTAAGTTTTGCACATTGAATCATTCATGAACATAAAGTTGTAGAACATATTTAAAATAAGCCTAAATGATGTTTAGTGTACCGCTATGTGATCTGTGACCACATGAGGGCGCTGCACGTCTACATGAGCGCACTGAAAGGCTCGTGCGCGCTGACAGCTCTGCCCTGCACCAGTTATGAGGACTTCCTGATGGGAAAGTGTGTGGGACTGCAATGTGTTCAAGGGGACGTGTCCAACTATAGGTGACTTACCAAACCACAAATGTTATGGTGATTAAATGATCACTACCACTATTGTTTTAGACCAACTTACCAGTCAAATCGGCATTATGGTGTTGTCCCTGGTTAACATCTTCTAGAACTTGCTTGACAATTTAGATTACATGAATTTGCGTTAATTAATGAGGAGGCAATGACGTAATGCCCACCTAACTCGTTCCTTTTGTCATAGGTTTATCAGAAAACAGCGGCATCACTGTATCTCCAGTTCCCAAAGAGCAGAAAGTATTTTTAATAACGACTTCATCTGCACCTTTTTGTGGTGAGTACATTTTTTCATTTAATTTTCCCATAGTTTTCTGTCTCTTGTCCCCTGTGCCTGAGAAAAACTCATAAAAACGCAACCCTTTTGCCGAGTAGGATAATAATATACACTTGCCTAATGTTTGCACGACAGCTCTTCACGCTGTTTTTTAAAAGCCAGTTTCAACCACACAGAGAAGAATGTTTGAAAATAAGTACTTTTTTGATACCTTTTGTATAAATTTTCACAGTTCATCACATTCTGCTGGAGCTGGATGTTGCTCCTTTGGACAAGAGTGCTGAGATGGAGTTAACTTTGGTCAAAGGAAACCAAAAAAGTGGAGAAGAGGCTTAGACTGTAAGTATTAAACCCATTATTATTATTATTATTATTATTATTATTATTATTATTATTATTATTATTATTATTATTATTATTATTATTATTATTATTATTATCTGACCTACATCTCATCTCATGGACAACAACTAGTGTTTAATTGTCATAATTTATCTTTCCAAAGTCACAGTATATAAATTATATATGAATAACTGTCAGAAGCCTGCAGGATGCATGTCCTTATCCCAGAGAGAGCGCAGCAGGCAGCAGGGTTTTCACAAAGAAAAGAGTGAGTCTGCACTTTCTGTTTTGAGAGCAGAGTGGAGATAGAGCCAGGTGCAGGACAGTACAGTGTGTCAATGTGTGTGTGTGTGTGTGTGTGTGTGTGTGGTGTGTGTGGGACTGGGACATGTTAGGAGAGGAAAGGAAGATAATGAGGAGAGGAAAGGAGGATAATGAGGAGAGGAAAGGAGGATAATGAGGAGAGGAAAGGAGGAAATGAGGAGAGACGATTCTTTATGTGGTGTTTAACAGTAACCTTTTTTCTGATAAGTAAGGAAAGTCCCAATTTTACCTATTTTTTAACCATCACCTGTAGTAATCGTTGTAGTAACGCTATCATACTGCACCAACAACCTCTTCAACCACCATCAATCGTACATTGGCACAACACATTAAACGACCTGTACCTGATTTTGAACTGTGAGTCAGGAACATGTTTTAATCCGTTCTGTCACTCTGGCGTTCCACCACGACACAGAAACAAGGACAGTCTCATTTTCCACATGGTTCTCAACAATCCCCACCCACTTGTGCCCTTTTTCACTTTTGATAATGTACCATCACAGTCTATCGTCTGGGATACTCTCATTTCAGGCATTTGTTTTCCAATGATTCTAACCCAACAACGTCTGTAATTGGATGAAAATGATGTCTCTGCCTGTTGCCTCTATAACAAAGTGTTACGTAAAATGCATGTGTCTTCATTTTTCCACTCAATTAACTGCATTTCAATACAATTTAAAGGGATTTATCTTAACTAGAATAGGTTAAAATCAGGTACAGGCCCTTTAATTCAGCCAGTACACAATGCAAGAAGCTGAATTCCAGCAAACTAAATAATTTATGAACAACATTTTGAGAACTTCTTGAGATTTCTTGAATGAAGAGTTTGATGAAATGAAGTTTCTGAATTTCTACTTGCCATGTGTAGTTTTACATACGGTTTTGTGTATGTTTCCAGTCAGACAGATACAACTGTGTACAGGACAGTGCTGGCTCATCAGGCTCCTCTCTGCGAGATCGACTCCATCACACTGAGAAACACCGGGGCGCGCTTCTATCGACAAGCGGACATCCACATTCGATCCGTGTGTCTGTCGCAGTTACCCAGGTAAGTCTCCAAACACGTTCACTACAGACTCAACACTACCTCCTCCCTCTGTCCCTTGTTAATCTCTACACGGACTGAATCTCATTTACGGTTTGACAAACGTAACATGTCCCAGATCTGGCTTTGTCGGACCACCACATAAGGAGAAGAAATTTACGGAGTGCACGAGTATTTAGTAATTTATGTGCATTAAAACAGATGAGGTTTCGCAGCTGCAGGTTGAGTTTGTTCACAGAAGAATGGCTTTGGAAATCCAATATATTTTAGGAGACACTTAAAATAGTTGGATAGTGCCGTGTTATAATTCTAAATAATTCTAAACAAAATGACAAATTATGACATATCTCTTTATTTGGGGAAATAATAGGCATTCATTTTCTAATGGACAGTTTACCTAATGTATTATACTCACAATAATATGATATGTGATATTTTATCTATTCTATTGCTATAATAGTACCCGATTATTAAAAATGTTTTCTTTAGAATGAATAGTGGCAAAGTAGACAGCAATTCTGCCTCAATAAGTAGGTCATGTTCGCTTTGGTGCACCTTGTTCCAGTTTTTGATGTAAATAATGTCATAAAATATGTTTATTCTAGACGTGAGACGCCCCTTTGTGTGAACAAGTTTGATGTCCGTCGTGGAGTGCCCTGGTCACATGACTTTGTGCAGGTCTGTAACTGAAAACACAAGAAAAATAAGCAAACATGTGAAAACTGTGTTGATTAATTTGTATTTATAACTTCAAGTATATTGTGAACCCTGTGCATTTCTGGTTTATTTTGTCTGACCTAAAGTGGGTTGTGGCAAAGTGCTCCAGCATTTATTTGTCAAAGTATAACTGCTTGTGTCACTAGTAACCTGTTTTATTTGTATAGAAATGTTACTTAAATTATTGTTGAACTTATTTAACACAATACTTTCTAATACGAATATTGTTTAGCCATTACCGAGGTCTCTATGGAAAAATGATGTTGCACAAGATGTTTTGTATGTGTATTGTTTCTTTACTTGAAAATATAAAACCTATTTGTTATTTTCTAACTTTTCTTGACAGTACATACAAACAAACATATTACACTCAAAGAGCTTTATTGAGAAATGTTGGCCCCTTTAAAAACATCTATCCAGAACACAAATTTTACTCAGTGTCCCAGCAGTAACAATTAGCACAATTCACAGTGTACAGGCTGTTTATGACATAACACAAAGTGTCAAATTTCCCGACTTTACAGGCTGAACGTAAAACAATAGCGCAGGACATACATTACTGGCACTGGTGCTTCCAAACAACATGCTTTAAGGTTTCTGAAATGTACATAAAATTAAACTACATATACATAACCAGTTTATTTGTGATGCCAATTGTTAAATATTGATATAAAAGTGTTGGCGAAACATGAGGGAGCGTAACAGACAAGGCACAACTTGGTCTATAAAAATTACAGAGAATAATCCAATTGTATTTTTCATTTTTCTTAAAAAGTGAGCGAAAAGTAAATAGTAGTTTTGGCTACTACTTAACCAATGGACAGTCAGTGCATTTTGTGGACAGTGTATGAACATGACAGTGTTTCCAGGACAATCACAGTTTGGGGGTGTCAGTCGGGGCCAATGGAGCTCGGCCCCTCAGGAATCGAGGAGGTGTGGGGTCTTCAATGTCATCCTCTGGGAAAGAAAAGATTTTTAAAAATAGGCATAGATTTTTTTTATATCCAACTGTTCTCATACAAACCATCTGGGGCTCATACTACCTCTGTTCCATTTATATATATAAAATATATATAATACACTGTATTATTACCAGTGTATACGCCGCGATACTATAATTGCAAACTCAATTTTGATACTAAGGAATACACTCGATTCTCGATACATATTTCAAGACCACAAACATAATAAAACATCTTCTTTTTAGGTCAATGTTTTAAACAATAGGCTGACCAAAAATGTGCACTTTCTTCAGTAAACATTGTGTTCTAATTCTAGTTTTAAGTATTAAGTATACTTGTTCAAATGAGTACCTAGTTTCGATACTAGTTGTAGTAGCCATTAGTATCTGGTTTTCAATACTTTTAACATCTTGCTTTAGATAATGTATGACAATTATCTTTCTGGATGGTTCATCAATTTGGACAGTTTTAATGTTTTTGCCTAAATGTAATTTGCTAAAGCACAATTTCCCAAAGCACAATTTCCCAGTATAGCAAGTGGACTCATGACTCTCTGCCACAAGTATAATCTCCTCCTAGTAAAGTAGTTCCTTAATGTGGTTTTAATCAATGTAAAATTCCAAGCCCAGCCCTTCACTGATGTTCTTTGAGTCCATAAAACGTGATACTCTGCACCTGTGACTGAGAGAGGGCAGCCATGGGCAAGCACAGGGGGGCACCAGGATTAAGAGCATGGCACCGAATTTTTTTGGACATCCTTAACATTGCAATCTCTAATCCTGATTGGATAAGAGCACAGCTGCTGCAGCCGCTCACCCGCTCCTCTCGGTACATTCACACTCGCACACTCAAGTAAAGTGCCTCTTTGCTGCTAAATGTTTTTACATTTCAGTGGAATGTTTCCACTTGTGAACTAATTTTACCACTACTGCTACTGTACCGGACAGGCCAGGCTTAAGAGAGGCGCGGCCAAAGCAGAAGGCAGCTCTAATCTATGAAAATAGGATAATAGTCCAGATGTTTATAGCGTAGTTTGTGCTAGTAGCCAGTACCACTATTGGGCCTCGGCTTATTGTCACTGCAGCCAAAACAGAAGAAAAAAAACATCTGTAATTATGCATGCATATCCGTTTTTATCATTTCCGGTCATTTTGCACAAGAAAATACTATGGCATAACACTTGGGCTGAGTGAAGAGTCATTTTACATGTATAAAATGCAATCTATTTTGAATTATATTGACTTAATTTAAGGGTGCGGTCACATTTGTTTTTGTTTTATCCCAGTTTAAACCCAGTTTAATTCTGATAATGAATTGATTTAGTCCTGTCTTAGTCCTGGTTTAACGCTGCCCTCGAAGATGATTCCGGATTTAGTCCTAATTTTAATCGAGGTTGTGTGACACACCCTTTGTCACTTTCTCTTCTATCTTTGGCTTTTTTTGAATAACCTGTCAACATTCATCTTTTTTGTTGCAGTTCATGTCACATGCTATTGTACTATGGTTCAATTATTTTCTCATAACCAACACCAGTGATTCGTATTTGGTGGATGTTGAAATGACCATCATCAAGCCCAATCAAGTCTTAGATTAGTAAGTGCACTGTAGGCATCGCAGCATGCACCCTCACCCCCCTGAGCCCAGGTGCGGTACTTACATGGGTTTTAAGAGGTGACCCTGTGTGTTAGATCCTGCCCCTCTACCTCAAATACTCCCTCTCACTGCCATAGTCCATTAAGGAGCCTGCCACATCAGCAAAGTCCTCCAGGACCAGGCTGGTGGAGTCCTCACCAGAGGGCAGCTCCGGGTCCCAGCGGTCGGTCAAGGGCTTGTCTGGACCTCTCCAGTGGTCAGGCTGGGACAGGTCCGACGGCTGGAACTCTGGAGCATGGTCTTCTCCTTTAGGATCTTTTATTAGACCACCATCACTCCCACTGCCCCCCTCGCTGCCCTGCGACGATGGGGCAAGGACATGGTAGAGGCTGGGGAGACGGATGTCCAGGAGCACACCGCTCTTGATGTACAGCTTGTTGTTGAGGTTATAGAGCTTCTCTGCAATGTCATAGCCCAACATGACAGCAAACAGACGGGCAATGTATCGCTCTTTGGACATGAGCATGTAAAGGCGCCGCCGACGCCAGGCAATGTAACGAGAGTCCTCCTCTGCCGTTAGGGTCACCTGGAGAAGGGAATGATTTTAAAAATAATTTCACATGGTACATCACCGTTTATCCATTGATAAAGAGTAGAGTGAGATGCGCATGACTGATTCATGATGCTGACTGAACAGTTTTCTACAGCGCCTCAAGAGAAATTGAAGCAAATTATTCAAAAGACAAAGTAGGAGTAGAATATATTTACATAATACATAAATATTCGTAACCAAGCAAAAGTATCAAAGCCAAGTGATTATAGTGTCTTTGTTCTTATTAAACATGTTTATTAGGGTTTGTACCTGGAACTTTCCCTCTTCGTTTGGTCGGAGTGACTCCCACTCGGGAGAGTCGAGGAACTGGTTGCGGTGGATATAGTGAAGAAACTGTCCTTCCAAGGAGACATTGATCCTGAAAGAAACAGGCAGCACTTTAGCCCATTCTTTGAGTTAACACACTTGGATGTAATACATTTGGTCTATCTACAGTGAGCAGACAAATGTTGTTTCAATTGAAATGGTGCATGTGAAGAGACAAGAGACATGTTTAATCAAAACTACAACAAATGTGGATATTAGTTTGTGTGTTATAGAGTCAGAGTTTAACCTGACTCCAGCCAGACTGAGATGTGTAGCACATTGAGTTCTACAACTCACAAAAATCAAGAATTCATCTTGCAGGAAAGGTTAGTCCGAGTGATCTTGAAAAAGGTCAACATTAAGGAAGACACTACCAGTGTCACAAAAGCAAAGATATGAAGAGCAGCTGATGAACGCTGAGTCACAGACATAAATACTCTGTTTACAACAGTTCCCTGGGCCCATGGCTCCAACTCAAGTCCCACAATGTTTGGATAAAGACAAGCTTCCTGTACAAGTTAAAAATAGGACCTTATTCCAAAAATAACACAGGAAGTGTGTGTGGTGTGTAATGTATCCTTGACAAAAATATGAAATTGTTTTGAGTTAAAAACAGTGGGATTGCAATAAGTACTAGATATGTCTGATCAAAAGCTTTTCAGAGTGTATATTATATTTAAGCCATCAGTGCTGATTAGTTATCCCTTGAGCCTACACAGTGCCCACCTGCCAGACAGTAGGAACGAGAGCTGGTCTATGGGGGTCTTGCCTTCCACAGCATAAGTTTCTCCTGCTTTAAGCTCCACCACTTTATTTTCAAAGGCCCCAGCAATTTGCTTGAACACATGCACAGGGACACCCAGGGGTAAGTACACGGCCTGGTACAGGGAGGTGAGCTCCTCGCTGGGCAGCCCCTCCTGGTGCAGGCGGAACAAGAGGTGACAGATCTGAACCAGACAAACAAACAGCAGCAGCGAGTTCCAGCTCAATACGTCCAGGCCGCACATGGTCATCCAGCCCCAGAGCGTGAGGCAGAGGAAGGCCGGGCTCAGAAAACCAAAGATAAAGAGGCAGCCATAGGCCCCACTGCCCCCCATATAGCCCAGGAACAAGATGGTGTTGCCCAGTTGGTAAAGGGCCCCTTCTGTGTTGTTGGTCCATCCATTACACATAGGAGCATACAACAAGTGGTCCACCAGAGAAGAGTTATCTGCATCCATATTCTTGAAATCGCAAGGAAAAAGGCTGGGAACAATAATCATCCACTGGCTCTTGACTATTTTTGGCGTACCACGTACTGCAGCTGACAATAATATCAGCAAGCAAATGTTTGATCCTGGCGGAAAAAACACTCTTCCATGTGAAGAAATCTTCTCAGCTCTGTCTGAAACACAGCTGGAATAGCTTCATTGGTCTGCTCTCATTATGTGTCCCGCTTGTCCCCTCTGCTTTCTATGCTTGTTCAGCCTGTCCTGATCACCCCCTTCTGGTCTGCAGTCGACAACTAACAACTGGAAGAGCAGGGGATAAGGGACAGGGGGCGTCAGTAGGCCCCTACAAGGATAACCATGTTTGGAATTGAAACCCAAGGAGGACAGAGCGGTGGACAGAAAGCAGGCCTGTACTTAACATAACAGAGTGAGGGGGAAAGAGGAAACGAGGGGTCTGACAAATATGTCACAGCCTCACTGTCCCATAAAAACACTGTATAAAACTGTTTAAAAGCAGTGCTTTGTTCACACGGTCTTCAAGAGCTGAGCCCACACCAAAGTGTCACTGGATACTTAGGGGCACTGGAATGACTGGGAGGACTCTGCAAGTCAGGTTTCAGGTTAAGCCTCTTAACTTCACTGTCCACGCAAAGTCAGCTAAATGTATTTCAGTTGGTAACTATGTTTTACTTTAAATGAAAAGGCAGGGTCAGGTTTGTCCAAACTATATTGTATCGTTAGATTAAACAGTCAAAATTAGTCTCACTTTACTTTATTTATACTGCTTGGATATTTTCTTCATATAATCTCATAGATTTTATCATACTATGCTTGCCCATTACATTTTCTCATATATGTATTGTATCAATATTATTTGGTATGGCATCTCAAATTGCAAAAGCATATTATATACATATAAAATATTTACATTTTCTGATGATACATAGTTGACAAACAGTGCATGCCCTGTTAACTGGTCATTTAAATGATATACCAGCTAATCCTAAAATGTTGTTGTACAATAGCACAGCCTTTGATTTGTCTGAATAATGTTAGGCATTTTCTTTTACCATAAAGGTGAAAATGCTTTAAGCTAAAAACAGCCATTTACCATCAATAATAACTACCATAATGAATGACAATTCACTTTTACTAAGCTCAATTTATCGACAAGTTATTGGTTTGTGAAAGATTTTGCAAATGCTGTCCTGCCAGCAACACTTCAGAATGCAGATATGTTGAGTATTTACTTCAGTGGAGAGATTATTTTGGGCTCAAGTGCATACCACAGACAGCAACTGGACAGCTTTCACACGGAATAGAGTGAACTCTGAAATATGCATATGCTCAGTTGTTATAAACCTTTTGATGGAGACAAATACAAGAAACATTGTGGACATTCAATTTTCTTGCATAGAACAATTTATTCACACAGTATTATTCCATAACCACAGTTTTACACATAAAAATAAATCCAGGAAAATATTGGAGTTTCTGAAAAGTCACATTTCCCCTTTAATTTAAGTCATAAATAAGATCAGGAGTCACAACAGGCATCAAGACACACGTGCACTGAAAGAGAAACAAAAAAATCCATTAATACAGATCTAGTCTATAACACAACATCAAAGACAGTTTTATTCTTACGCTTTATACAGACTTGACTCCAACATTTTAAAGCATGATGAACTACAATATTGAAACTACTTTATGTCACCCACATTAAGATAAAATAAGATAAACCATTTTTAAAAATGCACAGATTGTTAAAAGGCATGAGCTGCAACAAATAAATAGCAGAATGAAAGAATTGTTTGCCCTAAAGGTTACTTATACTCTACTACAGGTCAAACCATGTTACAAAAAAAAGGAAATACAAATCTTCCCATTATTGCAGAGGAATTATACACAAGTTTAATGAGACTATTCCAACTTCAATTTAATCATTTAACTATATAGTAATCATGACAGGCTTAATAATATCAATTTATCATACTATAAATGGCTAAATTAATCATTTTTAGGGTTAAATATTTAATCGTGTGTACTTTTATTGCACTAGCAGCAACCTTTGTTGTATTATCATTATGTATTTTTGTAATATGAGCTGTAAAGGGTTGCATAATTAACATCACTATAAATAGGGACACATTTTGGACAAAATGTTGAACATTGTTATTCTTTGTGCCATTCACTTTTTCCAGCTCATTTTTCCTTTGGAAAATAGCTTAAAATCGATTTTGTACCTTAGGGTTAAAATATTGGTAGCAATAAAGTCATCTTCAATATTATATTGTAGAAAAAGATTCAGTTGTAGTCATCTGGACTCTGTTTTAGAAAAACAAAACGTTTCGACTCTCATCCAAGAGTCATTCTCAATCTGTGAAACAAGTCTGAGAAGTCAGGTTTATATCCTACTCTGTGAAATTCCCTGCCCACAGGGCGGGACCCCTGATAATGGACAAGCGAAACCAACTGGGATGGGCCTATTGTTCACTGACTTTGGCTCCCTCCTCCCTGAGTCCTTTTATTAGCATCCGAATGCCTCGGGCGTCTCCGGGGTTTCAGCAAACCATTATAAACAACCGGAAGATTGAATCTTAAACCTCCATTACGATGGAACACTCCTGGATGAATGAGGGATTACACCGACATCTTCAATATTATAGTTTATTGCAATACATCGTACTTCATAATTTGCTATCGTGACTGACCTAGACTTAATTATTGTGGCAAACCTAGTTTTACATGGCACTTCTGTATTGCTCGACTATAAACACAGGTGTAACAGGATGGCTCCGTGTGCCAGCCCCGCCCCCACTCACTTTTGTTACATGATATGCCAATTCACTAGAAAAACCATTGAAAAAAAATTCAAAAACGTGACACATAGTATGCATGTTTAGAAATAGTGTGCAATTTTGATATACGAACTATTTAAAACGGAAAAAAAAATACAGACAGTAACCATTGAAACACAATAATATTTATAGTTTCCAGCTTATACAGAAAATTATGTTTGTATAGTATATTTATGTTACATTTATAGCTAAAATGAACTTACCAAACGCAGAAAATGTTTATATTTTAAAGCCCAACGCCCTCATGCACTCTTTATGAGCCTCGATGAAACCTGTGCAGTTTTCCTCTCCCTTCTCAATAATACTGCGGAAACAAGATTAGTACACAATCAGAAACAAGACAGAAATGGATATAACAAAAGCTACATCCGAGCTCAGACTTACCAGGCGTCCCTGACTTTCTTTGTTTCTGGACAAGCACAACAAGGTCTCAGTGGCTTTTTCTCTGTCTCGGCCACAGGCTCCACACTGGCAGCTGACAGAGAGGACATCTTTGCAGTAACTGAGGAATTAGTTCAAAAAAGAGGTGATTGGACATTGGATAAGGCACAATAACACATCAAATGTAACTGTTATCCAATCTTATTCAAACAAACACATGGATAAGACACGAAGACATTTAATCCCTTGCAATTATTAGGCTTACTTTAGCCCCAAACGTCAAATGCTTACAAACGCAGATCATAGATGTTCCCTTTAATTGGTAATTACGTTCCTTATTCAATTCAGTCATGATCTTTGTACGAAGATAGATAAGATGCTAATGCTAAGCCAAAGTTGGTCTATTACAAGCTAGCTAGCTGCTAAACCTCAAACATGTTTTGCAAGTTGTGTTGTTTTCATGAAAAATGCAATAAAATGTTTCGTATGTTGTTATTGTTGACAGAATAATTAGAATAACTTACGGATAAATTCCGCAGAACGTTCAGGACACTTCACCTTCAAAACGGAACCAACGCGGTGCTTCACGTGTGTAAGGTTACACAAGACCACGTGGGGAACAACACGGCATTCTGGGAACTGTAGTTTTAGTCTGCTACATGCGCACTTACATTTCGAGTTGCCTACTGATGACGGTAAACAAAATTGTAAACTACAAGATAATTTGTCCCATTTTAGATTAATTGTATTGACATGATATTTGTAATAATGGCACTAAAGACTCAACATCAGTCAAAGAAACAATTAACTAATCTAAGATATACATTTGGATGATGCACACATGGAGATAAGGAATAACAAGCTAAGGGACAAGGGTTATATAAAACGAAGTTAATTTGACCATATAATATGTAGGCTACATGTCCCACCTTTCTTGTGCGTCAGAGCACAAAATCTGTGCGTAAGCGGTATCAAAGTGTCATTTGGCCAGCTGTGTGCTAGATAATTGAGCAAATATAAGCATTTTTAAACAAATATATATTCGTATGTTTAAAACATTTGTACTTGTATGTGCAACACACAGCTGCTGTCCTTCGATGGTATTTACCACGGATAAAACCAGCTTGAGGTTAGATACATTTATCTTGTCTAACTCTCGTGGGACATACGGACGTACGTATGCCCCCTGCAGGGAGAACTGAATAGCACGCCCAATTAAAATATGTAAATAGTTTGGACAGACTTTTCAAGTATTCCCTGAGCAGTCATGTCATCCCTATTCACACTAATAGTATAATACAACAATAAAAGAGTCTAATGTATGTTGGATTGTCAAAGGACATTCTAATCTTTTATTTATTTACTTACAGGGACAATGTACATTTATCAACATTTCTGTTAATGTTTATTCTTTTTTTCAGAAAATTATAAAGTGTAAACTACTAAAACTCTCAATGTTGGACTACAATGATATTTTATACAATATTTAACATTCAAACACAGATTTGGATGAAAATTGTATTAAAAAATATATATAATAAACATAATCTGATAAAATGTGCTTCATGTATTAGACACATCACATACACTAATCTGACAGAGATTACCCGCTGACATGACCTCAAATCTAATCCCCTTGTGGTGCTACATCCTAATGTCATTTTTTAATTTCAGATTACAGAAACTTTCTCCGAACATCTTCTTTCAAGGAAAAATGATAGACATTACTTTAGGAACATCATCTGAAGTGTGAAAAATATAAACAAAAACAGAGTGGGTGTGTGGCGGCTCAGAGCATATGTACAGTGTCAGGTAACACAGTACAGTGTTTAATTACATCCGTGCACGAGAGGCCCAGTCTGCAGCAGATGTCACGTGCACATGACCGTGAATGAAATGGTCCTGTATCTCTCTGTGACCTACTGCGCTCACACATTTCCCATAAGCAAATGAGAAAAAATAAATAAAAAGCCACGCTCTACAAACATGTGACCTGTATGTACACAAGGATTAAAAAAAATCTAAAAGAAATTGTGAAAGTCCATTATCTTAAACTAAATGATTCTCTTAAAGCACTGTTATTGATAGTTGGCTTTAAAATCTTATGGCATTTACATTTTAAGACTTATTGTTACTTATTGTTACTTTAGCACACAATTGTCCAAAAAAAAAAACCTATTCACTAATGACCAGGTTATGTATTCCCATTTTACACGCACATCCCCCCAATATTAATATGAGCTGGACCATAGTCTCTTTGACATGGCATGATTCATGTGCGATGGGATTCAGATGCTGAATAGTTGATGAGCTAGGACAAAAAGAATAGAACGGTATGGGTGGGGCGGGGGCAGAAATAGAGAGAGGCAAGGGGGAGAGAGGATAGGATGGAGAGTGGGAGGAGAGAGAGGAGAAAGGCGGGCATCCTTTCAGCTCAGATGCAGATCCTATAAGCCCTAAGGTTTACTGGCTTGATGGAAAATTACCTTGTGACCAAAAGGGGGAGGTCGGGAGGACTAGTTGAAAGTCACAGTCAGTCGCCACTCATCCTGAGAAGTACTCGAGGCAGCAAGGACGCGGGATGGCCTGTGAGGATGGCAGATCGCAGGACGTCCCGCTCGTTTGTGGAAAGGCTCAAGGGTCCCACACCCGCTTTCTCTGTGGCCACCTGTGGATGGAGGGCGCTGCTTCTGCCCCAGATCAACCGCCAATCTCTGTACGTCTACGGCAGTGAAATAGCAGTGGAGAAGGAGTGCACGAGGCAGCTGCAGAGCAGAATCCTGGTCATCCACCCCTTCAGTCTAATGAGGTAAACTTCACACACTTTTAGTTTGAATTCCACTGTGACTAATAAAACCAGGCCACTGTAGTGCTGAGCAAGCAACTTCAGCAACAGCTACAACTCAGTTTCCATAACTTTTTGTTGTAATTTCATTCCTGTGTCCCTTCTTTACACAACAACGATTCATCATTCCACTTTCATATTGTTATGTGAAGTGTTATGTTATATTATTTGTCTTGTTCTTTTGCCATTTTTTTTGCCTTTCTCTTATTTCTTGTAACCAATACAAAAGTTAAAAAAAGGATATATATATATATATATATATATATATAGGTATATATATTATATTAGTTATATATATAATTGTACATCGAAATTTATCTTCATGTCTCAAATGTAAAAGTCAGATTAGGACATTACTGAGGAGGCAATCCACCTCCCTGTAATTTAAATGTGTGATATAGCTATAAAATTGGTTTGAAAGGTGAGCGGACGGAGTGAAAACAGAGAACAAATGAAACAATTGGGAGAGTTATTCGAGCCAGGACATTCAACCCTATCTAAAGAGATTTGCAGTTACAGTATCTCATTTAGTTTGCATAAATAGTCTTTCTGTGCCTTTCAGCCAACAGTCCAAACCGTTCTTGAGGAAAGATTTTGTCCTGAACTGAAAAACAATATGTAATGTAAGCACAACAAAAGAAACAATGACTTTATCTTTGTAGGAGTTACTACATTATGGGTATGATGGCGATCACCTTCTTGAACTTGATCGGTATTCCCATGGAGATAGCGTTCCTGGACGGAGACAGCGGACTGGCTTGGGAAGGCTTCAACGTCTTTTCGGACACACTGTTCCTCTCATCGATGTGGCTTTGAACTTCCGCATGGGAATCATCCGGGACGACGCAGAGGTGACAAGCGTTCCCGTAAACAATCTGGACTGCTGTAATCTGTGGACAAACACATACAATCTAGTCATGCCCCATCTGCAATTCACATCGAACATCACAGGCGAGATTAACATCCCCTTCCCTCTCCCCCCCTCCATTTCCAGACATATAGGGGGAACTATTAACACCAGCTGTTGATTTGGTAACAGGGATTATTGTAACTCACTCATACATCTATTCCAAATACGGGTACTATATCCTGTTTGTTTTCATCTGCTTGGGCGGTGTCATTTATCACAAATAGCCCATCTGTGATTTTATTGAGGCGATGCCTCGTGCCGAATGGGTGTAAGTTTTGATCGGTTTGGCCGGCAGTGGGGCGCATAGGTAATCGTTTACCCTAATCACAGTAAAACAATTATAAACCTCAAAAAATAGACCAGATAGAGGTTCAACTGGAGCACATACATAGACAGGTTTTAAATAGATTGAGTTATTTCCCTGCAGTTTCTTTTTAGCTGAAAAGATTTTTGAAGTTTAGGCAAAGGCATGTGAGCTGTGAGCACAGTTCACCACATCACCTGCCTCTGCCACTGTACAATGCAACTAAAATTATCAGCATTTGTTCTTCCCCCTTGCCCCCCACGCCCCTCGCCCGTTTCGCAACGCTGATTCACTGCTGCTGTGGCAAAAGGCTCAGGCACATTCTTGATCCAGTTCACAGCACTGTTCCCCATCTGTCAAAACGTTTAGGATAGCTCCTGACGCAGAAAAAGTGGCATTAGGAAATTCAAACACATTGTATTTTTCTTTAGTCCTCCTGACTGTAAACATGTTTCACCGATGTAAAGTATTTTGAGTATTTGATACAGGTAGAGAAGTGCTATTGAAATGTCACTGTAATTTATAGTCTACCTCTATTATAAGTCACTATTTGTTCTTTATGGACTTATTGTTCAAATATGTACCGTATTATAGATGGAACATACATTTTTGAGCATACACTTTTTTCTCGTACTCGTGAGGGAAGTCTTGATATTTTTCTGTACTACGTTAAAGATATGTTGCTGTAGACGTTGAATACATTAGACACAAACTATTTTACAAAGACTATTACTATTACTATTTCTGCTGTTTTTTTTTATTGCAGCTCGTGCTTTTTACCAACATTGTAACATTTAGAATTGTTTTTTTCATGGGCCAAAACCTGTTTCTATGTTATCGTTTATTGTCTAAAACCTCTAGTATATTGTAGTGACGATTGATTCGCTTATTCCATTCCCATAAACGTTCATTTAAGTAAGTTGTATGTCCACAGGGGGAGTAGCTTGAACGCCTGCAGTTTTGCACTGAGTGAGTAGCAGAGAATTGGGCGGACGCAACACATTTCTCTGTGGCTTATAGTTTGCTGACTGGGCACGCTCTCACTACACGCAGCTGGTGATTTGGGGATTTGCCGCATGTGCCTCTGCTTTCACCTGTATCTCCTGAAATTGCCCACGTTCCAGTTGCCCTCCTTAGACCTAACTTTCATTTGACTCTGTTTTACCTTACTCTCTATGAGGATGTGGAAGCCTCTTTTTTGCATGCCACTGTGAGCCTGTCCTCTGCGCTTTATTATTAATCTCTTCTTTTCTGCTGTCTTCTTCACGTTCTGTGCTCTGTCTGTTTTCCAGGTCTCTCAGCTGTACCTGAAGATCTTCTGCCAGGCTTTGATTTGAAGATAATGCCAGGTAGGGAACAAGGGCTTTAGTGTGTCCTTACCTGGCCGCTTCCCCCTCATGCTAACCCTGCTCTTGCTGTCGCAAAAACAATAAAATAACTGTAGTTTTAACCATTATAATCAGGGCGGTGCAACTGATTGGATTTTAAATCAAGAGTGAGATTCCGTCCATGATCAGCTTGGGGTCTTTTCAAGCGAGAGGTTCACATCTTCTGTGGTTTGGAGTTCTGACTTTGGAGGAAGAAATTTTGACTTTTTTATGTCAATAAGTCGTTCATGAAATTATTTTTGAAATATAATTTTAAGACTGCAGGATTATTAAATCAAAATGTAAAAACAAATTTCACTTTATACATTGTAGAAAAGATTCAGTTGTAGTCTGTACACTTCATACACTTTAATTTGTAAATATTCTTTCTCTAAACCCTTTCACAGCATATTTATTTTCTTGTTGTGGGGTTTTTTTGTCAATTTGCTTAAAAAATTAAGCAAGCAAGACAAGATGAGATAGATTACATAAAGAAAGAAAGAAGACATCTAAAGTTGGTCAAATGTGTAAATTTTCTAATTAATTTTAATATATTAGAGGTGCATTTTTAAAAAATCTCATTGTATAATTCAAAGGATTGAAAACTATTAAAATGAATGTTCTGCTCAGATTTCTCTGTTTATTTCCAAACTCTTCCAAAACAGGTTATTTGCTGAAACAAGTGAATTTCTCAATACTCAACATGCTCAGTTTTAGGCTCTTCAAACCCGCTCAAGATAATAATGTCATTTGTCTAATGCATTAATATAAATCCAGTGCAAATCTCAGAATTAAATTACATTTCCTGACTCCTCTGTATTTCACCAAATGTTTTTTAACTGGAAGCTTTCACAATCTCAGGTACTCGCTCCTTCACTTAATAAGATGCCTCTTGCTCACTGGGATGAAGTTTCTCTAGCAAACAGTTATTATGGTCATTATAGTTATTTATTGGCAGTGGTTAGCACATACCCTGAGTCTTTGTGGATACTGCCCCGTCGTCGTAGTTCCCGCTCAAAAGTGAGGAGTTAGTCTAGTGTGATCTCACTTAAACGTCTTCTAATTCTCATGTTAACCACAAAAGACTTACATCGTTCAAAGATTGTCAGGAAGCCAAAGAATGAGTAACGAATCATTCCCATCTAGAACGATTCGTTGTTTTTTGTTTCTGAGAACTGAACATACATGTTGCTGATACTGCTTGACATTGTGGTTTGGCATACTCAATCATCTTCAATATGATTCAATCACAAACAACTTCATTTATCCTGGTTCGTGCCTGGACAAAAAAAAAGTTACATTATATTTTTTGCAATGTTTCTTTCAATGTGCTTAAGCATGCCTTTGCTGAGGTTCAAATATTGCACACAAAGTGAATGGATTGTAGAGGCAACAAATACGATTTTGGACCTCGATAACAATATTAGCACGATATTGTCAGTCCAACAGAAATATTTTTAAAATCTGCCTTTTAAAAGTATTATTTTAGGTGTAAATACCAGTCAATATGTGAAATGACCTACACATTTCAACATAAGTGACCAAACATCACTTTAAGCAACAGGTTTTTCTTCCTTTTTCTTTACAATTTGCTTTTTTTTCCTCTGCATTTTTGAATACTAATGACATACTTGATATTCAAATTTTGCCGTTATTATTGATAAATTGACTACAAACTGAATCTTCTTCTACATTATTACTTATATTTTGATCATCTGCCCACCTCTCACATGAACTAATGACAATGCAATAATGTTCAGAAAGATTAAAGAAGATTCTTAAATCTATTTTCCAAAGGTTTTTTTTTTAAAGTTTTTTAAAGTTTTTAATTTTTTTTTTATATACAGTAATACAATTTTTTTCTTTTTTTTTTTTTCTTGTTAAAGATGAGCTACTCAATATTCAAATGTTTCATACCTTCGAATCAACGATTTAGTTTTTTCTTGTAGATCATTTATTGCCCACCTCTTTTGACATAAAGTCTGCGTTCACGTTTATAATCCTGGTTCAATCCTGGTTTGATCCCAGTTTAGGACTGCGGTCGACTTGGTTTGTCCTGGTCTAGTCTTGTCTTAATCAAGGTTTAGTTCCAGTTTTGATGTGGTACGTGTGTATGAATATGTGAACGCAGCTATAGCTTGAAAAGACGTTTGGTCAGTCGTATTTGTTGTGACGGCCAGATCCGGGGTATGTTTCCGAGCCACATAAACTGTCCTTTCCTTCCTGAAGCGAGGGCCAGTTTCCTGTAGATCTCTGTGTGTGAGCAGTAAAAAGATTGTGTGGAGTTTTTACATTGTTAAACATTTCCTCTTTGGCCTGTTCTTTCCTTACCCCGCTGTGTCCTTAAAGACTAAAACATCGGGTTTATCTTCTTTAACATTATCAATAATCACAATCTCGTATTCTGACTTCAATTTCGTGTGATAACATGTGTTAGAGATCAAATTTCTTACTCACCATGAAGCCAGAAAACAGTTGAAAAGTATTAATAAAGTTTAGATTACAGTTAAATTTTACTCATGAATTCTCAGCCAATATTTGTTATCATGATGTGGCATTATTACAGTCTTCAGTGCAAGTTACACTGTTTGGTTGTTACTAATCCTCATCTGAAGACTAGTGCAGTAGAAAGTTTTGTACCTCATCCAAGATCCATTTTAATGTTTTGCATTACAATTGACCCTTGAATCTCAGTCGCGTACTGCTCGGTGGTCAAGTGGTCTCAACAGCACAAGTGGTTATAAATTATCTAAACAGCACCAGGCACCAGCGTTGTGAGACCGATTCCTTCCCCATTTCACGCTACACGATCCTGTCTAATAAAGCCTACAGCCAAAGAAATCCTTTAAAATGAAATGAAATGAAATTCATAAATTAATATCTCATAAAGCTCATTGTACTGTAATATTACCTAAACAGCTGTAAATAACCCACGAGGCAAGTTACTACAGGTTCTATATTCAACTTATCCCGGAAGAGCGTCTGGGCGCCACCATCCAACGTAATCCTTCTTCCGGTTGTATAAACTAACATAGCGCCGCCGACCTGGAGAGAAAATGCGTTCTTAACAGACTAAAAAGTCGTTTTCAGGCCGCCCAGGGATTCGGTGCATTGCTGACTTGTTGGTCACATGAACATTTGACATTTTGCACAAGTCAAACTACTTTAGAGCATATTTTTAGCTGCAAGGCTTTTCCCTTGTTCTCCATTTAAAACAACGGCGTTCCAGCTCGACTGGAAGTGCCGTTACAACAGAGGTGCTGATCCGTGAGAAAAAGATGCAAAAGTGGGCGGGGCAGAATAAGGTGAATAGGGATAAGGAATTGGAATTATTTCCGCAAAGCATTAAAGACCTGTGCATTACACAGTCTGTAAATGTCTAAAATAGTAGTTATTTTTCATCCGAGTTAGACAATCCAACACTGCGGCGTCCTGGTTTTACATCTGACAGTTAAAATACTGATAGTACTGTTGTATTCTGTTTAGTGGCTCTAGTGTCCAGCGGCGAGATGTGAAGCTGCTCCTGTGAGGCCGTTGAGTTAGAAATGCATTGTTATTCTAGTGTTCCTAACGTCAACAAAAGCTACATTCATATTCAAAGGTAGATTTATAACTGACAGATGTAATAACACTGTCCAGGTTGATACATGAACTTAATTGAATCCATATTGTGGTTGATTTGAGTCGTTACAGTCACTTATGTATTGCTCATAGTTTTTTCAAAGAAAACCTCTACGAGTACAACGCAGCATTAATATTGACTATTGATCTGGTGTCATTTGTTTACCCGTTGCTATGGTGATGGCCACAGCATAGTGATATAGAACAGTGGTTCCGAAAGTGGGGGTCAGAAATATGAGCTGGGGGTCGCGAGATGATTTTAAAATGTACAGTTAAATCGATTACACTGTATTTAATCTCTCTTCTCATTGAAAACAGCATGTATTAGTGAAATTGGGTCAGATAACACAAACGTGGTTTAAATTTTGAAATGTTCCTCTGGGGGTCCCGAGTCGGTTTCATTGTTATGTTGGGGGTCCTGCCTGTAAAGTTTGGGAACCCCTGACAGTGTTTTGGCTGTTGCCAGAACTACCTGCGCACAGCAGTTATGCGTTTATCAAGTGTGTGAATATGAGATGTTATTATTTTAGCTCATTCATTATTCCTGCATGATGGTGAAAGGGTTTGAGTGTGGCACACTTACAGCCTCAGCTTCATGAGATCTAGTTCTGGCTCTGTCGATTTGCGTCTTTCTACTCTTGACACCGATTTCTCATTGCTTACTGTCAATAAACCAATAGGCCAAGAAAAGTTTATTAACTCACTCGAATTTATCCTTTCTTATAATAATCTTAATAACTGCACCACAGTATTTTCATTTTTAGGCTTTCTGTGTTTTCTGCTTGCAGAGTGGGTGTTTGTTGGCGCTGTGGCTCTGGGCTCTGTGCTCTTCTTGTTGCTGGTGGGGATCTGTTGGTGCCAGTGCTGTCCTCACTCGTGCTGCTGCTACGTCAGCTGCTGGTGCTGCCCGGACACATGCTGCTGCCCCAGACACTGTAAGACCCTACACACACAGACCAAGACCAAGTCACTGTTTAGACCTTTAATAAAGTCATTCTCAATTTGTTTTTAGCAATGGGTGTCTTTTGAGCCCATATAATTAAGTTTTAATATGTTGTTTTCCCACCAATCATTGTTTTAATGTTATTGCCACTACCAACTTGTAGGATATGTATTTCAAACCAAAAAGCATTACTCAAGCAATGTTTATGTTTCACGCAGATTGATCATTAAAACGATAGGTGCGTTTACACTTGCACACACACTACATCAAAATTAGGACTAAACTGGGACTAGACCTGGAACTACATCTGGATTTGACCAGGATTAAACCAGGACTAGACCAAAACAATAGCAAGTCTATATAACTGGACTCAAATCAGGGCATGTGTTAATGCACCCTATTTTCAACTTCCCTGTTAGTAACCATTTATTTACCCTCATACTTTATTAAATGCATTTTGCTCATAGTTTAAATAACTGAGGTGGATTTTCATGGGTAATCCACTCTAAAATATGCTTTTTGTTGTACTTTTTTCCTTTTTAGTGTATGAAGCGGGTAAAGGAATAAAAACAGGTCCCTCTACTCCAGTCTACCCTCCATATTTTGTCTCTGGGGTCCCAGCCATGGTCCCCATCGCCCCCCCTTCTCTGGTCGATAAATCATCTGTGTCTGTGCCTCCGTCAGATGCCACTCTAGTTACAGGTAAATGACATTTCCACATTCAAAGTTGTATACAACATTTAACCTGAACCCTAAATGCCACAATGGTCAAATCCCCTGCTTGTCGCTAATGGTAAGCGTGTATATGTCCAGTGCCGGTTCATGCGGTGAGCGCCTCGTACCGCGTGCCTTCAGTGCAGGATCAGAACTCTCTCAGGGTGCTGCAGTATGTAGAGAAACAACTGGCTCATTTCAACCCTGCCATGACCACGAGCCACCACTGTAAGCCTGTAACCTCGCGGCTCTGTCCTCTGATCCATCTACTGCAGCATGCCCTTTCAATCTGCCACACTGCTGATCTCATCTATCTTTCAAACAGGCCTGTCACGATAACAAGTTTGTGAAGTGCGATTTATTGCTTCACAGAATATCTCGATAAAAATAACATTGAAACAATTTTATGCCACCCATAAGCAAGATATCAGCCATCAGTTGCAATAAATACAAAGCAGAATGAAGCATGTCAGTATTACTTATTACTTACTTAGTACTTATTTGTCACCTTTTATGGCAACATTTTGTAGTATACTACTAAAATATAGTAATTATAAATAGTAATTATTGTGACAGGCCTGCTCCCAAATGCTCTTTATGGCTGGAGTCTTTGCATGTCTCTCCCTGATTTTATATTATTTTATTTTACACTGTGACAAACATGGGCATGGACTTGGACCAGAAAATATGTAACATCTCTTGTTCAATTTTCTTACAGACATAACACTTCTGCAGAATGCTTGTTTAAAAGCCTAACGATCTTCATAATCAAACGTATTTATTTAATTTGATACATGTCTTTTATCCAGCGAGCAGCGCCTCTGAGCTCAGTTCTCTTCACGAGGGAGAAAACAACTTCAGAAAAACTTTCAGAAATGTCCAGAAGAAAGCGTTACCCGCCATCGTCGACGTGGACCTCCAACCTGAACCCGAGCCCCAGCGTCCCCACGGCAACCTGCCCTCCCCTCAGCGCTACCACAACAACCCAACGTCACCGCGGCGTCACCACGACAACCCGCCGTCACCACCGCGTCGCCGGGACAGTCCCTCCTCGCCCCAGCGTGACCAAAACAAACCCTCGTCTCCTCAGCACTATCGCCACAGGCCGCCGTCACCGCAGCGTTACCGTGACAACCCGCCCTCGCCTGAGCACCATCGCGACAGTCCGGCCTCATCGCACCGTTTCCAAGATAACGCGCCACGGCATTACAAAAAGAACCCGCCCTCGCCGCAGCGGTATCGAAAGGACCCGCCGTCGCCGCAAAGGTACAGGAAAGACCCGCCCTCTCCAAAACGGTACCGCGACGAACCGGACTCTGAGACATCCTTCAGGCGGGACAAACCTCTGCTCCAGCGACGGTTCAGTGACGAGCCTCCTGCCCCAACTCAGAGCCGAAGACCGGGAGCCAAACCACAGCCGGACCTCAGAGAACCGGACCAACACAGGTACTGACGGCACAATGTCTAGTAGGCCTGTAAATGGTAATTAGGGTCATACAAAATAAAAGGCAATGAAAAGGAAAAACAATGAAGGTTTTTTCATTCATGCTTCTACAAAATAAAAGTCCACATGAGGAGGGGATACAGTGATATTTATGCATAGTATGGTTTCAGTATTGTTATCTGGATACTCACAAAAAACATAGAGGTGTACATTCTTGTCAATCCAGCCCACCTCTACATTTTAAAACACTATTGTATGCTACACGAGTAAGGTGAAATGAGGTTTGTTTTGAATGTAAGTAATGAAAGGTTTCTGTCTTGTTTGCAGATGGAACCCGCGCTCAGAGCATCTCCAGAGAAAGGCGTATCGCTCTGGTGAACGGACCGTGTCTCTGGACGAGCTGGAGGAGTTTGCATTTTCATATTCCCAGAGACGAGGTCGAGGGACGGAGAGAGGAGCAGAGGAGCGGACGAACTACGAGCTCCAGGGCTTCAGTCAACACGATACTTACCACAACGGACTTACACAGCATTATTACACCAACGACAACCATCCGGAACACACCAGTGACTACGATGATTATCCCCGGAGAAAAAACAGGCGGGAGATTAGCCCTCTAGCGTCACCCAAAAAGAGAAGTGGAACTTGGGATACCGATCGTCCTGCGCCGCCTCCTCCCAACGTCAGCCCGCCGTCGTCGTCCTCCCAAGAAAAAGACTACGACCCCACTTTTCTGAACAGCCTTCTGGAACGAAAGGCCAAGCTACGAGGGGCGAGCCAAGAGAAGGGCACATCAAGAGGCGACGGAGGCTCAGACACGCCCTCCAAAAGCAGCTGTAACCAGGGCGGCGGGGAGTCGCACAGGCACTCCCCGAACAATAGGCCCGACGGAGACTCGTTACTTTACTCAGATACAGAGAGAAACAGGAGTCCATCTTGGAAACCTGGTCCTGGAAACAGCGGGTCCTCTCAGTCGTCCGCTCTGGCCCAGCCCGGACGCAGAGACGAGACGAGGGATAAGCCAAGAAAAATGGTTAGTTTTGTTACATGTTATCAATGAAAATGTTCCAACAAAGCAGTGTTTGCATCTTCACATTGGTAAAATGTGTAAAATAAAGTTCACTCAATTGGTTGTTGTTGCTGTACTTTTGACAGGTTAGGTTCAGAAGCTATGAGGATGAAATCTTTGACCTCTAGGTAGACCGCTGTGTTGTGTCTCCCACCACTCTTTAACAATTATAACTGGTTACGCCCTTTGCCCGCCACGCCACCCCAAAACCTGGGACAAATTGTGTATTGACTTTAGAAAAACAAACAGCACTGGAATTCAAAGAAAAACGAAAGGCATCTTGTCCCAGGTTGTGTTAAGTAACCCCGTTTTTCTAATGTTTTTTTCGTTGGTTTTACGCGTTTTTCACCAAATATATATATTTTTTTAACATTTGATCTATAATAACTATTTGTATGTCCCTCATATCAAATATCATATCATATTGTATTGCTTAATGATCACTTTTCATTCTTTCCGCGCAGAACACCCTCCTCAGCCGGGACTCGCTCATCGTCTGAAGGGCCTCAAACGCCACTGACTTGACAATGACACTTATGCACTGGGCTTTATCCATGGACAGTACAGATGAGGTCATCAGGGGCCACTCTCCCCTCGCTCCGTCTCTCTTGTCTCTCTGGACCAGGACTTAAGTGGACTCGGTGTGTGACCTGGACTGTCCCCTCAGGAGGAACGGAGCCGAGACCAGCAGGAAAACGGGACAATGGGTGGAACTATAATAAAGACAGCACAGTTTTTGTTGTAGACCACGTTTTTACAGATGTCTGGATTTCAAGTTACACTAAGCAGCTAAATGCAGTTTTAATGGCTGACTTTGTATGCAAATTGTACATATATTTTTGTATTTTGTATTCATTTTTTTGTTTGTTATACAGTATAATTGTTACTAACTAGAATGGTCAATGTTTTGCACTAAAGATTTAAAACAGTAGAATATAAAATCTGTTGAACAATGTTGCAACTATTACAATAATGATTTAGTGATCATTATACATTTCCAGTTCTAGTCTTAAAAGTTAAATGATCATTTCTGTTCAAAAACATTATTACGTTTTAAGTACTGTTCAAGTGTTGAGTTTACAGCTCGGTTTGCTGCCTCCTGGTGGCCACAGAAATAATGCTATATTGTTTGTAAATGTAACTTAAATAGGGGTCAGATAATTGCCTGGCCTTGATCCTTTCTACTCTGAAGTAGGTGAAGGCTTGTCAGATAATGCAGCACAACCAAAATGTGTTAGTTCCAGATAGTTATGCAGTAGAGCTATAAATACTAGAGTTTCTCTATAGAAACAAAAATAAAACATTGTTTTGTTTGTATTTATACTTTAATTTTTATAGAAAGTTAATCTATTTATGTTTGTCTCTGGTGTGAATTTTGCCATTGTTTTATTCCTTTTTAATATTGTTTGCATTTGTAAATTAATCATTGCCGCACTGTACACACATAATCTTTTTGGATACGTTTCTTATCACCACGTTCCCCTTATCATTTGTATAAACAGTCCGGCAGTAACAACATGTTTGTTTTAGAGATCAAGTTTAATTTTTAGATAAATATTGATATGTTCATTACACGTGTTCATTACACGGACAGTATTATTACACAGCATTGTGTGAAAAATTTGATCTAATTAATTTCCAACTCAACAAATGCATTTGTCTCTTAACACGTGTCTGTCGTCTCAAATATATTCCCTTAACGGTGCATTCAGTGACCTTATATCTGACTTAAATCCATATCATACAGACGTATGACTTCAAAGCTGGACATTGTTATTCCACATCCCCATGACTCAAATTTGTGTCTCCGGTCCACCATTTGAGATCCATTGTCTTGAGCTGGTCCTTTATTTCCACACGAGCTCCTCGTGTCTGTTTGGTTTCACTCGTGTTTCTGTGCGTTCAGGCTGAATGAGACTTTATGTAAATGAGCCACTGTGTCACTGTGACTCATGCAGTGTCTTTGTCATTTGTTTCCACAGACTAGATTTGAGTCTTTGCTGTGCAGCTGTGTCAAACCTTACTTTTTCGGTTTCTATACTTAACAAAAATAAATGATCTGGCTGTCCTACTTTTTTCGTTTTCATCAACATAATATTTTGGCTGACAATAGAAGACATTAGAAGAAATTAAATGTAATAGGCTATGGCTGACTATAAAAACACGGTTATTTTGTTGACTCATTGAAACTAAAATGAACAAAAAGGATGAGTAACAACACATTTCCAATGAAACAGTTTAGATTTAGCCAAGTCAAGTTTATTTTCACAGCACAAATATTTAAAGCTACATCGTATTCCTTTACAATTACACAAATGTCTTTAGTGGGACGGGTTGAGACAGGGTCCACTCAGCCCCGGACTATCTCAGGAATGTGGCTGAGCAATTTCCTCATCAGGTTTGTGTGAAACATGATGTCACGCTGGATTTCAATAAAACTAAAGAGCATAGTTGGCAGCTTGTTATTATTTACTGAAGGTAACATGGCTGCCTCCTTTCTAAATTGATCACAACAAATAAGATTGTATAATGAAGTCCTGAAAACACTTTTGTGTAATTGACACACCTTCAACTCATAGGCATTTGATTGTTGGTTATTATACTGTAATAAGTTATGTCATAATTTAGAAAACTGAATTCAACCCATAAGCCTATAAGTACTCAGGTTTGGCTCATGAATGTCTTTAAATTGATACAGATCCATCAAGTAGTAGACCTATAAATAAGTAGTACTGCACTTTGTAGACTCAGGCATAAATGTAATCCACTTGTCTGCGAAGTGTTGGTTACTTGTTCCTCTTGGCCTCTGAGCTTCATTATCTAAAGCAGCTCGAGGAGGAAATGAGATTTGTCCTGAGTTTTGGGAGAAAACATCCAGAGTTCTGCAGGTGTGGATGTGCTCAGGGTCAAAACAACACTGGAATCTGAAGGAGTCGGACTTTGAGAGTGGGGCTTTATTATAAAATAGAAACAATGTAAACACCCAGGCCTAAATATACATTCTTGGATGAAAAGTTAACTAATAAATAATTCTCTCTGCTGAGGATGTTGTTGAAAGTGGCAGGGGTTAGTATAAGGCGGTCTGGAGACCTCTAGTTGCCATTTAGACTATTGCATACCGTTGTGTCCTTAAATAAGACACTTCCCCCCCTTTGTATGAATGCGCTGTGTGTTGGTGATGGTCGGGGGGGCAGGTGGTGCAGTTTACCCTATGTATGAAAGGATAATGACTCTAATAACAACCAATTGAGTGAACCTTATTTTATACAATGCTCTTTGAGAGGCTTGTCCAGTGCAACAAGTGAGAGACTAGAGGGGAGACTACTCAAGAGGCATTTATGAGCTACTTCCTGTGGTCATTGAGCCATTGAGATGAACCTCTGATGGGCCTATACTCACGTATTAGGCCGACATCTAAGTGGGCTGTAGATGAAATCATCTTTCACCTACATGAAATTATCTTTCATCTACAGCTGCACTCTTTGTTTTGTCTGTTTTGGTCTCTCCTCAGACAATCTTTATTTATTTATTTATTTATTCATTCATTCATTCATTCATTCATTCATTCATTTATTTTTAATTTTATACATGCATGGAGGTCCGCCTGGTGGGCAGGGCTTTCACAGAGTAGGATATAAACAGGAGTTCTCAGACTTATTTCACAGATTGTAAATGACTCTTGGATGAGAGTTTTTCTAAAACAGAGTCCAGATGACTACAACTGAATCTTTTTCTGCAATGGAACATTCCTGGATGAATGAGGGATTACACAGACATTATTATTATTATTATTATTATTATTACTATTATTCATTTTTGGGTGTTGCACCTTACTGCCTAGGCAAGTTCCTATAGTTTGTGATACTTGTCCAACGACAATGGCAATAAACCTTAGCTCAGATCTATAAAACAAAACACATTATTTACATTAGATAATCTTGTTAAATATTACCCGTAAAGACACTGCATTGCTTCGCATAATTTAATTCCTTATCCTATATGTTTATGTATTTGTTAACTTATTGATTGTTTTATTGTTGGCTTTATTGACATTTTTTCTTGATATTCTGTTACTTGTTTCATGTGTGTTTAGTGAACACAGGATGCCCATGAAAAAGAGAGCTTCTCTCATTAAGCTCTTCCCCTGCATACATACATACATACATACATACATACATACATACATACATACATACATAGATACATACATACATACATACATACATACATACATACATACATAGATACATACATACATACATACATACATACATACCTTTCAAATGTTATGGAGTCAAAGTAATAAGTCCCCCACTCCTGTGGGTGCACCTTTAATTCAAATAGATCAATTGGTCACGATGTACTGAAAGAAGAGCCATTAGGCGACCTGACATAAGGCATAGTAGCCTTAACCTTTGTGTAATAGGCCTATAACACCGCACAATCTTCGTTGTTTCGTTATATGCAGCTGCCTGCACGTGAGCGTTACCGGGACTCGTTCACCTGCGCCGCGGTGCGTCGTTGTTTCGGGGCGTGGCCTTTGCTCTCGGGACAGAGAATCTTCAGGTAAAGACACACGGGCCAAACAATGAGCAGCACGGCTTGATTCACCTGCCCCACACTTTGTGACGGAAAACGAGCTTCTTTTGTGTTTTAATTTTCCCAGGACGTTTGGACTTGTGTATTTGATCCTTGTTTTGTCAGCACCATGCGGACTGTGACCGCCGCGGTTCTGCTTCTGGCGCTGATAAAAGGTAAATGTAGCCTCACAATAGGCCCATGTCTTTACAGGTCAGTTTGGAAGATGACTTTACAGTTGCAATGTGTTGATTGAATAAGACGACTCAAATTTTACAATGATGTGACTCAGCTGTCGGTATCGATCACGTGATACTTTCTATCGTGACTAATTAAGACCTGCACTTAATTGAATTCATACGTTTGGTCAATAATCCACTAGGCCTATGGGAAAACTCTCCAAACAGTTTCAAATGTGACACGCCTGTGTTGGAAATGAACTTTCATTTTCTATTCTTACTAATTCTGTTTTAACAAGAACGGGACAAAATGCAGCCCCTGTCTCACTATTGTGGTCTTTGACAAAGATTTGGAGAGTATTTCAGTCTATTTCTCTCACGTTCTGTCCGTGTTTGGAGTTTGAGTTTCACTGTGAGACTTCCTGTGTCTATTGTCAGAGCCAGTTTTTCTTGTTTGTCCGCTTTGACACGAGCTTCTCAAACACTCTAGTTTCATTCACAGCTGCTTCTTTGGGCCACACTCTGTAAACAGAAATGGAAATATTTTCACAATTCACCTTATTATCTCAAACCTGACAGTTGATCCCAATATTAATAAAACAAACTGCATCTTCCCCCTGTTATACAAATGTTAGACAAAACCAACCCCTAATAATAATTTTTCAGATGTGCAAAAGTGGATCATAAACATACGGCATATTTTTATGTTGTTTTTAAATGTAGGCTGTACATGTAATGTCTAGCTGTTTTTCATTTCAATTAAAGTGTGCAGCAAAATACTTCAATGGATTGAAGCAAGTTTATTATAGCTTTTTGTCATTTTCTCCCTTCAATCTGGGAAGGCCATTTTAAACCTGCCTTTCAGTTCCCCGACGTTTTGATAAATAATTACACTTGTATTCAGCGCCGTTGTCTCTCTTCCACAGTGTCGGTGAGTATCCAGGTGATTGTCCCCGAGGTGCAGCAGTCCACAGCCCTTTTTGCCTCCGTAATTCTGCGCTGTGATTACTCCACTTCCGCCAGTATTCAGGATACCCTGGTCACATGGAAGTACAAGTCCTTCTGCAAAGACCCTGTTCTCGAGTTCTCCTCTACAGGTGAATGGCCTCATTTATCACTGAGCATTTAACTAACTGATGCTGAATTAAACACGATATTAAAATGGATAAATCATTTTCATTCATTCATTTATTGATAGGAGCATGTACTCATATTTTTGTGAAAATGCAGGATTATTTAAAAACCTTTCAGAACATATTTATAATTGTAGCTTTGTCCGAGACATGTTTAACGAAGGATATGGGGATTGATTTTAATTTGGATAATTATGAATTGTTTTTGTAAACAGAACAAACAGGAAAGGAGTAGGAGTTGCTTTATTTGTTTGTAGTCAACTGAAACGCAAAATTGTTCAGTGCATGACGACTGCAATAGAAGGTTATTTGGAATGTAAAACTGTTGAGATTGAAAAGGAGAAACCAAAAAATATTGCAGCTTTATGTCTCTATAAAACTCCTGGGTCCAATGTAAAAACATGTATTGATACGTTTGAAGAGTTATTAGATGGTTTGAATGATAATAGAATGTGTTTAATTTGTGGAGACTTGCATTAATCTGTTAAATGCATCTATTGATACAAACAGTTAAAATTTCCTGGATGCCATGTACAGTAGAGGGCTTTATCCAGCCATCACTAGACCAACTCGAGTCATCTCCAGCGGCACCACATTGCTAGATTATTTTTTTAAGAATGAAGGCCTAACAGAAAACGCAGTTAAAAGTGTTATTTTGATAAACCTCATAACTGACTATCTACCAGTATTCATACCTTATTATTATGTGAAGCTAAAAAAGAAAGAATACAAAATGTAATAAATGATAAGAACTGAAGACACTGTAAACAGATTTGGGGATAAACTGTTGAAAGAAGAATGGGACTTTGTTTATAAAACCAATAATGTAAATAAGGCATATGATGGCTTTTTAAAATGATACATTCAGTTGTATGATCAGAACTGTCCAACAAAAATATTAGAGGAAAAAGAGAGTTGTGAGGAGACACCCTGGTTAACAAAAGGTGTATCAAAAGCATGCAAAAAGAAAAACAAACTGTATCACGACTTTATCAAATTCAAGACAGAATAAAGAGAGTATTATGAGAAATGCAAGAAACAATTATTATTCATGTTTGCAGTCAGAAAACAAAAATAATGTTAAATAAATGTGGAAAGTGTTACGAGACCTATTTGTTGAAAAGGTTGACCATGTTATTGAACAACATTCGCTATTGCATGACAATCAGTTTGGTTTTCGAAGTAAAAGTTTAGCAGCCTTGGCATTAATGAAAATAACTGAAGATAATATTACAGAATTGGATAAGAAAATTGGATCTTTATTAACCTAATAAAGTCTTTTGACACTATTGATCATAGTACTCATTTATTTTAAAATTAGGAGCATATGGAATCAGAGGTGTGTTTTAAAATTGGTAGTCAGCTATTAGGAAATGTATGGATGGATGGATGGATGGATGGTTTAATACAAACAAACTCTGACAAAATTGAACTAAAATCAAGTTTATGAATTAAAGAAAATGTTTTTGTTTTTTTTAATGGAATCAATATTGAAATGTTTTGAATTTCGATGTCTGGGGCTCATCATTGACAAAGTTAAATTGAACACATTGCTTATAAACCTTGCGGTCTTGATCAAAGTGAAACATTTGTTAAATCATTTTTTGATTTTGCTTTATTTTATGCATTGCCAAGAAGTCTGGGGTAATTCCTACAATACTAATTTAATGCCTTTTTAGTTCTATTACAAAAAAGAGCGTTAAGAATATTATACAGAACTGCTCCAAAGAGCACACGTCTGAACTATTTCTGATGTCACGATTATTAAAATTGAAAGATGTAATTGTTTTACCATCCTTAATTCATTATGCAAAAAGCACTGCAAAGCACTGTTTGTTGCCATGTGGTTTGCAAAATCTTTTTGTTGTCAGGAGTGAGAATAGTTGAGCTGCCTTTTGCAAGAACTATACTTAAACAAATGTGCATTTCATTTGCTGGTGTAAAGCAGAGGAACTCTTTTGACAATGAACTTGACAATGAAATGTTCAAACTTATTGTGCCAAAATTATATTTATTTATTAAATGTAGCAAAAATATTGTTATGCAAACATTATCACATGTTTTTCTCTTTACTCAATTGGTTGCTGCCTCACTGGGTTAGAATTATTGGTGTAATTCATAATTCCTCAAAAACATACAACTCTTTCTTATGTTTTGCAGCTTACCAGTCAGCTCAGCAGCTGGGCCAGGATCCCGCCAATGACTGTCCCGACAGCCAGCGCACCGTACGCACCGTGGCCCAGAAACGAGGAAGCAATGAGCCCACTCTGGGGGCAGAGTACCGCAATCGCAAAATCACCATTCTAAACAGTAAGTTGTTCATAGGCATTGGAAATATTTTATTGTGAAAATGGCCATTAAAACTTACTAAATATTACCCATATGTCAGTCATGTAATAAAGTTCTCCTCAGTGTACCAAAAGAGTTCCCTCCTCACTTTTTATTGATTTTATTATTTTTTTCTTCTTCTTTCCAAAGGTTTTATTTGACAGGACAGCTGTAGTGTGAAATAGGGAGAGAGCGCGTATAGACAATCGGCAAATGGTTGAGGCCAGGAATCAAATTTATGACTCAGAGGTGTAGCAACCACACATGTGCGACACCTTTAACCACTGCACTATCGCAGAGTGAACTTAAATGATCTTAATGTTTAAATGCAGGAGTTGTAAAGTGTTTGTGCTTTGGCAGAGGCGGACCTGCAGATCACAGAGGTGATGTGGTGGGACAACGGAGTGTACTTCTGTCAGGTGGATGCACCTGGAGACACCAGCGGCGACAACGACAAGGAAATCAAACTCATCGTTTATCGTAAGTTACTTGTTTTCATTATCAATGTGTTTTGTTACATTGTTGTTTCAGGCAGCAACATTTTAACCATATGAATTGTGAACTTTTCAAAGAATGGTAAATACAGAGCTGCTGGATTTTTATGTATTTATTTATTTTTCAAATCTGAACTAACGAGCAGGGGAATCTATTATAACATCATTCAAAGCTCATAAAAGTACATTTTGCATAATATGCCTTTACTTCCCTTGTCTCTGCCTCAGACTGGCTCACAGTGTTGTTCATCATCATTGGGGCCCTGCTCCTGCTGTTCCTCTTCTGCATCTGCTGCTGTCAGTGCTGTCCACAGGCCTGCTGCTGCTATGTCCGCTGCCCCTGCTGCCCACAGAAGTGCTGCTGCCCTGAGAAATGTAAAGGCTCATGCTCTTTTCACTACTGCTAGGCTACTTATAAAAGATGCATGGTTTAACCACATCTAGAACAACTAGGTTATTTGTATTATAAAGTTTTTATGTATTAATCATGTTGCATTTTAGTGGTGATGCAGCATCGTATGATGAAGGAGGCGCAGAGGGCCATGGCTCCCTGGATGGGAGGACAG
Source organism: Chaenogobius annularis (assembly GCA_015082035.1). Taxonomy (NCBI): domain Eukaryota; kingdom Metazoa; phylum Chordata; class Actinopteri; order Gobiiformes; family Gobiidae; genus Chaenogobius; species Chaenogobius annularis. The sequence goes on from BJKM01000471.1 coordinate 213,346, forward strand.
CCAGTCTATGCTCCAATGAGCCAGATGTCATCTCAGATGAATCCTGCTCTTTATCCAGGTACAACAATTGTCAATTAAAAACTGATCACGTTTAAATAATGTCTCAGATGCCTCTGGGGTTCTTGTTAATGTTCTCTTTTTTTGTAGGGTCTGTTTCAGGAAAGAGCATCCCACTGAAGCCCATGCCCCTGCCCCCTCCCCAGTCCTCTGCCTACAGCATGCCCCCGCCCAGTGCTCGCAGCAACAACACAAACCAGATGCTGGACTATCTGGAGAACCAGGTGAGGGGGATGGACGTGAACACCCCTCTGATGCAGGTGAGCCTCTGTCTGCTCTGTCCTTTTGTTGTCTTTGTAAACAGAACGTAACTTATCTGTCCTTGTCCCATCAGGCACAGTCAGTGCCCCCCCACATGCAGCAGATGCCCCCTCCTCACATGCAGCAGATGCCCCCTCCTCACATGCAGCAGATGCCCCCTCCTCCACAGCACATGCCCAATCGCATCCCATTCTCTCCAGGACCTCCCAGCATGCTCTCTGCTCTGGATGATGTCCCAAATGAGCGCAGGGTAATCACGCTCCCACCGATCAGGGAGCAGGGCAGGGCCCCACCCTCGGCACCCAAAACGCGTCCTCCAAGCTCTAGTGAAAGCAGTCGTAGTGGATTTGGACGTCGTGATGACCGTGGGGCTGGGGGCAGGCGATACCCCTCACCAACTCGCTCCAGGGGTGTGGCCAGAAGTTACAGCGAGGAGTCCTTGGACGGCAGGGGCCGCTCGGACACCAGAGCGGGCTTGGACCGCCCGCGTTCTAGATCCAGAGACGACCTGTTCGACGCCAGGTCCCGGAGTAACTACTCTCCTCCTGCGGCCCGAAGGTCCCGAGGGTCCTGGAGCTCTGACGAAGACAGTCGCAGAGGAGGAGGGCGAAGGGGCGACAAACCACCCAGCTACACTGAGTATGAGCCGGGACAGAAACCAGGGGCACGAAGGAACGGCCACTATAATGTAAGGCAATCACTGCTGTAAGCTACGTTCACAATAGCCGTAAAGTGGAGAAATTGTGCATCATCTGTTATGGTCATGGTTATATGAACAAACTTCTTTTGTAACTGGTTTTGAGTCAGATAACCTCTACACAACAAGCATCCCCAACAGATGCCACTTAAAAATACTTAACGGTACCTACTCCTGATTTTAAAGATGTGAAAATGTTTACATCATTTAAACATAAAATGGTCAAAAAGAAATGTGTTCTAAACATTTTCAGATACAGTTTTTTTTGTTTGGAAGAAAATTATTGCACTAATTGCCATATTTACCTGTGTCTTGTTTAATGCTGATAAGGTCGGAAGGCTCTTTGAACGTAGCACACAGCATGTTTTCAGCTATGTGTTAGTGGAATATAAGTTACTAAAGTTAGTGTATTTTTCTCAGGACAACCGCTCTCGAACTGGCACCAGTGTCGTCATCTGAGTCGTCGAGCTGTGACTCTGTGAAGTTTTTTTTAAAAGAGTGCGCACACCTCAAAATGAACTGGGAGCTCTGATGGGTTGTACAGTAAATAAGTAGGCCTATGTTCAATGGTGACTAGCCATATCTTCTTTTTTTTTTAATGTAGCTTGTAAACAATTAGATTAAATATACAAAGTCTTTGTCAATAGTTTGACAGTACCTCAGTGTGAAGGGACTTTTCTATAGCGAATTGAAGATAAATACGGTAGTACAAATAAGTTTTCTGCCTCTTTATGGTACATTTAAAGTTTGTTGTTCTGTAAATAGTGTTTTTCAAACATTTTGAATGAAAAGTTTAATACTTGCAGAGTTAAATGAATATGCCATATGTATCTACTGGAAGTGCTTTGAAATAATACAGTCTGTTAATACTGCTTCTCTTTTTGAAGATGGACCATCTGTGAGAAATGTTACAAATTAGTTATTGATCTAAGAGGCAAGATAACAGTTGTGAAGATAGATGAGGAAACATGTTATTTAATTTTTAAGTGCATTTTTTAAAATAATTGTATTAAGCAACAAGAGTTTGAACTGTAAATTGTGTTTGAATAAATGTTTTTTAAAAAGTTTTATTTGTTCAGCACTGCATTTTTAAAGCTTATTACACTGCCTCATCTTCCCTGTTTCTCTTGAATATTTTAACATTTTCTTTGATTAGAGTAATAAATCTTAAACCCATAAAGACTTAAAATAGGCCATATGAGCCATATTGGCAAACAATAAGTAGGCTTGAGTGAGCATGACAAATGGAGGACAGGAGATTAGGCCACAGCCTGGAGGAGAATAAATCATATAAATACAGGAGGAGGGAGAAGAAAGTACTCTCCGTAAATTAATTCAGGATTCTTGATTTCCATGAAGTTAGGTGAGGCAGAATCAATTATTTGACAAATGTGTGAAATCGAAATGTACAATTGCAGTATTTTGCGGATAAAGAATGAAAGAAAATGCTCCTAATAAGTAACGGACAAAGTTAAAATAAAATGTCTAGAATTGCTAGTATTTTTGGGTCTTTTAAATAGACATATAATTAAACAACGCGGAGCTGAAAATGAAAACTATGGCTTTTTTTAAAAAAAAAACGTCTAAATGTATCATAAACTGAATTATTAGTAGTGTTTTTTTTCTTCTGTCAAAACAAAACTGCGACTGTGCGGACCAGGAGTCGCAGGCAGATGACGTCGTGGCAGAGAAGGTGCGCGTATGCCACGTCGGTCTCCGTGCAGCGCATTTACACTGTTGCTTCTCCCGCTGTGGGCTAACTTTTTTCTGCCCCATTTGTGCATTTAGCTGAACGGAGGGGAAACGTCTAGTGACGCCGGTGCCGCGGGAGCTGTATTGTAGGGCAGAAACGCAGAATTTGAAGCGAAAGAAGCGGAAAAATGCACGGGGTTGCTGCTGTGGGTACTGGAAGCCACACGACGGACTGATGCATCCTCGTTTAGTTCACCTCCCGTATGTGATGTGAGTAAACCGCTTTCTAAATTGTTCACATTTAAAGCTAAACGTCTTTGTCGTTTAACGTTTTGTCAATGAATGCACCATGACACTTAAATTTAAAGTTTAGCTCTCAAGTTTCCGTGGTTTTGCACAAATGACTACGCTCTCCGATGGCTTCCCCCTTTGCATGTCATAGCAAGTCTGTGCAATAACCTCTCACTATGTTCCCCAAACTTAACAGCAAAGTCAGGCCCGCAAAAAGCATGATATCGCCATTGCCTTCAAGCTGTTATTGCACTTCCACAATGTGTCATCCAACGATCCCCATACAATGACAAAAACACTGCTTTCTCTGCATGTTAGTTCCTGTTTTCACTATTTACTTGTAACTTGACTGCAGCTGAACTTTTGTCCCATAAACCACCCAACATTTTGTTTCTTATGTATCCCCTTTTTGTCTCACACTCCAGATTGCCCCCTAACTTGTCTTAATGGTGATTCTTTAGTTTTATTCTGTTTACTAGTAGTATGTAATAGGTTATTACTATTGTTTTTCATGTTTTAGAGATATTGTTGTCTAAAACATCCTACAAAGGTTCATAATGATGTAAATAAATCCTTCAAAGTACATTTAAAAAAATAAAAATAAAAAAATGTTTTAGTAAATATCACAACCAACAGAGAATGTGTACAGATTATTTTAAATATCAGATGATGGAGCCATGATTCATTCAGATTCAGTTTGAGTAATTGTAAATAATACAAATGGGAATGGATAACACTGTTCATTATTTCTATTTACAATTGGCTTGAAAAACATAGATTTCTTTATTAGTCACTGTCTTCCATTTCTGCTGACTCAAAAAACACCTCCAACAGATGGTTCCTCAGACTGCCCCTTCGCAAAATCAACTTAGAAGTATAGTCATCTGAAAGGAGTTGGGCAACTGCTACGACTTGACGTCTAATAGTTTTTCTTATGTTACAGGGCTAAACAGGTCACAGTAGTTGACGTGTGAGGAAATGGTGCCTTGCCACCTGTGCAAGATGAGTTCCTGGGGTAAATCCTGGCAGCTTCATGGGGGTTGATGTGACACGGTTATGTCAAGATAAACTTTGACCAGATAAAACTTTCTACTCAGGCCAGACAGATTGAAAATATCTTTATTACTTTTCCTCTGATAATTTGCATTTAGATTTGTTTGAAAATCAAGAATCAGTTTACTGCATTAACATTTGAGAGAATATTGATATATAAACTGCTAAACTAAAACCATCACATGCATTTCATAACATGTTTTTAAACATTTGAACTACAGGGTTAGCAGATTTGATATAATATGACTCCATGGAGATAAAATATGATTTTGTTTTGTAGAGCACAATATTGCATTCAAACTGCCTGCCTACAATAGCTCCATAATAAAACTCTTGACCTTCTGTGAATTCTTTATCAGTGTAATCCCTCATTTGTCCAGGAGTTTTCCCGTGTGGAAAAGATTCAGTTGTAGTCACCTGGACACTGTTTTTAAAAACAGTTTCTTGTTTAGTTTGTATTGATTGATATAAATGTAGTGTAAAAGGCTCCAGAGTATCGTCTCCTGTACATTTCTGGAGCCAATGTACAAACAGGAACACTGCGTTTTGCCTTTAGTCAGTGTAAAAACCGTAAAGCATGAAAGAGATAAAGTCAATATCTGAAGGAGAACGCACATTTGTAACATTCTCCTTAAACATTTTGACTGCTCATCATCATCTTTATTTGTGACAAAATTTGCATTGACATGTTTTTATTTATTTATTCAATTTCTATTTCTTTGTCGTTGCAGTGTTTATGGTGACTCAGTGAGGAGAGAGGGGCGTGTCCCGGAGGCTGTGTGGGTGGGCGTGGTTGCCGCGGTAACTGGCGACCATGCCCGGGGGTCGCAGGGGTCCCAGCAGACAGCAGCTCAGCCGCTCTGCCCTGCCCTCTCTGCAGACTCTGGTCGGGGGCAACTTGGGCAATGGCACTGGCATCCGGAACAGGTAAAACATAATTTATCATCATGCAGAGATCAGACAGATTATGGAAATGTTTTTTGTGTTTTGTTTTTTTTACAGAGAAACATCCTGTCATGGACACTAAACATGTCTGTCTTGAAATTAGGGCTGTCACGATATCAAATTATAGTGTTCCAATTAATGTGAGAAAGAAATCGCGATAACCGGTTTTCATGATTATTGAGACTGTGACCAAACAACAGGGAAATCCTTAATTTTCTTTCATTCCCATTGTTACTATTCCTCAGGTTTGTGACCAGCTTCATGAAATGTAACGTTCTGAAAGACAAACTAAAGCAAAGTGGACTATAGATTGAACTATAAAGACTTAATTATACCTCTACTGTCACAATTATTATTTTTTGGTTCTCACGATCATACAGTATTTCCATGTGTGAAAGTGCTCATTCGAAACAATAGTACTTCCTGGATATGTGCCATCTGCAACAGCGCTTTTTATGCATCACGGCTTCCCCTCACAAACAACATGTTTGTTTATAACTGTCTACACCAACATTATTAAAATGAATGGCCTAATAGAGCAAGTGCTTAATTTAATTGTTTAGAAGGAAGTTTCTGTGACGATTCTATTACATGAACCTTTCTGACGCATACTTTAAAGAGCATATCACAATTTCTGTGTTTTATGACTTTATATGATGCTAGTATCTGTGGTAAATATTTATCATAGTTTTTATGTGACAGTTTGTGAAGAAAATTTGGAAAAATTTAAATATACAGGAAGTAGCAAGAGTTCAAAACAGAATCACTCCATCTGTGTCGCCAATAAGCAACTTTCCGCCAATTTACATGTAGCTGACATAATTTTCAGTTTAAACAATCATTCAACAAAATAAAGTTGTTATCGGGTATTATTTGTCAAATTAATCTACTGTTCAAGACCACCCAGGAAGTAACATGATAAACTTCCCCCAAATAAACAAAATTGTAGGAAAATAGGCCACATTTGAGTGAAATCTTCAACGCACTCATGTTAACAATGTTTAAGTGAAATGTGTAGTCTGACCTGTCATATGCGTTTTAGGTACATGTTCATTTATACTGGCTCCTCTCTCTTAGCATAGTCCCCACCTCCCCAACACTGACACTGAGAGTCCCCTTTTTAGGGAAAAAAAAATCAAATTTATAGTGCAGTGCCTTATTTCCATCAGAAATACTTGTTGAGCATATTAAGTTTTCAATGGTTTCTCCTCCCTGTTCACTACTGCTTCCTGTGACTTGTGGTCATGCTCGGATCTGCTGGTTCTGTCTCTCCAGGAGCAGTAACGCTCTGGGGCTGTCGGCGCCGCCCCTCTCGGCCCTGATCACTCCAGAGCCGGTGCGACACTCGAGGATCCCAGACCTTCCTTTGGACAGCAGCCTTCTGTTTGAGTTTCTCCTGTTCCTATATCTGCTCGTGGCCTTGTTCGTCCAATACATCAACATCTACAGGACAGTGTGGTGGTATCCCTACAGCCACCCTGCGGCTTCTACCTCACTGGTAAGAACACATGAGCCTATGAACAACTATAGAACTGCAATTAACAAGACAATGCTAAATGCAGAATGCTGGGTTTGTTCTAAACTAAACATTTACTTCTGAAATAGTAGTGAATAGTGAAATTAGAAAATACCAGGGTTTGTTGCTTTGCTTGTATTTTTTTATTTTCACTGCTCGAGGTCCACAAACTTAATATTCCACCCCGCCCGGTGTCGGACACATGTCAGCGCTATCAGCGAAGCATACCGTGGTGTGTTTAACACCAAAATGTGCGATTAGAATTTTAATAGTGGGTTTATCTAACAAAATATGTCTCTTAACATTTGAATAGCTTTAACCCACAGTAATGACTTTGTGAATGTATCTGCCACCAAAGGGATTTTAATAATAGGCTAATATTTCCTCCATCACAGCTCCTGCTCGGTCTTCTCGTGTGTTTTCTGCCCTGTCTGCTCCTTGTGTTCTTTGATGTCACTCAGGACGGTCAAAGATATGTTTGTCTCCTTTTCAACTTAAATCAAATATAAATGGCAAATTTGGCAGTTGATTCATCACCTGGGTAACTGGTGTCACATTTAAATAACTGTCACATTAAATCAACCAGGCTAGATTTTAAGGTAAAACTTTAGAATAAGGCATAGATGCAAAGCATTTACAAATGTTTGTTAATCATTCACTAATCATGAACAAAAATTAACTGATAATTAACTAGCCCTAACACTAACACCTAACCTTAACCCTAATACTAACCCTTGTAAATGATTATTAAATAATTACCGGTAGTTTGTATGTCAATGAATACCGTAATACATATTTATAAATGCTTATTCTGAAGTGATTCTAAAGAGATTTTCCAAGACTGAAAATGGCATTTGGGTCTGGACCAAAAGCTCTGAGGGTCCAGATCTGGACCGAGGTTAGACCCTTGGTCTAGAATTGTTCAGCCTAAATCCAGACCATGTATTATTTATTATTTTCTCCCTGTGTCTTCCAGAACTTCCATTTGATGGATTACCACCTGGCCATCTTCATCACAGTGATGTTGGCCCGCAGACTGGTGTGGACCATCGTGTCAGAGGTGAGTGTCTTGTCTCCACCTGCCACACTTCACATTGAGCAGTTCTGTAGTATTATTACTGTGCGGGTTCCATGATTACAAAAGGCAGAACCAAATGTCACATTGTCATGTTTTGTCTTATTTCTTTTTAATAAGATAAAAAACATGAATCGAAAATCACAATAGATCATTATGAGGAAAAACAAAATCATGATGCCTTAAAATAATTAAATTATTACAATAGCTTTTCAAATTCTAAGTCCTGAGTTTACACTTGGGGCTTCAATGGCTCAGTGATTACAGCGTTCACCCACAAACCTAAAGGTTGTGTTCTTGATCCACTTTGTGTGAGTGAGTGGTGGTCAGAGCCTCGGGGCGGTCACTGTAGAGTAAAAGAATAATGCAATGTAAAGTGTTCAGAGTATCGTAAAAAAAAATGAAACCTAAGGCAGTATTATTAATGTACAACAGAGTTTAAGGGCCATTCCAAAAAAATATATATGTGGGCCCTACGAGAATAAAGTCGTAATAAATTTGAGAGTAATGTTGAAACCAGATTTTTATTTTATTTTATGAGTATAAAGTCGTAGTCAAAATAAATACCTAATTTTACTAAATATTCTATAAAGTCGACATTTAATGCAAAGGGGCAGACATCAATGTTCCCGGTCAAAGAAATGTAGAGGAGTAAATCTGTTTAGCCACGGGGGAATTCATATTTTGTGATGTTTATGAGACCAGCATTATAAAGTTCGACATCTATTGTAGGCTTTTATATTGAATTGTTGGTCCCTAAATCTTTTAAATATTATGACTTTATTCTCGTAAAATGAAAAGTTTTTCTAGCTTCAACTTTATTCTCATAAAATTATGACTTTAATGTCAAAATATTATAACTTTGTTCTTTATAAAATTAGGACAATGTCAAATTATTATATTCTCGTAATGTCTGAATATATAATTAATATATGTAATGAATTATTTCATTAATTTAATGGCCCATATTTGCCGTCGTATTAATTTACTCTATAAATCCAATCAATAATGCTGATTATGGTGGCACAAATTATTGTATTTTGGGGCAGAGCGATATGACAATATAATTAATAAAAATAAAGCAAAGTACTTGTGTACTTAGTAATGCCTATTTTTATTTTATACTATAGTAATTTTAAATTGTTTCTTAATGCATGCCCTTTTGATTGAATATATGTTTTATTATTTCTCAGTGTTTTATGTTGCACCTTAATGCTGAGACAAATTCCTATTTTTGTGAATTTTGTTCATTGACAATGGCAATAAACCTTTTTTGATTCTGATTCTAAAAAAAAGTCATCCAGTCTCTATTTTTGATTGAATTTCATTTTGTCTGATTTAAAAACAAATATAAATGTGTTTCAATATTTCTTAAGCATTGGCTGTAAACCTCCTTATTGATTAAGATCCAGGCATATAACTGACCAATAGAAGTGACTGAATCTCAATTAATCTTTGATCAATTGCCCAGTTGTCCAGTCCTAATTTTATAATACATTTTATTTTGAGTATAGATGTGACTTTTTGCATTTACTGATCAAAAAAGCATTGATTTCAGATTAAATATAGTTCTCTATTCATAGGTTTCAACCTCCTGTTATGCGCAACATTTTGAAGTGTCTGTGTAATGCCTCATTCGTCCAGGAGTGTTCCATTGTAGAAAAAGATTCAGTTGTAGTCATCTGGACTCTGTTTTAGAAAAACAAAACGTTTCGATTCTCATCCAAGAGTCATTCTCAATCTGTGAAACAAGTCTGAGAACTCAGGTTTATATCCTACTCTGTGAAAGCCCTGCCCACACGGCGGGACCCCTGATAATGGGCCATCGAAACCAACTGGGATGGGCCTATTGCTCACTGACCTTGGCTCCCTCTTTCCTGAGTCCCTTTATTAGCATTCGAATGCCTCGGGCGTCTCCAGGGTTTCAGCAAACCATTATAAACAACTGGAAGGTTGAATCTTAAACCTCCATTACGATTTAAGGAAGAATTCTCTTTTTAACAAAGATTGCCTCCTTAACTCTTAACATCTTTTCTCCCTGCTCAGAATCTCCACTTCACTGTCTTCAAAAGAGTGGTTTGTGGCTTTGAGATGAAGATGCATTGCGCTCTGGGGTCCTGAACTCGAGTGTCTTCTGTGCTGATAAAGCCTCTTGTGCAGGGGAAACTATGGGAAAACTACAAGCATAACATATCATTTGTTTTACCAATTTACCATCTTTTTTTAGACTATGGAGGCCACATCGTCGTCTCTATTAATGGAACCACTGATTACATTTTGGTGACCCCTCTTTTGCAGGTGTCCCAGAGTATCGGAGGGTCCCTGGTTCGATACATGCTGCTGATCACAGCTCGTCTCTGCCTCCTGACCCTGTGTGGCTGTGTGTTGTGCTGGACCCTCGTCAACCTCTGCCGAAATCACTCTGTCCTCAACCTGCTCTTCCTGGGATATCCGTGAGTCTGTCATAGGAAAAGGCTCTTAACACACACATATTCTTTATTGTTTTCATTATTTGTTAATGTTTTAGTTATCTAACAAAAAACGTATTTGAATTCTGAGTCACAGGTACAGCCATATGGATGTAGGTTTCATTTGTTATGAATACTGCAGAAAATTTACTTTTTTGAGCTTCTAACCATCTGGTCCTTCCATGCAGTGAGTCATGCATATTTGAGAAATCCTTGAATCCCAGCATTCGGGCATCAGTGCTAGAGGTGGGGAGATACTGATAATATTACAATTGTTGTTTTGGAGGTATGCATAATTAGGCAAAGTTTAGGGTAAATTGTCTTATCTTTTAAACTATTAAAATGAGTGGGACCAGTGGGCAATCTGAAACAGACGATTCCACAAGACACTGCGGGTTCTGCACCTGAGAACACCACGTGAGGCGAACACTAAGTGCTTCTCTTCGACTTAAGACAAACGAATAGAAGAGTCAAAGTGACAGCGTTAACAAAACCCAAAAGAACGCGCAACAAGCTTCGGACGTGCCCCCAACTGTCACAACTCTGCTCTGGGCAGCGACAATAACCAGAACCCAGGAAAACATAAGAACAGAAACTTGCCACTTCCATGAGTGTCAGGACTAACCTCAGATATCCTACAATCCTCCATAGAAATACATGCAAAGTGTCAATATCACCCACCCCTAATCTGTGCTCAGAAAATGTCTATTTTAGCCTCCAGTTAAGAAGTATTAACTGAATAAGAATATAAAGGGATGACAAAGAAAGATAGGATAATCGTTCAAAACCTCCACAAAGGTTTATTGCCATTGTCAATGAACAAAATTCACAAACATTGGAACTTGATTCGGCATTAAGGTGCAACATACAACGATGGACAATAATAAAAACAACATATATGAAATCAAAAAGGGCATGTATTAAAGAAAAATATTTAAATTTACTATAGGATAAAATAAAAATAGGCTTACTATGTACACAAGAATTTAGTTAGATTTTTGTGTAAATTTTATGTTTCAGTTACATAAAAATTGAAACATCCTTAGACCCCACCATGACAAGGTCATGTTTCTGTCATTTATTTGCTGTATTCTTGTCCATTTCCTCAGGTTTGGCGTGTATGTCCCGCTGTGCTGTTTCCATCAGGAGGGCACCAAAGCGCAGTCGCCCTCCTCAGACTGCGAGTACTCAGAGGAACATCCGCAGACCGACCTGGCTGAGGCGCCGTTCTTCAGGCCACGAGACTTTCTCTTTTTGTTGCGTGAAAACCTCCGTGAGCAGTTCTCCAGCCCCCCGCTCATGCCCACACACAAATGCCCACCCCCCATGCACTCGCATACCCCTGACATGATCCGCGCCGAGGTGGAGGAGCTCAAGAGCGACTTCAACAGGCGGATCAAAGAAGTGCTGTTCAACTCGCTCTTCAGTGCCTACTACGTGGCCTTCCTCCCGCTCTGCTTTGTCAAGGTGTGTAAACTCTGCATAACGCAAATCTAATCATTTAAAGGCATGACTGAGACTAACCAGCTATGTGGCCACTAATGCCCATAACGCGGTTGATTTCAGTCTAAAAAAACACATTTAAAATGTGAAATACTTCAAATCCAGGTGGTTTATAAAGTTTCAGAAAACAGATTTCAAATAAAATTACAGCCCTTTTGGTCTTTAGTTACTAGATAGCTGATAAGCCTCAAACAAACTTTCAAACTTTCATTTTTCAAAATCTTTATGAGAGAAATGAAAGGTGAATGTTCTTCCGGAACTGTGTGGGTGGCCAGTTTCTGTGGAGCCCCGTTGTGGCTGTTCTAATCTCGATCAAGACAAGAAACAGTCTGATGTGTGTGGTTTAGTGGTTGCTTTGTGAGCTGGACATTTGTAAGTTATTTACAAGTTATGAAAGACAGAGATTCACTTATGTGTCTTTTATGTGATCTCATCAACGCGTATTAATTCCAGCCACAAGAGGGCACTGACAGGGTTATAATTTGTTTAGGGATACAGTGATCCCTCGTTTATCGCGGGAGTTGTGTTCCAAAAATAACACACGAAAAGTGAAATCCGTGAAGTAGTCAGCTTTATTTTTTTTTTCCCATTATTTTAAAAAGCAATACTGAACTATAGAATGAAACCAAAAATCAAAACCTGTTTCAAAGCCCAAAATTTGTTTAAAACAATAATATTAATATAGTAATTCAAGGTTGGAAACATTGTCCCTCGCATATGTCACAGTCCCAGCTCCGCCTCTTCGTCCTGACTCCGCCTCTTCATCCTGACTCCGCCCCGTTGTAGCGTCTGTTTCTTCTGAAGGCGCAGGGGTCTTTCTCCGAGAGAAGAACATTGTTATGGGTCGTTGTTGGTGCGCTTTCTTTTTCTGAGCAAGAAGATTTTTATAAACGGATATGCCACCTTCGATTATATTTGAGACCTGCAATGAACGACTCATCAAAGGGTCCCAAAGGGTCCCATTCTTGTGCCGTGCGATGACATTGTGGGTTTTGTCACAGAGAAAAAATGCAAACGTAAAGTTGGCAGAATGTACAGAAACGAAAACTGTTGACAAGTGAAAAACCAATACAGTACAGCGTCAATATTTTATTTCTAGACAACAGTAAAGCCCCTGAGCCAATCAGGATTCAGAGCACAATGCACTGTAAAAATATCCGCACTGTAAAAAAAATCCGTGAAGCCGTGAAAGATGAAACGCGATATAGCGAGGGATCACTGTACGAATATATTAATATTAAATATACATAGATTACATAATTCATGTGTAAATTAGGCTCACTATTGCATCAACCTATTTATTTATCTGTCGAGTTGTAACTATTTAATTTGAAACAAAACATTTCTCTACTTTCTGAAGCCAATGTTATCTTTATCCCAGAGTAGTGTTGTCATAAATTTTGCTGTACCATTAAATTAAATCTAGTAGTTGGTAACTATGGCTTCATTCTTGATAATCAGTGCTATATTTTACGCCCTCAGAGTACGCAGTACTACGACATGCGCTGGTCGTGTGAACACCTCATCATGGTGTGGATCAATGCGTTTGTGATGCTAATGAGTCAGTTACTCCCCCCGAGTTACTGCGACCTGCTCCACCGCTCGGCCGCTCATCTGGGGCGATGGCAGAAACTAGAGCATGGCTCGTACAGCAACGCGCCTCAGCACATGTAAGTGACCTCCCAACTAAGAAAAGAACACAATTGTGATCATGTATGTTTTTTTGTGTGCGTGGTTTGTCGTCTTGCTCTATAAAGCACTTTGAATTACTTTGTGCATGATTTGTGCTTTACAAATAAACTTTCCTATAATGTCTCAAAATAAACCTGCTATATTCTGTATAAAATATTTTCCAAATAGTATGAGTCAGAAAACAAGTAATAATGTATTTTCCAGATATGTTTGTTTGTGGTAAATTTTCAGATCATTGTTCTGTTTAATTTACATCTTGCGTTGAAATTTAGGGTTTTATTTCAATCCTTTATTAAAATGTTCAAGAGAGACTTCTCGTTGTGTGTTGTGTGTAAGTGATGTAATTGTGTATTTTGTGGTTCATTTTCAGGTGGTCTGACGGCACCATTTGGCCGCAGGGGGTCCTGGTGCGACACAGCAGGTCTTTGTATAAAGCAGTTGGGACTTATAACGTCGCTCTGCCCTCCGATGTGTCGCATTCAAGATTTTATGTGAGTCCTGCCATTAAATAAGCTCTATTTTCATGTTGGTAAAAGTGTCAAATCAAATTGTCTATGTGGTTCAATGTGTGCACTTAATTTAGGTTTGCTATTTTATAGAATGATTACAGTTTAAAAATATTATTTGATATTCAAATGAAATTTTGTGCAATAAGAAGCACCAACATGCAATTTGAAGTGGATCTAACGGCAGTAACTCAAAACTATGCATCAATAAGAGGCTAAAGGTTCAATGGCTGGAGCATACTGTCACTGTGTCCTTGGGCAAGACACTTCAGCCGCCCTGCCTCTAGTGTCAGTGTGGGCTGGCATATCACAAGAACAATCCTGTGTGTTTACATTTCATTAATCACCAATCGAACTAACGAAATCATTTAGGCAGAAAAAAACAAACACTTCAGTTTTACCATGCTTTAGTTTACATTTCTAGTCTCTTCTATATTTGCCTGAAAGACTATTGAATAAATGTGAACTCCTGTGTGTCCTTCAGTTCCTGTTCCATAAGCCCTTGCGGATCCTGAACCTGCTGATCTGGATCGAGTCCAGCGTGGTCCTGTACCAGCTTTACTCTCTGCTGCGGTCCGAGCGCTGGAACCACACTCTGTCCCTGGGCCTCATCCTCTTCTGTAACTATTATGTCCTGTTCAAACTGCTTCGCGACAGGATCGTTTTGGGGAAGGCCTACTCTTACCCTGTGGCCCCCAACAGCCTCGGACTCAAGTCTCAATGAGAGTCCCCTTTTTCGACCTCGTGCGCCCCCATTTGGAGGTCAGGGACAATGTGACCTCATAATCGTGTTTTGATACGGTTATATTTTTAATGTTTATATATATAAACCTATTTAAAAGAATATTTTATTTTGTATACTGTTTCAAGTTACTCCGGGCATTTCCATGTTGATGGCATGAGCATGTTGTATTATTGTGTTGGTGACAGGGACATTGGGAAATGCCAGGAGATGACTTTCACCAAAGATATTTTAAGTGTAGGTGGCCAATCAGAGAGAGAATGTGGCTTTTCAGCGCAAGAGATTTTTAGTCCCCATCAGTCATTTCAAACTAATTCACGTATAATTGATGACGCTCCTTTGGTACTCCTGACATTTGCCCATGTTGGGATCACAGATTACATTGTATTCAGTGTGTGTTATTGCTTACAATGCCTGCCTATTCCAAGCCCTGTGATTTTGAAGAGTGACAGCGACATATGTTCAATAACACAAACTGCTTCCTTGCATTGCCTTAACATGATTGTTTCATTGGCTGCTGCTCTGGTCTAACCAGAAAAAGTGCTTATTTTTGTTTTTATTTAGCTGAAAAGCCATTTTTTGTGTTTTGGTATTCTGAAACCATCCAATGGTATTGAAAGACACCCATTTTATTTTTCTAGATTGAACCAAAACTCAAGTGGCTGAATATTTCGGTTGTAACTAGGTGCCCACTGTGAATGTTACCTTTTTTTTAGTTCTTTTTTTTTAGTTCTACAGTGGCAATGAAGACAGTTGGTCAGTTAGTGACATGCCACGTTACCAAAATGGTGTTACAGACAGGTGTCACAAGTTGCTCTGCATGTTGTTGCCTTCTGTTTAACTACATACGTATTAAGTGGTTTCCAGGGAATCCTCTCTGCTTTTCATGAATCAACTATCGCATTTCCCATTGCAGTATTGTCATCAAATAAAGGTCCACATTTCAATACATTTCATCTGTATATTGAGATGGATCTAAATTCAAACCGCTTGTGTATAACTGAGTGCCTCATCTGTAACGGGGTTGTTCATATACCCCATGAATGCCATAAATGTGCCCGTTAATCAGTTTGCGTGCTTTTGTTTTGTTTTCTATAAATCTGCTCATTTCAACTTGAATGCTGGTTTACTCCTCTACAGTTAATGGTGCTCTAGACTTGGCATGTTTCTGTGCGTGTTAAACTTGAGTTGAGCACCGTGATGAAAGTATCATTTTGAAACTGTCATAATAAAACTCTCAAAGTGGCTGGTGGATCTCATGTCCTTTGCCATGGGTCCTGAATGGTCCTACATTTTTGGTCTTGGATGTTTTCTAACAGAAATAAGTGATCAAAAATACAACACAGTGGTAGATGTAGTTTATTGCATTCACTTCTTGTAGTGTTCAGACTTTGCCACCAGAGGGAGCCAACTGTTTATCCAGGGGTGTCCAAACTTTTTTCACTCAGAGCCGCATTTTGAAACTTATAGGGAGCAGAGGGCCACACAACCCTACAATGAAGTGAATCATTCGAAATTTTGCCTATGACATAGTTTCGATGGGCCTCCACACCTTTTAATCAGACTTGGAACTTTAATATTACGTTGGTATAACATCAAAATGCTTGAATTTTACAGTAAAAAGTGCAACTTTTTGTTGTTTGGCCAACTTAGCAGGAAGCCGGAGGGCCAACAAAGTTTGGTCTGAGGGCTGCATTTGGCCCCCGGGCCGTAGTTTGGACATGCCTGGTTTATACATTCCCGTAATTGACTTCTGCTAAGCTCCTGTGAGAACATTAGAAAGTCCACAAACATTTGAAACTCAAGGCACCTTTGGTTTCTCTCATACATTCAAATGCATCAGTAGAAAAATATTACAGTGCATTATACAGTTTAAATACGACACACATAGTTCAGGACTTTAGTCTTATCTGAGGACTTTTCCTGGTAATGTTTGAGTCAGTCCATTTAATGTCTTTATAGATTGTGAGAAAGCAGACTCACAAAGGTGTTTGTGTTTATGGGTCCAGTTTCATAAAGGCATAAGGAACAAACAAAAAAGTTGCAGCAAATCATAAAGTTATATGAGATTTAAGGTGCATTGTATACATTTTCTGGTGGCAGGCCTTCCACCTACATCTTCATGGAGATGAGGAGTCGGACCCTCGACTAGAAAAGTTATAGTGTACCTTTTTTTTAAAAAAACTAATAAAGCTGTATTATAAATATACATGGTAATATAATTATTTCAGGTTTCAGAATGTTAAAACAAGAGGACAAATGCCACAGTATTTAACAATTTTAAAACAAAATATCTTTTGAATGGGGAAAAAAATCATCAAAATAATGCATATAACAAGAAGCTGAAACCCGAGAATAATTATAACCCCTTCCGAATGAATCTACTGTCCAGATAAACCAATGTTTTAAAAACTCAAATCATCAAAAAAGGCACTTACACAAAAATGATTCTATATAGTATTTTTCATTGTTTACTGTTGTCTCACAAACGTCACTGCCATCACTCATTGCTTTAATTTGAGATACAGTGGTCTGAACTGGGACAGTGTCACTTGGTGAGGAGGGAGGTCAGGGCCTCAAAGCTGAGCCAACTCGGTTTGAAAGTGGTGAAATGGATGTGCAAAGGTTTATTCCTTTATTGTGGTCTCAATAATAACATATCAGTGCTTGTCCTGTGGACCACGCCCTCAGTGCTTTCTCCTGGTCCTCTTCTTGTTCCCCTCAGCCTTCTCTACAGTCCACAAAGTTGCCCTTGATCCAGTAGCAGATTTGGGCATATTTTAGGGGAGTGATTCTGACCGCCACGTTATAATCCTGGGACGCCCCTTGTTTCTCCACCCACTGATGCCCCGAGAACACCCCTATGATTTTGCGTTCCCACCCGTGGCGGCGGGGGTCCCACATGCGGGCGTAGACCCCAGACCCGCTGGCCCCGGGTTGGGCGTCACAGTGCTGGTACAACAGGTCGGGCGTCTCCTCGCCGGCCGGGCAGAAGCGGTACACCAGACGCCCCGGGCGGTCATTGTCGAATCCAGAGAAATGCACCCTTCGTCCGGGCAGTCTCAGGGCGGGCGGGCTCACTCCCAACTTCATGTGGCGACGTTTATGGGGCTTTTTCAGTTCCAGAAGGGCATAGTCGTAGTCCATGCCAATGTCGTTTGCGTTGGCTTTAATCCAGCCTTTGGGGACGTGGGTGCGTCTGGCCCGGATCCACTGAAACTTCATTTTGTCATTAGTCGGCGGGGCGTAAGGTGAACCAGCGCTTTCAATGTGATTGGTCAAGTTTAGGAAGAGTTTTGGTGCTTGTGTGTCACGGTATTTGGGTTTTAAAAAGCCAACACGGAGTCTTTGAGCTCCTTTCACGTAGTTCTTCCCGTCGTGGACGCAGTGTGCCGCTGTGAGCACGTGCCGGTCCCCCACCAGTGTCCCCGAGCAGCCTGTGGACAGTTTGACCGCCACAGAGAAGGGAAATTTGAGCAAAAAGTCCTGCCCTGCAATGCTAAACCTACCGTCATGTCCAAAAATCTGTCTTTTCCTTCTCACACGGGCCTCCCTCTTCCCACGGGACCTTGCCTTGTACACCACAGAAGTATCAGAATTTGGATTGTAGCCATAAATCCCAACAGAAGTCGTGGTTAGACTCCCGTTTGAGTGAAGCGTCTCATAGGATAAAATATCTCTGAGGTCCCAGTAGTTGGGTTTGGGGGCTTTCCTGTGGCAGTCCGGGTCACAGGAGGAGCTGACGTCCAAACGGGCCTGGGACAGGAAGTGAGGGGCGGGGCCGGGCTCGGTCTGCTGTGGGAGGACCACAGGGACGCGCTGGAGCACCCACTGCTGACGGGACCAGCACCCGGGGAGCAGCAGGAGGAGACAGAGCACAGGGCAGAGGGATGGAGATCTGAGGATAGTGAAGGAAAAACATATTAGACGCATTATCTCTGGTATTCAAGTTATTCGTCAGTTTTATGTTGTGAATTATGATTTGGGAATGTTTGTCTCACTTTGTTATTTCGTAGAAAAGATGTAATGTGTTTTTTCTTGATCGTAGTGTGGATAGTTCTTGGGTAATAGGCCCACTGGAGTTTCTTTCATTATTTTACAATATTGTTTTACAGTAGAGGGTCTCTGTTTCTTGATTACATTGTTAAGTCTGGTTTCTCATTAGTGTGCACTCATATATCATTTGGTTACATTACAGTAGCAAGAGAGAGAAAGATGTGTGGAGCGTTTTAGGAATTTTTCAGCCATAAACATCCTCTGCTTTTAATAGTGCAGTTTTTGACGGACAGGGCAAAGATCGGGCTTTGTGCACTGATGGAAAATTCCTGCATGGCCCCAGGGACTTTTATACTGCATCAGAGGACGAATAACACTGACTATGGCTTTAAAATGGCTGCAGGGATCAGCAGCTAAAGATAGAGGCGATTGTATGGATCACCCTAAATATGCAGAATATGAGCAGATGACCAGCCTTAGATGGAAAATGCCATGGTGTTTTTTGGTCAATGAGTCTAATTTGTTTGAATTAATAAGCCCACCCTAATGACTTTATAATGTCTCAGAGGTTATGGGGTTCATTTCCAACATTTATAGTTGCAAGAGCTTTCCATCAACGCTTTAGATAAGATACTTGAGCATCAAAACAAAAAGTTATGTAGAGCAATTAAATGTGACATAAATAACACATTAAAGTAGGTTAGGCTTTAGGCCCTTTAAAATTGTATGTCATCATGTTTTAATATTCCATGGATGTGACTGGAGAAAAAAGAAAATCATAATGATAATACACAATAGCACATGTAATCATAAACTCTAAATGCTCTAAAAGGAGTAAGCTGTTTGTTTTTTAAGCAAAGGATGCAAAGCTTCAAAATTTTATTTGTGTTTTACAAAAAGTACAATTTGTGATTAGGGATGTAACTTAGGCGTTTTGATTAAATTCAAATATATAGTTGAGTCAAGTATTTGACCAATAAAACAACAAAAAAAAATCATAATTTTGCTTTCATCAAAAATTCCAAAATGTCTGTCAAACATAATCTCTTAAAGAATCAAAAAAATGTTAAATAAAATCATAAATGTCTTTAAACCAGACTCGCATGTATCTGCCTTGATGTTCCATGTTTTGTCATATTTTGAGGTCAGTCCCATTTTCTTCACTTTTGCGTCCAGAATTTAGACTTTTGTTTACAAGATCGAGTTGTTTTTTTTTATTTTTTAGATATTTGTTCACAAACTTGTAAAGAGTCTTTTGATGTCCTGCAGTTTGGCTACAATAAAAACGTAACTTACGCAGCTGAGAGGCGCATGGCTGGCGCAGGTGAGGAGCTTCAGCGCAAACGGATCCTAAAAGTGGTTGAACTCTTTGGTCCTTGGTGTTTCGCTTCAGATGACAGTGATCCGTGGCAGAGCACAGGAGTGGCGCGCAGAGGAAAGGCGCAAAACGGAAAGGCGCACAGAGGAGAGGTGCAGCGCTGGTCCTGGGTCAGTCATGGCGCTCGTGTGAACTGAGAGGAAAAGATGCAACGCGCCTCAGCGCACAGAGACAGTCACGTGACGCTCCTCATCCAAGTTACATCTGTTTTATTTCATCATAAGCTAGTCACGTTTTGGCGCAGTATGCTTGCACTGCAACAAATGTGCTGATTTCTTTATGGATTATTGCCACATTTAGTTAATGCAAACTCAAGAAAGCAAATTGCATTTCTTGCCTGAATAAAAACTTGAGGAGTCATCTTTTTCCAGAAGAAAAAAAACAAGATACAAACTCAGAAATCTTTTCATTTACAGTGACAAACTTGTATAAAAAAAAAGAAAGAAAACGTTTGCACAAAGCTGCCTGCATCCTGTTTTCAACTTGATTTTTATACTTTCACAGCACATTTCTTCCGACAGTGTTGACAGGGCCTTGATGTTCTGTTGTGAACGGGACAGCAGACAACAGCTGATACGGGACTGAGCCAAAATAAGGTCCAAAACAGGACAGATGTGACGCAGTGAGGAAGAGGGGGATGAGTAGTGACGATGAGGCGAATGGATAAAAACGGTCAGTGTCTTTGTTTGTTTGTGTTTGAGGCTTTGCCCGTGCACTGCTCTTCCTGTCTCCGCTCACCCTCACCCTCACCCTCACCCTCGTCCATCCTTTTTGTTGGCAGCACAGTCTATTTCCCCTCTCACTACATTAGTCCAGTCAACAGCCGCCGGCCAGTGACGCGCCATTCACACCGTTTATCAAGAGGTTTCAGTATTGTATTTACCGATTTTGGTGAATTCAGCTACAGAAGTCTGATAAGGGGATGAAAACATAAAATTGTGATCTGATCCTGAGACAGTTTGCTTTTTTGTAATTCAACACTTTTCCTCACCCATTCCTCCCATTGGTCAGTCTCCGTAAGACTCCTTTCCTGGCAGATAAAAACATACTGACTGGATGTATTGTGATCTTTGCTCTCAAAATGTATGCTCAAATTAGAATGTTACTTGTAGGAATGCTGGATAGATAAGTTTAATGCCATACTGTGGAACATACCAGGCAACATAAACAGCAGGTGACACTCCAACAGAAAAGTTAAGCACACACAGGGCAACTGCAATGTATTGTGATGTATTACTAGAACAAATTATTAACAAAATCTCCACCATGTTCATGATCATTATTGATTATCTGACCATCAATCATGGAGTTGATATTATTTTATATGCAGCTGACCCAGATTTTATCATCTGATCTGCTAAATGAAGCAGTGTAAAAATATTCTGCAGCCAACAACAATTCACTTATTCATTCTTTAGACGCGGATGTTTATTGCCTGACATTTTTCTTTCGGGAGCAACCTCCTGTCCAGAGGGTTTCTGATTACCAAACGTCTTCACAAATATGAACGCCTTCACAGGGTGTGATTGAGTGGGTATAAGACCGGGACAGAGACACAAAGAGGCGAGTGAGCGAGGCAGAAGTGGTGACTCATTTGTCCTTATCCTGCAGCAATTCGCTCATGGATAAATCACTCACATGATCCTCAAAGTCGTATTGAAAAGCGTTTGTTGAAGGTCTGCTGCTTCTGATTATAGATGCAGTGTTTGCCAGGATGAAGGGTGGACCCACTGGCTCGTCACACAGAGCCCACACCCATCCCCGAACACACAGGAACAATTAACCCCTAAACTCTCAAAACATCCCAAACAATACAATATTACTTCTACCAGGCCATGAATATACTTGATTCAATCTGTCAGGAAAATATGGCTCTAGTAAAAGCACTTACAAAATATGTTGCAAAAGCTGTGCAAGCCCCCACATAACAGTTATCTGTGCAATCTATTGTTATCATTAAAGGTGCACTATGCAACTTTTCTGGTGGAAGGTTTGTCACATGCTTGTTTCCATGGAGATGATTGTTTATTGCCTTAGCTTATCTGTTTTGCATTCATTAAATTACACTTTTATTGCCCAAAAATATATATTGAAACTGTCTTCCTGTTAGCTTGGTCGCCACTCGCTTGTCTTCACGGAGATACATTTGTTTAATGCCATGCTGTGGAACATTCCAGACAAAGCAAGAACATCTTCATGGAGACAAGCAGATGGTAGACCCCCCCCCCCAAAAGTGTTCAACTTTAAGTAACTTCAGTGAAGCTCCAGGATTTGTAAATATTCTTGGTGAAGCACTCCATTTCAATGTCTTGAAATATCATGAGTTAATGTCAGCTACAAAGTCAACAAAACCATTTTCTGTTTTGCAAAATAATGTCTATCTTATTGATGCCTTGTTCTCATTTAAAGAACTTTTTTGCCTGGGCTGCCAAAGGGGTCATATTTTGTGGTGAACTGCTGCCGACAATAGAGAGGGCATCCTCAGACTTCATGGGTCAGACTCTAGTCAAGCACCTCTCTGTGGTGGAAATATTCAGCACACAATGTGCTGGCAGAACCTCTTCCTCCTCCGCTTTAATCTGCTCTGCCGTGTCCTGGCTCCACACTCACCTTTTAGGTTTTCTCACCATTGTAAAAACTCCTCTATTATTAGGGCTAATTGTGTTTCATTATGGCCTCAGGTGCCATAGTGATATTTCTCTATTAGCATCGAGTGTCGACGTAGATTGTAGCCTTGTTTTAGTGTTTAAAGCCAAATATTTTCTTAGTTACTTGTATTAAAGGAGACATATTATGCAAAATCAGTTGAGTTAATCCTGTATTGTTCTATTTGAGGCTCAAGTGCTCAGACAATTCCTGTTTTCACCTACCCCCTATCTCCGCCCAAGTCCCTGTACTTAGTTGTGATTATTTAAAAAAAATGAAGACTCCGACTCTGACACATGTAGAGTCCTAAGGCGTCATGTAGCCACTTTTCAAAAATAAAAACATGTAAATGATCTGCAGCTTGTTACCGTGAAGAGGTGGGGCTTATCAGTTCTGCAGGTTTGTTCAGCAATTCAATGGACCTGTTTCTATTAGACATTTAGTTTTAAATCAATATTGCTGTTTACAACGAACAAACTGTAAACTGATGATCTAAAATGCATAATGTATTTCCTTCGATTTTTATTATTTGTGTATTCGGTTGAAAGAGTGCATTTTAACGGACATCTGCATGTAAACGTAACATTTACTTCCTGATTAGCACAGTGTCTTGCCCAAGGACACAACGACAGCAGTGTTACAGAAGCGCTGCTCTGTTGCCTGGCGTCTTCTCAAGGTGATGCCTCTTCCCCTTTCTCCTCTGTGTCCATAACTCAAGCTTGTTTAGAGTTATTTCGATAAAAGGCTGTTTGTTTGGCCGTGCCCGCTGTTGTCAGGGAAACACACATTCCCTGGATACTGCTCATGTTAATTGTTTTATTCCTCCCACTCTGTGCACTCCGCTTCAGCCAAAGACACAATCAAACAAGTGTGGAGCTCGTCACAAGTGCAGTTGTGTCTCCATTCCACTTTGTAAAAATAGAATTTAATGACCATGAGTATATTTTACAATTAAATTAAAACGGTTATGTTACAATATAGTTACAATAGGAAATACTACACTACTATACACAAATAAGTATAAGTAGCACATAAAAAAATCTACAGAATTAAACATTTTAAAGTACCGCTTTTAAAATGTACTTTAGGAACAAAAGTATTGTTTTAATGTTATAGTTTGAGAACTCTTGATCACTCACAGATTTTTGGTCAACAGTAGCAATTTGAATCAATTGAATAATTTCTCTAGTGACTTGCTGTTTATTAGATTAATTGGCTCTATATTTTCATGGTAAAACACATATCGCACTTAGCAACAGACTACAGAACAAAAGTTATAATGCATAGTAAAGCGTAGGTTACATTGGCCTCTGGGGACCGGTAGCAGGTGGCCAGCTGCCCGGTTTTGGGCCCCGGCCCAGTGGTTGGGGACCCCTGTCTTAAACCATATGAAAAGGAGTTTCTGCTTTTCAGTCCAGTTCAAATGTAGTGGAGTAGAAAGTACTGATCACTACTCAAATGTAGTGAAGTAAAAGTAAAATTATCCAGTCTAAAAGATTACAGGCACAGTAGACGAATTCCCTGCACAATTAATGGACATAAAGAGTTAAAACTACACTTCAGAACATTCTCCATGCAGATAGATAAGTTTAATGCCACACTGTGGCATATTATGGCTAAAGAACATTTCCATGGAAACAAGCAGGAAGTGACCCTCCTTCAGTTCAAATACAACTCTATTTTGTGAAAATCCACTCACTGTAAGGACACGTTTTTAAAATACATTTTTGAGCAATAAAACCATCCAATACGACGACGACGGCGACGACAACAACAACAACAATAACTTGCTTTTGTTTTACTTTATTTTACATTTAAATATTTATTTTTGTGAAAAGTTATATATTGTGTCTTTTGCACTTTGTTACTTTCCATCACTGGGAACAATACAATACAAGCTATTGTTATAGATAAGTTATAGGAAATGTTTATTATTTAAAGCAGAATGTGTTTTTTGTGTTCTTCCCGTTCCCATCTCTGATGGTGAGTCATCTGTTCAGCTCGGGTTCTCCCTCGTGGCCCCTGAAACAGCTGTTTGGCCAAATGAGATAATCACGAGCAAAACCATTGTAGACGAGTTGTTCGCTGCGAAATCTTTCAGGGATTGTAAGCCAAGGTTAAAGCTTCAGAGCAGAAAGAAAGGTATTCTTGGCAATCTCTTTTAATACAGCATGAAAACGTTTTGCAAAAGACAATTTAATTCAAATAACATGCAGACTTGTCATAGTCAAATGTGATAAAATGCATTGTGACTGATATTGTGAAATCAGTTGCATCAGTTAAGCAGCAATTTGACCACTTTATCATCAAACTTAAATGTTTTATTGTGCAAATGGATTAGTGAACATTCATTTCATTATTTTAAAGTGCATATTTATCATAGTTTTACAGTCAAGGAACAGTTTGTGAAGAATAAAATTTAAATAAAAGTTTACAATTACAGTAGTGCTGAGTAGTGCTCAGGATCCTCTGTGATAAGCGACATAAAAAATGCAGGGACAATTTACACATTACTGACATTTTTCTGACAGTATAAACAATGATTTAACACAATAAAGGTGTTATCAGTTATTGTTATTTGTCAAATCATAATTATTCTGTATTTTATATGGGTTTTGGTAATTGTTCACAATATGGTTGCTAGGTAACAGATGTGGAATTACCTCTGCTCATGTCCAACCAGGAAGTAACAGCAGAATTGTCAACCTGGGAAAAATGGGCAAAATCTTAAATATAATCATGTGTGTTCTGACCGGTCATATGCACTCATATCACGAGCCACTAGCCACAATTGTTGGACTGATTTAATGTCAACCTTCTTTTTTAATACATTTTTATTTATTCATACAAGGTAAAACTCAGTGTGCGAAACTCTTTTTCACAAGTGCCCTGTCAAATACAGACGTCAGGCCTGTGACGCTGATATCTGTAGTCATGAAGTCATTTGCCAACAGGTCTGTAGACGACACCATCAACCTGGCACTGCACTTCATCCTGCAGCATCTGGACTCCCCGGGAACCTACGCCATGATCCTGTTCGTGGACTTCAGCTCTGCTTTCAACACCATCCTCCCTGCTCTGCTCCAGGACAAGCTCTCCCAGCTCAACGTGCCTGACTTCACCTGCAGGTGGATCACTGACTTCCTGACGGATCGGAGGCAGTCGTGCGGCTGGGAAGAATGTCTCAGGGACCACTCGCGACTCATCAGCCCACAGGAGCTCCACAGGGCTGGTTACTTTCTCCTCCTGCTCTTCTCCCTGTACACAAACTGCTGCACCTCCAGCCACGACGCCATAAAATGCTATCAAGTTGCAGACGACACCATCCTCATAGGCTCATCTCGGATGGGATGAGTCTGTCTACAGGAGGGAGTGGACCGTTGTGTCCTGGTGCAGCGGTAACCTGAGTTCAACCGCCCAGAAGACAGTGGAGATGACGTGGATTCAGGAGAGTCACAGCCCCCCAGCCCCCCCTCATCCATGACAGACTCCCCCATCACCACCGTGGACCCAATCCGCTTCCTCGCACCACCATCACTTAGGACCCCAAGTGGGAGCCCTCCATCAGCTCCCTCATCAAGAAGGCCCAGCAGAGCATGTACTTCCTGCTGCCAGCTGAGGAAAGCCAAGCTGCCAGTGCAGATGATGGTGCAGTTCTACACGCCATCATTGAGTCCATTCCTCACCTCCTCCATCACCGTGTGGTACGCTGGAGCCACAGCCAGGACAAACAGAGACTTACAGCGGCATCGTGCGTTCTGCTGAGAAGGTGATCGGCTGCAGACTTCCATCTCTGCAGGACCTGCACGTCTCCAGGGCTCTGGGACGAGCAGGTCGGATCACAGCTGACCCTTCTCACCCTGGACATGGACTATTTGAACCACTCCCCTCAAGCAGGAGGCTACAGTCCATCCAGACCAGAACCTCCAAGAATAGTTTCTTTCCCTCTGCTGTTGGACTCATGAACACTTCTTAGCACCTGCCACTTTAACTGCAACTATTCAACTGTCAATGTAATTGTAATTCTCGTGTACATAGTAATGCCTATTCTATTTTTATTTTTATACTATAGTAATTTTAAATAGTCTCTTAATGCATGTCCTTTTGATTTCATAAATGTTGTTTTTGTTATTGATCAGTGTTTTATGTTGCACCTTAACGCAGAGACAAGTTCCTATGTTTGTGAATTTTGTCCATTGACAATGGCAATAAACCCCTTCTGATTCTGATTCTGATTCTGAATACAAAACAAACAAACAGCAACACAGAATATCTAAAAATGGCAATAAACAATTAATAAAACAAATTCATAATCACACATTGTCCTCTTTGGGTTCAACTATGGCCACTACATTTGAATGTCGCGGTTCGACCTGCGGCCTCTGCTGAATCATAAGCTCAGTCACCACGTCACGACTGAACCCCTGTGAACCCCGCCCCTGTGTCTGACGTTGTGCGTGAGAGCGGAGGGGGGAGGGGGCCGCGTGAGCTGTTTCTTCAGAGTTTTTGTTTATGCCACGATTCATAAAAGCAAAGATAATCACAAGCACTGAGTTTGCATTACAGGCTTCACACAGTCACATGGACCATAAACATGACTCTATAATTTATCTAAACTGTGATGTGACTGAACTATGAGAGGGGAGCGTTTGGGACAGTCCACACACAAGGACGACCCCAAATTCCTGTGAATCCAGTTTGTGTTGGAGATATTTGGATTTGTCCCAGGGTGCGTTTGATTGAGACTCGTCCAGACATTGTTTCGGTCCCAAAGCAGACTACATTAATCTTTGAGGCTGCAGAAGTCGTGTGTGATCGAGAAATACATTTCTCACACTCAACACAGACATGAGCACGTGCAGTGCAATCTTTTAAGATGCATTCAAGGCTACAGATTAGAGTCGGCAAAATGTTTGTTGATGAAAGGAGATGAATGTGGCCAAGTTCTGATTAGTTCACTGCAGTATTTAAATTACAGGCAGATGACTGAACAGAAAATGTGCTCCAAGATATAAAAGTTGGCAAAGCTGTTTCAACAGTGCACCACCATTTGCATCTGAGAATAATTTGATTTAATTCAGAATTAAACAGAAACCTTATCCATTACAACGATGCACTCCCTTTTACCTTTGGCGCTCTCTAGTGGATGTTGAGGTACATATTCGTGAAACATTAATAACATTTGTTTGTAAGTGAATAGATACATATTTTGTGAAACATTTCCACATAACTTTAGGGTTTATAATCAGTCTAATTTATCTTCCCAATATTTACATTTGTTTGTATTTCAGAATAAGAATAGGCCTATTGTATTGATACTGTAATGTTCTGTTTGCAGTGTATTCTTCACGTCCTTCTCGTTTGTTACTGGTCTCAAACCATTAAAAAAAAGAACTTTACTTCTCAGTCCAGTTCAAAAATGAAATTGAGTAGAAAGTACAGACTCAGATGGATTTACTTTCACCGCTGATCAGGATAAAGCCATCACTCACTAACATCTGTATTGTCATTGATAAATGGGCTCAAAGTAAATAAATAGTCTAGGAAAACAACATAAACCAAGGATTCCTATTGACATTCTTTAAACAGGTGTTCTGTTTCACTTTACAGTAAGGGTTTTTGGGATGACATTATTGTTGGTGTCAAAGGTTAAACTGAGCCACATGACTGTGTGGACATAGCACTTACATCTCCATTTACTGTAATCGCAAGGTTATAGTACGTCACAACAGTCACAAGGGCCATGGGCAGTTCAAATGATGCTAAAGTTTGATGTGATATAAATCTCACCCCTCAGATTATTCATTTGTGTATTTTACTTTGAGATGTTTCTTTTAAAAATGCAGTAAGTTATACAAAAGTCTGTCTCTTCCCCATTTGAGTGTGACATCATCACATTGTACAGAATAAAACTACTGTAACAAAGCGACCACAGATGTTCTTTTCACACAGGTACTTCTGAAGATGAAATTATCTCAGTTCCTCTGCTCCAAAATCAATGATTTGTCCCTTGTGTGCCTGGGGATGTTACTGATGACAGCAGCACAAAGACACCTGCTTTCTCACAGTAATGCGACGCACCACTCATTCAAAGCAGAGCCACGTTTGGTCATTTGGTTTTTTTCACTGTGGAAAGAAGAGTGTTTTAAGTTTATTATTAGCTTATTTTATTATAACAATTTGGTTCTAATGACACATTTTCCAGATTTGAGAAACTCTCATAACTTGAGAGTACATTTGTAAACTGCTTATTCCTATGACAGGTACATGCAAACGGCTTAGCTTTAGGTCTGCATCATTTACTATTGACAGTCCCTGGCATTTGTTTCCTTGTAACTAATAATACCTTATGTCTTTGCGAGGTTTTTCAATAGAAGGAACTAAAACTGTTTTATTAGAAAGGTACTAGAGAGGCTTAGTTTTAGATGAAAGGAAGGCCTTTATTGCGCTTATCTTTTTTATGAGAGACTGAAAGTGAAAACTGAAAAAGAATCCTGTTGCACTGATCTCTGTGGCTTGTGCTGATAAAACCTTATGATGTTGTTTATTTGAGCTTTAAAATCAAAACTGAATGGTGACTTAAACTGAAACCATTTATGATAACACAACTTTATGACCGCATAACTCAATCCTGTTATCTATCAGCCTGTTTTTATGTCCAAAATGTAAAGCACAACCACTCCATTTGTCTAATGGTTGGTCAGTTTTACAGCTCATGACGGAGCTCAATACAGTCATCTCTCAGCAGTCCCACCCACCTCTCAGGCTTCAGTAAAATCCCCTCTCATTTTTGCCCATATAGACTTTTAAAAAGAAGGAAAGATGGTGTGGTAATCCAGGAGCGTTAACACATAATGCCATTTACAATAATGTTCTGAATGAACAGAAAGTACGTTTTTAAAGTTATTTTGGACTAAAAACAAAC
The DNA here is from genome assembly GCA_015082035.1 of Chaenogobius annularis. NCBI lineage: Eukaryota > Metazoa > Chordata > Actinopteri > Gobiiformes > Gobiidae > Chaenogobius > Chaenogobius annularis. The sequence continues at coordinate 242,789 of BJKM01000471.1, forward strand.
GTTACCACAGCTGGTTAGCTGCCGTCATGCCTTTAAACTTGTTTGGTTTATTTCTGTGACAAATGGAGAATCACTAAGCATACATTTCACTCCTGTATTACGAGCTGCATTTGGCATGTGTTTGGGAGCTTCTGTGCTGACTGGAGACCTCTGCCTGTGGTTTTCCATGTTTTTATGGTGAAAATAACACTGAGAGGGGAATAATCACTTGTTTGGATTGATGTGGGCAGCTGGAGCTCCTGTGGAACATAAACCAAAGCTAAACACGGATGAGAAAATATGACTCAAATTCACAAGAAATAAAAGGTGTTTCCTTGTTTTACAACAGAAGAAAATTAGTCACTGCTACATCAACAAAGGCTGAGTATTGCCAAGGACTTCATGACACAATACACACTTGTCCACGTTGTATATTCTGTTACATATATATCCCTAACAAAGCGTCTTAAATGTTACCTAAATGATTTCATTTTGCTGACATTATTGAAATTTGATGTCTAACATTCTCTTAATCAAACAATTGATTTATGATGTATTAAAATGGTTTAAAAGTATCACACATCTCTGCATCGATAGGCCTTTTGCCAAAAGGTCTATTACGATATATTGCCGCATGAATATTTTGAGTACGGTCAATGTTATAAAACCATGTATACAAAAATCCATTGGTGTATCCGCCCCGCCCCCCGTCCCTGGTCTGTGGTTCTACTGTTCACACCACTGCAGACAGCTCCAGAGGGCATCTTAAATCTGACAGGTTATAAAAGTCATTTCCTCACTCATATACACTTGTCCTGTTCTTTATAGACCTCCTCCCATCCTCTTCCTCCACTAACTCGAACACTTACCTCCCGCCGCTTGCCACTTTTAGTTTAGTTTTAAATATACTTTTAATGTTGTTGCGTTGACAGTGCTCCAATTCATTTTCCAACAAATCGACCACTGTTTACCAGACCATTTTTGAATAACATAAATAACATCATTTTGCATTTGGCTAATTTTTGACTTTATGTAAGTTCAATTTGATGTTGGAGGATACAGAGACGTGATACACTGGAAAAACCAAATGCATAAACAACTAGTCATTACTGCACTCAAAACATCAGCTTCATGTTAGTTCTGTGGTTTTTGCCGCAGCAGGGTTGGGCCTGGTTAATACTGGGCTGAGAGGGTCCACATGGTGCAGCAGTGGCTCTAATGCAGGTCGATGTGTCCTTGGGCACACACACATTGCCTCCAGTGTCCAGGTAAACGCTGGTGTATGAACGAGAACGTGCTTGCAATGTATGCTATGTATATCATGTATGTTCATTAACAAGAACGGCAAACAAATAGTAAATATCAAACTGTTTTTTCAAAATTCTCTCAATAACGGTGTCACTTTTATTGCAATTGATATTTTGTTTATGTTGCTACCTCATGAAAAAATAATTGGTTAAGAATGTTAGACATGTACTATTCACATTCACCTTGACCTATATGGTATTTTCCACCACAGAGACCAGTCCTCCCTCACTCCTCAACATACATAACCACTTCCCTCTTTCCCTCTTTCCAGCTCGTTCACCTCTGTCCGCTCGTTTCCTTGTACATCATCCATTTATTATGTACATTTCCTGAGCTCCCTGACACAGCCCACACGGGTCCAGTTATGACACAGATGTGGGCTGGAGCCAGGGCCAGACCTGGCCTGTGGGTTGAAGTTTTATGCTGTTGCAAACGATCCACATTTTAACCTGTAATCTGAACATAATAATCTATGAGCCCACAATCTATGATTGTGCTCTTGTTGATAAAAGAATCTGAATAAATATGCAGTGGTGAGAGAGAAGTAAAGGCAAAGGAAAATGGGATTTCTTTGGTGAAGGTTCATTCTGTCAACTATTCTAAACATGTATTTTTGGTCAGCAGGAGCATTTGTTTACCCGCTGCTTCACATGTTCCAGTAGCCTTCCTCAGAAGCCTTCCTCATTCGTCCAGGAGTGTTCCATCATAGAAAAATATTCAGTTGTTGTCATCTAGAAGATTAGTTTCAGGGGAACCTTAAAACAGTCCAAATGAATAGATAAACAGGAAAGGCTATGATCAGGAGGCTCTGCCTGGTGGACCGGGTTTACGCAGCTCAGAGCAGGATAAATATGTACAGATTGAGAATGACTCTTTGATGAAAGTCAAAACGTCTTGTTTTTCAAAAACACTGTCTAGTTGACTACAACTTTTGATGAGTTTTTCTACGAACTTCCTCAGAAGCGTTACGTGATGGTGTTGTGATGTATCCTACAGGCTGTTTACATTCCCAAACAGACAGTAGTGTGCCCACTCTTTCCCCTTGCTGTCTGATGTCTTCTCCTGAATCCCAGGTGTGTGATAAGGTGTAGCCCCCCTCGTCACGATTCATGCTCCTTGAACCTCGCTTGCAGATCTTGATGGCATCTCTGATCAGCCAGAGGTGGTTTTCTTGCTCTGCTTGTTCTTTTCCTGCTCTTGTTTGTCTGTTTACCATTTCCTTTTCACTTTTTTTGTGTTCCTATCTATCTATCTATCCATCTATCTACCAGTCTAGCTGTGTGTGTTCTTAGAGCTTAAAGTGTGAAAATCAGTATTGATGTATGTATGTCCTGGTTTAGTCTTAGTTTTGGCCAGGTTTAGTTCTGGGTTTAGTTTAAGTTTTAATGGCATTTACTTGAGCTAAACACAGAAAAAGAAAGATAAATACATAATCTGGGACTCTTTCATCATCATTTTCACCATTGCGCCGATGAAAACTGTTCAAATCTAAAAAATTCAGACAGAATTTGTTGCCCCCATATGAAGCACCACATCTATCCCATGTCATCACCTGTTAATGGAGTCCAGTTTTGTCCTGCACTTGCGCCCTGGTAAAAAAAAAACACAGAGAAAACCCTACAAAATGAGTTTTAAACTGCCTGCATGACATACTCCAGGAAACTATGTGCGTAAATACTGCTCTCCTTTGGGTCACTATAATGAGGAGAGAGCTGATGGGTGTTAACAACTGAAGAACAAAACTGAAATGTGAAAAAAGATCAATGTAATGTTGTAATCGAATATAATCACTGTGTTTTTAGTGTTTGATTTCAAAACACAAAAAACTGGATGTTGTTTTTTCTTACATTTTTGTTAAACTTGTCGACTACTGCACAACATTTTCAGTACATCAAATTGTTACTTTGTTTAATTTTGAATGTTCCTGAAGGGCTTCCGTAGGAGCTCAGACTGTGAAAATGAAAGTTGACAGGTGCAGAAATAAAATATTGTGCAACGCAATCATTACAGCTGTTAACAAATATCCTCCACACATCTTTAAGCAAAATATTGTCCTTAATCATTTTAATAATTTGTCTTTTCAAACATCTCACTCGCCACTATGACCAGCAGGGGGTGTGGTGTTGGAGAACAATAAACCAAGTGTTCAAAATGAATACGACAGTGCTGTGAAGAACTTGTTTTCATACATATTTTAGTCAAATGTTGATGCAAAAGTAGACAAAATAAAACAGTTTAAAGCTATTGAGAGTTGTGAGTTGCTGCCAACAATTTGCTTTGCCTTTCACTGCACTTTTGAGTCTGATTGACAAACTGGCTGCAGTCTGGGCCTCCTGCTGCGGGGTTTGAAGTCCCCACCCTCAAATGCAACACATTTGAGGCCAAAACAAACCAATTGACTTCTCCAGGAGAGTCGTTTCTCAATATTAAGTTGCTTTTATTTGATTACAACATGTTTGTATTATCAACTCTATTAAGTTAAAGAATAAAACTACCCTTAAACGTGCATTATGTAACTTTTTCTGGTGCGGGTGTTATTGCTTTGCCTGGAATTGTCCGCAGTATGGCATCAAATACATCTGACTTGCATCTATACAAATCCTGCTGTTTTTATTGCTTTTAACAGCTTTAAAGACATGGATTCTTGCTGTGAGCGTGATCGCCTCTCCACAGATCTGACCTGTAACTTGGCCTGGCATCACCTGCTTTACTTCATGGAAATAGATTAGTTTAAAGCCAATTAAAAAAAATTAAAAGGAGTGCTTCTTGGCTACATATGTGTCCAAAAAATGTATTTAAAAAAAATAGATTTTCAAAAACAGATTCTCAATTGGAGAAAAATGTGCTTCTTTACAAGAAAAACAGCTTTGTCTATTTGAGAACTGGGCGCGTAGCTCATCAGCCACGCTGCAATAAAGGACATCTATTTTTTAAACTTGCCTTGGATTTTTGTCTTTGGAAATATTTATCATATATATTTTCAACTCTTTTTATCCAAAAAAACAGAGCTGTTTTTCTCTTTTTACATTTAAATCCATATTGTGGAACATTCTAGGTAATGAAATGACATCTCTATGGAGCCAGGCAGATGGCGCCTCCACCAGAAAAGTTTCATTGTGCACATTGACGATTTGTGTATTGTACTTTTTGCTGTCAGTTTACTTTTGTCCTATCTTCGCTCTGGTTATTTTATTTTTATTTGACATTTGATGATTCCCCAATTAATTAACCAATAAAATATGACCCTTATGAACAACCTTATGAACTATTGACACTGGATAAAGAGAAGCAGAGAGCGAAAGCGTCAAAACCAAACTGATTATACATTTACAATATGCGATGGAAAGAAAAGGTCCAGCTTCTTTAATTCCATGATTCTTGTCCTTGTGCTCTTGATGCATTGCTCTCCATTTATCAGGGCCTGGAACTACAACAAATGGTCTTTAACACTGCCCTCTTGTGGCTGATTTTTTACATCCGTCAAATTTACTCCCACTACCCAAAAGAAAAAGGAAAAAAAAGGCATGTACTTGTAACTTGTGACTTAGTATCTCTATTCCCCTTTTAGTAAATGTGAAATTATGCTGTAGATGCCGGTCTCAACTACTTCCCTCAGTCCTGGGTGTGACCAAAGTTACTGGAACAAACTTAATAATAGGAAAACACAGAGCATAGATGAATAAACAAATACAAGTGGAGACTAGTGTCACTATAATTTTGTTATTGTGTAAAAGCTTTTCACAACACAAACACAACCCCCAATCACTTCACCTTTGTGAGTCAGTTTACAGCCATCCTCATGTCTCAGTCAAGACTCATGTCTTTCAGGGATATTCAAAGTTCACCATTAATCTCACAACAATAATCACAGTGTTTCTGCTTGAGGTGAACGTTACTCTTGCTAAATGTTGGAATAATTGTAAAGATTTTATCTTTCTTTTATACATTCATTATTATTGTATGATTTTGTGTGTTTAATAAACTGTTTGTGAGACGATGTTGCAGAAGTAAACTGCTGATCTAATCCAATAGTCTGTTGAATTTCAAAACTGATGAGCAGTAAGAAAACAAAGGAACTACCACTCAAGATGAGTTGCTGAGATCTAAGGTCAACCAAAGTCAACAGACAATGATGACTTTGTGTTGCACAGTTTCCGCCATGTGTTCCCTATCCTTTAGGCGGGCTGATCATGATATAGGGTTCCCATTATCTTAATAAAAGAAGGTGATGGGGATGCTTGTTAGGAAGCAGAGGCAGATGACATGGAAGATCCTCTGCCCCTCCGTCTCCTCCGGAGAAAACGATTTTGATTCCCTTGTCTTCTTCTCTTTTGTTATATGTGGTTGTGTAGATTTTAGGCCCATCACTAATATAAATTAGATTTTTTTTTTTATCTTTGTGGCGTCACAATTATTAATCTTTGAAAGCATCTTGTTTTTTGTGGTGTCAGTCAGTGTCTCTTATGCGCCCTTATTACTCACGATTGTTCATTATTTGTTAATTAATGATCCCTTGTGGCTGATAACGAATATTTTATTCATATTTTGTGCGTCTTTGTGTTTGTTTTTCAAATGAATTCACAATATTTAGTATTTCATTTTTAGTGGCCTTTCATTGTTTTGTCGTTTTATTTGATTCTTTCATCAGCTTTGACCTCTGTGTGATAAAAAACAAAACTGATAACTAATTTAAAAACTGAATGATGTCATCAAAAACCAAATCTTTTTTTTAATGACTGGCAGTACAACAAAGTAGGTGTATTCCCAAACCTTTAACTGTAACTTGAAAAGAGAAAGGATTTAGTAGGAATGATTTCATCTTTCGCGATACGTGATGCAGTGTGACTCAGGTTCTTGCCCTTGGCCCAGTTTATTCAGTGATAGTTTACTGACGCAAAGCTCTGTAACACACATCGTTGTTTGTCACTAGTAACTTTGCCATCTGAGACACAGCAAATAAACATCAATCTTACGTGTCATTGGCCATCTGTATTGACACGATATTCATCATTACTTTTTGAGTGCAAACATAAATAAATAGACGGAATATTTCAAAATAGAAGAGTTTTTCAAGTGTAAATGTATAGACTGAATGGTTATTGTTAAACATGACTCAAGACACAGAAATGAGGTGTGTCTTCAGATAAGATGACTGTGTTTCTTTCAGCTGTAATGTCGGTTATCCATATTCGTCCAGGAGTGTTCCATTGTAGAAAAAGATTCAGTTGGTAGTCATTCTGGACTCTGTTTTAGAAAAACAAAACGTTTCAACTCTCATCAAGAGTCATTCTCAATCAGAGAAACAAGTCTGAGAACCTTTGTTTTTTATCCCTACTCTGTGAGAGCCTGCCACAGGGCGGAATCCTGCCTATTGCGCCCATTGAACTGGATGGGCTGATTGTTCTATTGTTCCCTGCTCACCTTGAGTGCCTATTTAGCATTCCAAATGCAGGGCTGTCTGCCAGGGTTTCAGCGAACCATTATAACAACGGAAGGTTGAATCATAACCTCATGCTAACTTTTAATGAAGGATTCTCTTTTTAACAAGATTGCCTCCTTAACTCTCTATTTGTCAAATCATATTTTTCCATGCTCAGAATCACTCTAATGTCTTCAAAGAGTGTTTTTTGGCTTTGAGATGAAGATGCACGGCGCTCTGGGGTCTGAACTTTGCGTGTCTTTTCTGTGCTGATAATAGCTCTTGTGCAGTGCTGTTATTCTCCCCATGTAAAACCGCTCTTACAATTTCTTCACTGCATTGGATAGAATAACTACATTGCTCATGTTTTTGTGTCGGCATCTTGTCTTAGGGTGAACCAGTTTTTGCTTAAGTTTTCCTGGTTTGAAATAACAGGACTTCGTGTTGTCTAAAATTAGTTGCAATTCGTTGTTTATTTCAAACCAGGACAACAAGTTAAGACAAGAAACTGGTTCACCCTTAGGACAAGATGCGAACAAAAAGAGAATGTAGTGTATTCTATCAATGCTTCCCTTGTTTATAATGGTCTTCTGAAACCCTGGAGGACGCCCTGGGCATTCGGATGCTAATAGGCACTCAAGGTGCAGGCAGGGAACATATAGAACATAGGCCATCCAGTTTCAATGGGCATTAGCGGAGGTCCCGCCTGTGGGCAGGGCTCTCAAGAGTAGGATATAAAAAGGAGTTCTCAGACTTGTTTCTCTGATTGAGAATAATCTTGGAAGAGAGTTGAAACGTTTTGTTTTTTCTAAAACAGAGTCCAGATGACTACATCTGATCTTTTTTCTACAATTCAGCTGTAATGTAGTATTTATGATTTTCTTCTGCTGGTGTTTACAGAAACTATTTTGGGATTAACTGGTTGAATTTAAGGTGGATCCATATCCTTTTCCTGCCCTGTGAGATAAAAATGTGTTCCTTACGCAAAACCAACTCGGTACGCCACCTGCTCGTCTCCCTGAGGCTGTTATTGCTTTGCCTGGAATGTTCCACAGTGTGGCATTAAGAGGAGTCATCTCCATAATAGAGACAAGCAGGTTGAGCCGCCAAGCCAAGTCACTGGTCAGCTCTGTGGAGAGGTGATCACAATCGCAGTAAGAAGGTAGGTTTTTCAAGGGTTTTTTTGGCAGTAAAAACACACAGAATCAAATAAATGAATGCCATTCGGGGTAAAATTCAAGGCGAATCTTCACGGAGACCAGAAAAGTTATGCAAATGCTCCTTTATATAAATGAATAACTTGATGACTAATGATTAAACTCATCTCTGTTTCTGAAAACCTTTAAGATCATTGGCAATATCAATTAGAAATAGAGAGCACCTTTCAGAGATTGAATTAAATATAGTTTGACCGCCTGAAAAAAACCCCCAAAAAACCATCTTATTCAGGGGTAATGCTTCATCACTGAGTTTTCAAGCCTTTACTGATGCAATTTGACTAGAGTCGGTATATTTTCAGCCCTTTGAAAGCGAAACAAACTCCAAACGTCTTGAATACATCACAGTTGAAGCTGCCTCTGTCTCTCGGAACAGTCTGCGCTTTAGGGAGTTTGTTCTTTACACAGCAGATGGACCGAAGCCAGAAAACACTGGCAGGATCCTCCAACACCACATCCATCATCTGCCCTTGCGCTTTTCATCACTACTTTTGTCCTTTAATGAACCTTTTTTCCTTTAGACTGGAAGTTTCCATGGTCCTATTTGATTCAGTGTTTCTTTTTTTTCTCTCTGTTAGGGGAAAAACATGCCAAATTGACTCTTGACTTCCCCTTTAAATGAAGATAAAAAAAGTCCTGGGCATTTCATAGTTAATTTTACACCACACATATAACCACATTAGCCCTGTGAGCTCACAGTAATTTAGAATAAGGATATGTTTCCCCTGTACTCCCTCTTCCGTGTGTAAATTTGGTGTATTTGAAGAAAACACTAAATGTGTTCCCCCAGGATCGTCAAACGGCTTCACTTCAACTTCATCTGAGTCAATTTTAGTCAAAACCTTTTCATCACGTGACTTTTGGAATCCAAACAATAATCGTTGGACTAATCGATTAGCAAAATGATCGTTATTTGCAGCCCAAAATATCACACTTTATGTTTACATTCAAACATTGTTGTGCTGCGCAGCAAACGTATTTCTTCAGTGGATTATTTTGCGTTTAAATCATGAACTGTGAGCCGGAGAGGTAGTGCGAGTCTCTCCAGATGTTGCTCTGTCCACAGTTGGATGACCTCCTCTTGCACTGGGCACAGCGCCTGTACTCCACCAGTTTGTCCACCAGCAGCTGACCGGCCGACCTGAGCGGGAAAGAGGGGAAAGCAAAGCAAAAGCTAAAGGAAACATGTATTTAACTCACAGTGAAGTGGATCAACTGTGATGCTTAAACAGATTATAGTGCTAGAGGGAGAATAATGTGTTAAAAAGAATATCTCATACGAGGAGACTCTGAGGAAGTTCTTCTTTAAGGTGTGGAAGGGACAAAGAACAGAAACATTTTGGTGATGAATCAATGGCTTATTTTAACACTGCTTTTGAGTTATAGACAATCAAATAAAGGTTTATTATCACTCGCAAAACAAAAGCTTTCACACCTCAAAATATAAGAATGTTTAACAATATTAAATGGAGTCTGGAAGTGTTTGTAGTTGAATGTAAAAATGAATGAGCGAGAGGTGGAAGTGTGGACTTTTCTGCTTAGTCTGCTTGGTCCTGCTTAACCTAAACATCTCAGCTATGTACCAAGACCGTCATGCACCACCACCATTTAAACTGACAAAATACGGTCAAATGTGTTTCTGTCACGGACCTCAAAAAGCGCCTCTCATCTTCCTCTCGTTGTTGTTTCAGCTTCAGACCTTGGCTCCAGTCGTTTTCCAGAGACCTGCTCATGTCCTGTCTCTTTTCAAAACGATGAGCTCGATCCAGAATCAACCTGTATATTAAAACAATATATCAGCCTTCATGTATTTATCATTAGCATCAATCTTAACACTTTGCTGACTCTAATCGGTTTTGTTTGAAGATCTCTCGCTCCTTTTCCACCCGCGCTTGATGCTCTTGCAGTTTGTCGCGCTTCCCTTGAGTAGCAGTGCTGAAATTGGCCTGAAAAAGCTAAGAATGCAGAAGAAAGAATGGAGAATTTTACTGATTTGAATTGAACTTTTGGTTACTTTATTTTAATTGGTCTTTATTGTGCAGAGATGAGATGAGATATACTTGTTATGAGTAAATGCTAGAGTTAGAGAGCATTTATCTTTCACAATCTGACAACTTCTATGACAGCTAGCACTCTCGCCGCACAGCAAGGTTTCGGGTTTGAATCTCAGGTCTTTCTGTGTGGAGTTTTCACGTTTCTTTCCGCGTGTGGATGGGTTTCTTCTGGGAACTCCGGTTTCCCCCATCAACCCAAACACATGCACAAAGAGCAATCAAACATGACCAAGTTCTTCTGAAGTACTGTTTAAACTAGCATTTCTATCATGAGTTACGTCACTGTTTTCTTTTATTGTTTCTCTATCCCTTGTGATGTAAAGCAAAAAGTAATTTGGTGTTTTATTATAATTATTATAACAAGTGTAAGACATAGCTGTCAAAAGCTGCGCAAAACACAAGGCAGAAGTATATAGAACTATGAATATTTACACAGTTAAAAAGTGAATTGAATATTGTACAGTAACCTCTTTAGCCTGTTTGCGGCTCTCGATGAAGCTGTCAGGATTTTCAGAACACGTGAAGAGGAAGAGGTCAGAGTGGCAAACAGGAAGTGCAGTGCTCTTTTTATCCACAACCTACAAAACAAGTCGTGACATTGTGTTCAAACAAAAATAACTAAAATGTCAATCAATATGTGGTACTGTTTATACTATAAGGATGCATGGGTGTAACTCTGCCTTTAGTTTACAGGATCTCATGAGTCATAGTTTACTCAAATAAATCCTTTAATATTCTTCTGCAGTCTAAGCAGCTCCTCCGGGGAGATCCCGAGGCATTCCCAGGCCACAGAGAGACATAGTCCCTCCATAGTGTCCTTCTCCTGGGTCTCCTCCCGGTGGGACATGCCCGAAACACCTCCCCAGGGAGGAGTCCAGTGTGGAAGTTCTTTATGAGAATGACAACAATGTTACGTGTGATTTAGAGTGATCGCTCGAATTAGATGTTTTGGGAATAAAGTCAGTCTTTCCAGATTAAAGATGAGTTCACACTGGTTTGGCACTTGTTTGATATTTGTTAAAGGTAACTTCTCTGGTGGAGGATCTACTTGTCTCCATGGAGATGTTGTTGTTCTCCTTTGCTAAGTATGTCAGCTAAGGATTACAACTTTTTATCACAAACTCAAGTCAGTGTTTGGTGAGAAATTGTTATTTTCTGTTTATATCTCATTTTTGCCACCTTGTTTTTGTTGAAAACTGCATTCTCTCTCATCCAATCATCTGGCTGCAGTGTGTTGCTCCTCCTCAAAGCCGAAAAGTACCTCACGTGGGCCGCTTCGGACCCCACATGGTTTAATCTAGGTTCAAGTCAAGGTTTAGTCCGGGTTTTGCCCCATTTTTGATATTTGGGCTTGTACAGGGGATGGAAAGTGCAGAAGAGCAAAAAGACCAAAGATGAATATGGCAAATTATTTTGGTGAATAGCGACTTATTTTGACATGTCCCCGCTCAAAAGTTAAACAATGAAATGATCAGTTCTGTAACTGTATCTTATGATTCGACAAAGAAGAGATGCCTTGGTTCAGTAGAGGGCCACACACAATTGTTCTGGAAGAATAAAAATAACTCTTTGACATGATAATGTACTATGGCTATGCTTGCCAACATAATAAGACTGATTATCTAACAATCTGGCAACCACAAACATGTGGCATTCAATCTGAGCCATTTATTCAATTATTTACTTATTTGTTTTTTATTTTGTACATTCATACTAAATTGATTTAACTTGATTATTTTGAAAAAAAAAAAAAAATTTGAAATATGTATAAATAAGATTAACTCCAAAGCTGCCACAATCCGCTTAACATTATGAATCATGCATTTCTCATTTTGGGTGCGTGGCTAGGTCTTGGACTTTAAAATGACATGTTCTCTGCTGTTTTTATATTTATGTCGGAGAGTGCTGATAATTCGGTCTGTAGTGCAGTAGTTTAAACAGTTGTCGTTGCTGTGGTTTCCTTGCCTGAAGAGCCAAAGCCTTCCGGTAACGCTCCGTCGTCTCTTGTTTCTCTTTGAGTTGCTGAGCCTTGACTGAAGTTAACCTACAACACACATTTGCATTGGCTTTTTAAATATGACATTATAAATAAGCTACGCTTTTGTCATTCAAGTGGTTTATTTCTAAAAAAGATACCTCAAGATGCATTTAGGAACCAAAATCCATTATAATAATTTTGGTGCATATGCATTTCCACTCACTCTTGCAGTAGCTTTGCCCGCGCCAGACATTCAGACATCTCACAGTTTTGTTTTTCCTTTGCCTTGTGCTGTTGCTTTTGCTGATTTGGTTTGAAGCTCGTTTATGTACTTGTGCTGTTTGCGCCTCGGAGTTGGAGTCACGGTCGAGACGGAAAGATGAAGGAGCTCTACACACAGAGAGATTTGATTCAGACCAAGACATTTAACCATATACACACCTCTACTTGTGACACAATTAATAACAAATGCCAATCCATTAAAAAGTGCAGGTTGAAAAAAGCGGAAAAAGCATCTGTGTGTGTCTTGGATTGTCCTGCCAGCAAACGTAATTTTTAACGCTTCCTTTTGCTTTCCAAATATACATATATTCTGACAATACATAGCATAACAATAATAGGACAATGACAACTAAAGCTTTGTCTAAAATTGGATTGTCTATAAATAAGAAAATTCCTAACTTAATTATACTTTGAGGATGGGAAATATGGAAAAATAATAAATCCCTATTTCGATTTCATCACAATACATACACACTTTTCTTATTGCATTTAAGAAGTAAAGAAAGTCTTCTTCTCCTGAACATCTCTGTCATTGGTTAAATCCAGTGGCTCTGAGCAACAGGAGTGGATGTGAAAAAGTGTTTGAGCAGAAAGTTGCATTAATATGAGAATCACAATATAACGATATTACCAGAATAGCAGATTGTCACAGGGATGAGACCGCAATTAGAATTTTCACCCAGCCCTAGGAGGGCCATCTGCTCGAAAATCTATTGCAAGATACTGCGAAGCCTTTGACCATGGAACTTTTCTAGACCAAAGCAATATCCCATCTCACAACCCTGAGCTGTAGAGCTACTCATCTGCCTGTGATGAACTCTCTCTACACTGACTGAACTGTTCCTCATCTGCCTGGTATGAACTCTCTCTACACTGACTGAACTGTTCCTCATCTGCCTGGATGAACTCACTACACTGAATGAACTCTTCACCTGCCTGGATTAACTCTCTCTACACTAATTGATCTGTTCCTCATCTGTCTGGATAACTATCTCTACACTGATTAACTGCTCTCATCTGTCTGTCTGGATGAAACTCCTCTACACTGAATTACTGTTCCTCGTCTGCTGGATGAACTCTCTCTACACTGAATTAACTGTTCACCATCTTACCTGATGATCTCTCTACACTAATAAACTGTTCCTCATCTGTCTGTGAACTCTCTGTACACTGAATTAACTGTTCCTCATCTGCCTGGATGAACTCTCTGATTCTTGAATGAACTGTTCTCATCTGCCTGTATGAACTCTCTCTACACTGACATTAACTGTTCCTCATCTGCCTGGATGAACTCTCTCTACACTGAACGAACCTGTTCCTCATCTGCCTGGATGAACTCACTACACTGAATGAACTCTTCACCTGCCTGGATTAACTCTCTCTACACTAATTGATCTGTTCCTCATCTGTCTGGATGAACTATCTCTACACTGAATTAACTGCTCTTCATCTGTCTGTCTGGATGAACTCTCTCTATACTGAATTAACTGTTCACCATCTAGCTGGATGATCTCTCTACACTAATTGAACTGTTCCTCGTCTGTCTGGATGAACTCTCTGTACACTGAATGAACTGTTCCTCATCTGCCTGGATGAACTCTCTGATCACTGAATGAACTGTTCCTCATCTGCCTGTATGAACTCTCTCTACACTGAATTAACTGTTCCTCATCTGCCTGTATGAACTCTCTCTACACTGAATGAACTGTTCCTCATCTGCCTGGATGAACTCTTTACACTAAATGAACTGTTCCTCATTAACTCTTGCTATACTATTCAGTTCATCTGCAAATGGAAGCGCGTCAGTCCTGGACCATCTACAGCCTCTTTGTCCATGGGAGAAGGATCTCTTCTTCACTGTGGTTCTCCCAGAGGTTTCTAGTTTTTCCTACAGGGTTTTTTGTAGTTTTTCCTCAAGGAAAAGAAGGAAGGTCTAAGGACAGGGGACGCTCTGGGACAGTTATACATTTTCTTGATTCCTGTAAACATTGTTTAATCTGTTTCTCTATAATTTATCTGTTTCATTGTTTGATTCTCTTACTTTCTGTTGGTTAAATTAACTCTGGGAATCCCACCGAGGCAACTGCTCTTGTGATTTTGGCTGTTACAAAGATGAATTGAATTGATGCAATTACATGTCCATACATAGATAAACATGTGACGGACACGGACCCTCCACCACGAAAGACCTTTGTCTTTATTCATTTACTGCAGCAGATTTTATGCAAAAGACTGTCTGGCTTGACAAACGTACCTATTTACTTATTCCATGAATAAAACTGTATTACATTTGCTCCAACATGAAGTCCATTGTAAAGAAGAACAGATATGATTGATTGTACTCACAGGATACTGAGGGGAATACGTCTCGTTTCTCTTCGCTGACATACTCAGATTAAAAGATGCAACGCCCCTGGCATGTTCATGGCGCTCTGCCAGTTGAGCCTGTACCACAAATAGTAAAATATTTATTCATTTAAAAACAAGTAGTAGTAATTTATACAAGCTGAGACAAGTTTTGGCAAACTAGTCAGAAGCACCCTTTAAACTTTTAAATATTTTGGTTTGGCACAGTATGTTGTTTGACATGAACTTAAAAGACACGGAGATGTTTTTATGAGCTCAAAACAGAGCACTATTACTCAACAACAACTCAAACCACAAACAAGTGGAGAAAAGATCTTTTAGACTATTTCTACAATTACTTTTTAATAATTTGAGAAGCTAAGTATGTAAAAATATTTGGTAGAGTGAAATGTTTCGTTTTTTGTTTTGTATGTATTTATTTATTTAACAGGACAGTTACATAATGCCCGAGGGCAAGAATGCTCGTACCAGATTATAGCTATGAAAGCTAATTCCCGTCCATAATCATCTGGACTCTGCTTTTGAAATCTCTTCTACCTTCTCAATTGAGACGGATTTCTGGATGGCAGTCTAAATGTCCAGGGGTCTGTACTTACGGACAGAACAAAAGTGTTTTTACATAAGCACTTTATAAATGGGACCCCATTTGAAACCTTTTCTACAACAGAGTTATAGCTGCAACAGTATAACTTATTATTAGTTTACTTATTTGTGGTAACCAAACTTAAGTAGTTATCATAACGCAGCAGTGATAATAGTTGAGATTGCAATTATTAAACTTAGACTATACTGTCTAAATAAATTTTTTATAACTTTACTTTGTGATGACTTTTTAAGAAGTGAATTTTGGTTCTAATGTGCTTTTAATTGTTTTATGCAATAATTTAAAGCCACCATGAATCTTTTTGTAATCTACTTAAAATGGTAAGGCTCCATTAACATTGCATTTGATTTCACCTTTTTGAGTGTAATCGAGTGTAATTCTGATCTTGATACATTTAAACAGTTGTGCTCATAACTATCCAACCTGCTCTCGCTCATAGAAGAGTCTGTCTTTGTGCAGCGCCCTGAGCAGCAGCACTTTCTCCTGGTTTTTCTCCTCTTCCTCCTGCTTCTGCCTCAGAGACACTGGGACGTTCCTCTGGGCTCGCTGTGTGCACAGGTAACACAGCTCCTGAGCAAGAGAAACATATACTCTCAGGGGTGACGGTCCTTTAGAACACTATGACACAAGTAAAAGTAATAGTACGTGACAGGATTTTTTTATTTGAAGTTGACTTACTTATGAGGACAAACCCTTAAACAATGCACACATCTAAGGAGAGACCATAAAATGAGGAAAACAAAATCATATTTGAAGGAATTTAAATAAAGATTTTGTCACTTAAGGGTGCGTTCACATCTGTACTAGTTTTGTCCCGGTTTGAGCCCAGTTAAATTCTAATTCAGACTGGGTTTAGTTCTGCTTTAGTCCAGGTTAAGCCCTGGCCTTGTCCGGGTTCAGTCCAATGCACCCTTACAGACAGTGGGAAGAGTAACCAAAACTTTTCCTTCAAACTAAATATAGGTGGAAGTAAAAGTATGACATTTGAAAACTACTCCTAGAAGTACAATTTCTTTACAAAATAAAAGAAACTGAGAACCCGCATTTGAATACAGCACATTGTATTATTAAGTTATATAGGATAAAGTTAGTTACATTCACTACTTATACTATTTTAGCCTTCTAAGATTGGATTTACCAAAACATGTTTCCTCCTCATGTCATTGCACGTTTCAAAAGCTTTGAGTTATGAAGTTTGAGTATTTATTTTTTTTACTGTTCCTTGAGTGATGCTATTTGAAAGTGGAACTATTCCTTGTGTTCAGTGTTGACTTGTGACCTGTCCAGCTCGAGTGTGTCCGGAGCATCTCACATGAGGATCAGCCACTTTGGGAAGTGATTCTGCTGGCGAAGTGAGTGGCCTGCGACTGAAACAGCACAAGTTTACAGTTTGTTCATGCATTCATTTTAGGATTTTTTTATTTCGTATTTCATTTTAGACCATTTCCTTTGTGGTGACTCTTAACACATTATCTAAATGAGATACAAATTGTTAACGGGTTCAAGTCAGTACTTTTTATGTAAATAAGTCAGAATTGGCATTTGATGTAAAACAAAATACATTTGATATGAATAATGTTGAATGGGATTGTGTGATTTAACCATGACTCAAACTTTAGAAAAAGGGTCTTTGTCTGATGTGTGCGAAGCATAAGTCAAGCTTAAGCATGCTCTTGAGTACCTCCGCTTTGGCATGTCATGCTTTAGAACTACTGAATGCACACATTACTTTACATCTGTGAGGCGTTTGCCCGTCAGGATGTTGCTGTTAGCACTCCATATATGGCTTCAGAGGGAATTACCATGATGAAGCTCCAGAGCTCTACCTTTGATTTCACTATCTGGGAACGTTTTCTGAGGCTCAGAGGGAGAGGACTTAGATGAATCAAGCTTATTAAACCTCCAGGTATGTTTTTGATGAGGGAACAAAAAACTAAAATGTAAATTTGGCATATACATGTGTCCATTAAAAACCAGCATCATGCAGCAGTTATATTCTGCCTTCAGTGTGAATATAGGGTCAGTGGCCACAGCACATAACATTCCCATGAAGTGATCTGGTTGTGTTGTTGCAATAGGATTTTTAAAAAAAACAGAAACTAACATAGCCTACTATTCTTAGCCTATTACACCCACTGTATAAACATTGTTGTGGATAATACAATGTAACATATGCTAAGTATGCACTGCCCTATTTAGGCCATGGGCCGCAAATACGTAATGGGCCAACACCCAATTTTGACCCATGGGTGAAAAGATGTAAGCTTCTCCCACTGAACCATGACAGAGAAACAACTGTCTGGAAAAAGGGAAGTTGTCTCGCCATCATATCACGCTTAACTAGAACAAGCGGCTTTAACTTCTTCTTATCCACCTTCATCTCTATCTTCTTTGTATTTTCATACCCTGAAATGTCCTCACTGTGAGACAAACAAATGCTCTCTTATCTTGGTTTTGTACCTGATTCCCTTCAGTTTCTGTTCACTCAGTGGCGTGTGGGCGGATATACTGCCGTGTGAGTTGAACGGTGTTGAGAGTGGAATCTGGCTCTGTGACACTTGTGCATCATTTATGGAGGTGAACCAGGGCCTGACGGACAATAGAAGACCCCCACAGAGATGAGCGTTACCTGCAATCTGACCCTAGCCCTGCACCAGCATGCGTGTGTGTGTGTGTGTGTGTGTGTGTGGTGTGTGGTGTGTGATGTGTGATGTGTGTGATGTGTGGTGTGAGTGTGTGCTGTCATGTGTGTGGTGTGTGTGTGTGTGTGTGTGTGTATGTGTGTGATGTGTGGTGGTGTGTGTGTGTGTGTGTGTGTGTGTGTGTGTGTGTGTGTGTGTGTGTGATGTGTGTGTGTGTGTGATGTGTGTGTGTGTGTGATGTGTGGTGTGTGTGTGTGTGTGTGTGTGTGTGTGTGTGTGTGTGTGTGTGTGTGTGTGTTATGTGTGATGTGTGTGTGTGATGTGTGTTGTGTGTGTGTGTGTGTGATGGTGTGTGTGTGATGTGTGGTGTGTGTGTGTGTGGTGTGTGATACTTGTGTGTCTCCACATGAAGTGTTGGCTCCACTTCTGTGGTCTTGGCAGACTGTGGGATCCAGTGGGATTTTTGCTCCAGCTGTTGAGAAATATCTGTAAGAAATATTGTTTTATAATATTGTTGTCATTTTACTGGGACTTATGTATGTGATGTATCTGTAATGTGTTTGGTCATTTGAATTTGAAAATGTTGCTTGTTTTCCAGATGTTGAAAAGATCATGATGGAAAACAAATCCATGTCCCCCCATTAGCTTTATCAAATGTACACAAATGCAGCTGTGGCAATGTACTGTAATATATCAGTAAAAATGAAATGCACAGTTCAATAATGATCAGCTTGATCTTTAAAAAGGAAAACTCAGGACAGTGCTCACTAAGTCACAGTGCTGATATTTCTAAGCATATGCTAATGAACAAGCATTTAATCCTTGATTTTAAAAATATGTTTTGAATGGTGGGAAAATGCCTTAATTGTTCTATTTGCTCTGGGTTGATTGTTTTTTTGAGCGTAAGTTAGCATTATTGTCAGACAGGAAACAGGATTCTTAAATAAATATCCAAACATGATTTTGCCTGGTTCATTTGGTGGTTCAAGTCGTCTGTCTTGGTCTGAAGGTGGAGAGTGGACTGTGGGTAGATTGCTCAAGTTCACAGTCTGTGTCTTTTGAAACTTGGATCCAGCAGAGGAAAAAGATGCACTGCTCCCTTGGCTCTAAAAGGACAAAATACTCATTATATTCAATAATATTAACCTGCATTCACAATACAATATATATACATACATATACATACATTATATATATATATACATATATATATATATATAATATATTATATATATCATATATATATACATATATATATATATATATATATATATATATATATATAATATATATTATATATATATATATATATATAATATATATATATATATATATATATATATATATATATATATATATATATATATATTTTTTTTTTTTCAAAATAACCATTACTCACTTTTTTGAAAGCGAAGAGAAGGTTGCCAGTCCCGTCCATAGCATTTATGAATTCTTGACTGAACTTCATTCGCACCTGAATAGAACAAATGTCATTACTCTGTCCACTCTCGAAATAAACACATGAAGGTTTGTACCTTAGAGTTTTTAAATGAGAGGACTCCAATTCCTTGGAATGGTAACAGGACATTCTTTTGGGACGCCAAAGTCCTGGCGAGGAGCAGGAGAGTTTCTCTGATACAGTCCTCGACACGGTCTCGACTGAAAGGTGTTTCTTTGGATACAGCCGTGTAGTTCAGGGGCACCACAGGAAGATGAGTAGCTGCTCAAACACACACACATTTTTACATGAACAATGGTTAATCAATAATATCACTGTGTGTCATACATCTTTACTTGTAAATTGGGACTATACAACTTTCCAATGTATTTATTTTTATCAAAATGTATTTGCACTGTGCATTATATTCTCTTTCTCCACTTTGAGATCAATAAAGTTAAATCATATCCTGTCATTTTATCTTAAATGGTCCAACAGAAACATCTAAGAAACAAATAAGTAAAACATACCCAGAACAAAAGAAAAAAAGTATGTAGCTTATCTTATTGATCCAATTTAATCAGAATATTTAACCTACCATTTTGTACCACACAAAAGTTTATTTTATTGCACTTGGGTTGTCAACATTGTTAAAACTATTGAAACTAGACATTTATTATAGATATTGATACTGAAAAAACAATTGTAGAATCGTGACAATATCTCACCAGCAGCCAATGGTCTGGCTTGTTTTAAACCCAGTGAATGAACCAGTTTCCCAGACAAGACGAAGATGGGTCGTTGAATTGTGGTGGACTTGAGTCCGAGGTCTAGTTTCTGCTGAGAAAAGGTGAAGGTTCCAAGTCCAGCCAGACGAATGCCCTGAAAGTAGAGGTCAGATACTAACTGCATGGAAGTGAGGCTAAAATGTTCTGCCTCAAAGGATTTTTTGTTTTAGTGTTACTTTCTGGTATAATTTGAAAGAAGAAAAACAATCAATAAACCAGTCAAAAGGCAAAACTCGCACTTTACTGGTCAATCTACACTCCCCACCTACGGCCATAAACTTGGAAAATGACTGAAAACACTAGAGGGCGGATACAAGTGGTCAAAATGAATTTCCTCCACAGGGTGACTGGGCGTTCCCTTAGCGATAGGGTGAGAAGTTCAGTCACATAGGAGGAGCTTGGAAAAGAGCCACTGCTCCAAAAGCTGAGATGGCTCAGGCATTTGTTCCGGAGCCTCCGGACCACCTCCCTGGGCAGGTGTTTCGGGCAAGTCCCACCAGGAAGAGGTGGGATGACCCAGGACACGCTGGAGGGACTATGTCTTTCTGTGACCTGGGAACGCCTCAGGATCCTCCCGGAGGAACTGGAGGAATTTGTCTGGAGTGAAGGAAGTCTGGGCCTCCCTGCTCAGACTTCCCCGGCCCGGATAAGCACAAGAAAATGGGTGATTCATTAAATCAATTTGTCAAAAAACGTTCACAGTTCATACCTTTAGTAATGCCATCTGACTTTTAATGTAAGCAGAAACATCAGCCCAGATATTTTCAATGTCTGTAAGGGGGGGAAAGGAAATGAGAGGGAGGTAAACGTTTTCTAAAACACAAACAAGCAGCTGCAATTAAGAAACCTAATTTTCAGATGTTCCGGCTTCTCATAGAACATGGGTCCAGCCACCAGATCCATCATGCACATTCAGTTCCCAGTGAGAGCTGAACGTTCTACATGAATATCAAACATAAACAGACCCACCGTTTGCGGAGAGCTGAGAGAGCGCAGGTAAAGTGCGTCTGTCCGCGCGTGCTGCCAGCCGCAGGATATCAGTCATTTTGTTGCATTGGTTTTGGTCGAGTGGTAAATCCAGTCTCTGGGTCTTTGTGGACGCGGCGCCGTTGCCATGAGTGATCCTGCACCCCTGCTGTGAGTGCGAGTCGAGCTACTGCACGCGTGCGTAAAGTGCGTGCGCCAAAACCCCGTGGTCAAGACTCAAGACACGTACATCGACAAAGACAATGACTTCAGTCTGCCTTGGAGGGTCTCAGCTGACAGGAATTAGTGTAAACAAAATTTCAACAATAGCCAAGCCTAAATATTCTTTTACTTTATCCTGTTGTCCAGGGAGTTGATGGTCCACTCCCAGATAGCAAAATTGTTGTGGCCCAGTTAAGGCCCACATCGTACACTATGATTTGGCCCACATAACGCGTTGGATTTACGGGACAAATGCGGTCCACATTCGTTTACCACAACTGGCCCACCGTCGGTATAAATGCGTTTCCACTATTGGCCCAGCAGTAGTATTACTTTCAATGGGCCATATCTGGCCCTGAGCCAACACTTGAATTTGGCCCACATAACCGGTTGATTTACGGCACAAATGCTGTTCCACATTCGGTTACCATATAAAGCCACATGTGAACCAAACCCCCAACTGTTAACCAGAAGTAGCCCTGAATATCTGAAGTGTTCCAAAGCTGGCCCACCTATAGTATACATGTGGTCAGATCTGGCCCAGACTTGGCCATACAACGTGTTGTGGCCCACTTATGGCAACAGATATGCTTGCTACGTGGCCACATCTAGCGCCAAATGTGGCCCACGGGATTACACTGCAATGGCCTATCTGCCCAGATGTGGACCATGAACAGAAGCTTGTGGCCCACTTATGCAGCAGATGTGGCTCACTACGTGGCCTACATCTAGGCAAATGTGGCCAACGATAGGCCAGGCAAGCAGCGCAAGGCAAGATTTTCTAATGAGGCACGAATGACAACAAAGGAAATGCTTCACACACAGAGAAAAATAGACGATACAAACAAAGACATGTTCAGAAAACAAGATTCCAAGAGCATAAAAGTAGAAGAGTGCAAATGAAATTTCACTCACCGTCAGCGAAGAAAAAAGCTAGTTAGATTTGAACATCCATGCGAGGCCTAAGATCTCAGATCAGGAGTTTCCTAGCGATTTTAGCTGCATAAAACTGAAGGCACATTCCCCATGTTTATTAGATCTCTGACCTAACCAGCAGGAGGCCGTCCGTCCTGAAGGTCCTCAGAGTCCGAGATGGTTCATATGGCACTAACATGTCCGAGATGTACTTTGGTGCCAGGCCATGGAGAGACTTGTATACAAGCAGAGCTGCTTTTTTGAAGTCTATTCTCTGAGCCACAGGGAGCCAGTGCAGAGACCTGAGCACAGGACTAATGTGATCGTACTTCCTGGTTCTAGTCAGGACCCGAGCAGCGGCGTTCTGGATGTACTGCAGCTGTTTTACAGCTCGTTTGGAGAGGCCAGTGAGCAGGCCGTTACAGTAGTCTAATCTACTAGAGACAAACGCATGGATAAGTCTCTCCAGGTCTGGTTTAGACACTATACTTTTGATTTTGGGCAATGTTTTTTAGATGGTAAAAGCTGCTGATGTGATTGATCTGACGTGGCTGTTAAAATTCAAATCTGAGTCCATTATTACCCCAGATTTCTAACTTGATGTGTAGGTTTTAGAGCGAGACTCTGGAGGTGACAGTTAACAATTTCTCTTTGTTTCTGTGGGCCAAAGACGATGATTTCAGTCTTGTCTGAGTTCAGCTGGAGAAAGTTGTTTTGCATCCACACACTGATCTGTTGGATGCAGCGAACAGAGTGAATCCACTGGTCCATATTCACCTGCCGTCAGTGAGACATAGATCTGAGTGTCGTCTGCGTAATTGTGATAGGACACATTCTCGCTGCGTATCAACTGACCTAACGGCAGCATGTAGAGGTTGAACAGAAGGGGTCCCAGGATTGACCCTTGGGGCACCCCACAGCGCAGGGGCATCCGGTCTGAGACACAGTTACCAATCTCGACAAGAATTTCCTGTCTTCCAGATAGGACCCTAACCAGTCTAGAGCAGTGCCAGTGATGCCCACCCAGTCCTCTAGTCTCTGTAAGAGGGTCCCATGATCGACAGTGTCAAAAGCAGCACTCAGATCTAACAGAATTAAGACTGAGGCTTTGCCCGGTCAGTGTTCAGAGTGGATGTCATTTGTCACCTTGACAAGAGCAGTCTCAGTGCTGTGATGAGGTCTAAACCTGACTGGAAAACATCAAATGAGTTGTTTATTAAGAGGAAATCAGTGAGCTGTTGGTAAACAACCTTTTCAAGGACTTTGCCCAAAATGGCAGATTAGAGATGGGCCGGTAATTACTCAGTACTGCGGCATCAAGACTGCTCTTCTTTAGGAGAGGCTTTATGACCGCAGTTTTCAAAGACATTGGGAATGTTCCAGATTGAAGCGACATGTTAACTATTTGAGTGAGTGGTGCTAACAAACTGTTCAGCACAGACTTTAGAAATCTGGTGGGTAACACATCGAGGCAGCATGTAGATGAACTCAGGCTGGATGATGATCTCCTGGACAGTTTCTGTCAGTTACAGGTGCAAAGTGAGTCAGCTCTAAGTGTGTAGGTGGTTTGAGGGTTATTTTTGCATTGTAGAATTGATAGCATTTCTAATGCCCTGAACTTTGTCATTAAAGAATAATGCAAACTCATTACACTTGGATGTGGAAATGAGTTCTAACGGCAGCTGAGCTGGAGGGTTTGTTAATCTGTTTACTGTGGCAAACAGGACACGCGAGTTGTTACTGCTGCTTCCAATTATTTCAGAAAAATATCCTTCCTAGTTCTACATAAAATGAGGTTGTACATGTACAACTTCTTCTCTGTAGATCTCTTTCTGAACCTGGAGCTTCGACTTGGCGCCATTTTCGTTCGGCCCGACGGCACTCCCTTTTCTGTGCCCTGACCGAATCATCATTTCTCCATGGCGCCTTCTGCTTATTTTTAACAATTTTAGCCTTCATAGGGGCAATGGTGTCGAGAACATTCAAAACACTAGATGTAAAAGAGTTTCAAACCAATCATTTACATTAGAACATGAGACATTTTCAAAGTTAATCATTTCCATAAACAGTTTTCCCGTGCTGTCCTTTATGTGTCTCCTCCGGACAAGTGCAATGACCATCTGGCCCAGATGTGGACCATACAAAAGAGCTTGTGGCCCACTTAAGGCACAGATGTGGCTCTCTACGTGGCCTATATCTGGGCCAAATGTGGTCCACTGAAGTGCAATGACCCTCTCTGGCCCAGATTTGCGCATACAACAGGCTTGTGGTCCACAAATTCACCATGCACAAACACCTGAATTACATAAATATCTGTTAGTTATTATTATTATAAGGCGTACGCATATTCTTACAACGGTAACTAGACATACATGCTATAACTTTTAGAAAACGTATGTTTATTTTAAATTCAAAATAAACTTAACTCAATGTTGAAAACAACATTTAACGGTTCACAACACAAACAGAGAAAAAGTGGGGAAGATGAATGGTAATAAAAATTTTACAACTGCTGTTTCACTTAAATTACCGAACATTTTTAATATTTAAATAATGAAAACAGCTAGCATGGTTGACTCAAATGCAATCTTCTAGGTCTTCTGCAGTCCTCTCTTTCCGACGCTCTCCTCTCTCTCCATTTTCCTCCATCTCTGTCGTAGCAAGATGTACCCATTTTTCATGAAGAGTTCTATCTCCTGGTTGTGTTGCCTGGGATGTCAATTTATTTCTCCAGACTGTGGCTATACATCATAAAATCTAAAACAAAACAAAACAAAACAAAAATATAAATATTAACATAAACATACAATTTAACAGTTAGGGTTCACATGACAACACAACATTCTATAAGTCCCATAGTTAGGCTTTGTGCGCTGTGCAACTTCCATTGGACTAGCTTATCTGTCTCCTCTGTTCCTGTCTCCTCCTCCTCCTGTCCTCTTTCTCCACTCTCCTCCTCTCTGTCTCCTTTCTCCACTCTCCTTCCTCTCTCCTCCTTTCTCCTTCTCCACTCTCCTTCCTCTCTCCTCCCTTTCTCCTGCTGTCTCCTTTCTCCTTTCTCCACTCTCCTTCCTTTCTCCTCCCGGTCTCCTTTCTCCACTCTCCTTCCTCCTCTCTCCTCCCTTTCTCCTTTCTCCACTCTCCTCCTCTTCCCCCTTCTCCTCCCTGTCTCCTTTCTCCACTCTCCTTCCTCTCTCCTCCCTTTCTCCTGCCTGTATCCTTTCTCCTTTCTCCACTCTCCTTCCTCTCTCCTCCCTTTCTCCTCCCTGTCTCCTTTCTCCACTCTCCTTCCTTCTCTCCTCCTTTCTCCTGCCTGTATCCTTTCTCCTTTCTCCCTCTCTCATTCCTTTTCTCCTCAGTCTCCTTTCTCCACTCTCCTTACTCTCTCTCCTCCTTTCTCCTTTCTCCACTCTCCTTCCTCCTCTCTTCCTCTCTCCCTCCTGTTCCTCCTTGTCTCCTCCTTGTCTCCTCCTTGTCTCCTCCCTGTCTCCGATGTTGAACTATGTGCCAGTTGTTGTTATTTTTTCTTCATGTGGATGGGCCAAGTAATCACAGAGATAATTAAATAAAAAAATATGATATAATGATTATACTCACTTCAACTGGCCCTGTGCATGATGGCTTATGTGTGCTTTAGCGTTAGCATTGACACAAACATGTCTCTTTATAAATACAAAAAGTGTTATTTGATGAAGAATTCACTTGCCTTTCCCATGTTGTCAGAGAAGCCCACCCAACTCAATGTTCACCTCTGATCTAGTATTTATTCATTTCAGACCAACTCAGTGAAAACATTATAAAAAATGAATTTCTCAGTAAGTACTGAGTCCTAGCTATTGTTAGCAAATTTAAATATAAACTTTGTAACAGCCATTCAATGCACAGGGCAATTGTAAATTGCAATCATTAGTAATTAAAACGTCAATAAACCAGTTGGTATGTTTTCTCTATGGTAAATTCATCAATAATCAGAGACAGAAGTGGACTTTGACCATTGTGAATACTATGGTAACGTTCATATTGTCTTCAGTTATGATATACTCACATCCTTTTTGTTTCTTCTTTGGCTGAGTTTCCTCATCTTCTGTCTGTAGGTCTGTGAATTTCGGCTAGAGGGAGCTTCAGCCGGGCTATTTGATAATTTGCTTAAAAAAGAAAGTTTTTGTTTAATATTTAACTCCAGGAATTATACATTTTATGTATTTTCTTTAGAAAGGTATAATGTAAATATTTAAAAATATATATTAGAAATATTATAATATATATCATATTATGTATGCATTATTTAAATGCCCAACTGGCAATAATTTAAGTCAATAACAATTGTATTCGTAATGTGGACCAATATTTTTAGATAAAAGTTTCATTATCATTATCTTTATTACCACTACTCGCGCTCTGCCCAGGCTTGGACAGGACGGTGGCTCTGAGGCTTGCTCTACCTTTTGGGAGGCGGACTCTGAACTCGGAGCTGGCTGAACGCTCCGAATAAAGGCTGGTTTGTGCTTCTCCATCGAATCCACGCAGACCTCCCGACGCACACGGCGGCCAATTGCGAATCTTGCTTTCTGGTTGGCTGCCGTGTGCGTCGGGGCCGCCCGGTGCCCGGCCCGCGGACAGGGACCCGGCTCCATTACGACTTTATACACCATGGAATTTAATACATTCATGTTATACACGCAGAAGCCCCCTGTCCCGCTCCAAAGCGCAGTTTTTACTAAAAGGGTGAAAATGCCGTGTTTATGGCATAAACGCAACGATACAAGGAGTTTAGCTGACTGAGCCTAGCTAGCTAACCCTCTTCAAACCCTGACGGAACAAAACATAATATACAAAACGAATTTAAATGACAACATTATATTTGCGGATGTGAATAAAAAAATATATAGACTTCCAAAACCCGTTTTTAATCCGAGAAAGAGACAGCGCAGCAGTCAAAGATTTCCGTGACGTTCTTTCAAAATTCGCGCTTCTTTCTATACTGACGCTTGACGTAGTGACGTAGCGACCGCCGCAGCCCGTTCATCCGGGCTTTTTCATTTATCTATTATTTCTTTTAAAGATAATGTTAATATTAAATTGCATATCAGAACTAACTATGGAATGTAAATTGACCAAGATTATGAAGTTTAGTCTCTGTATATTAAGGGGATTTACAAATAATGTGCTTATTTCTTTATTTCTAGGGATGGTGGAAAAGTAAAGATGTGTGAAGTGTGAAGTAAACAGAATAATGACCAATGGTTGTGTCCATGTGGTGTAAACCTAGTTTGATTCTGCATGAAATGTGGACCTATTTTATAGCTGTATTGGCATAATATTGCTGTATTTTACACAGGTCGAGTTCTCTGCATTAGGACCAATATAATTATTATATGTGGACAGACAGACAGACTGATGGAAGTTCCGCATCTTTGCCATATAGTGGTCCATATGTATCTTCCCAAATCTGGCCATATTTCACACATTGCATGTGGACCATATTAGGCTGACCTCTGGTTTACCAAAAAAACCAATAATGAAAGTGCCACATCTTTGCCATATAGTGGCCCATATGTATTTTACAAAATCTGGGCCATATTTCACACTTTGCATGTGGACCATATTAGGCTGACCTCTGGTTTACCAAAAGAAACCAATAATGAAAGTGCACACATCTTTGCCATATAGTGGCCCATATGTATTTTACAAAATCTGGGCCATATTTCACACGTTGCATGTGGACCATATTAGGCTGACCTCTGGTTTACCAAAAGAAACCAATAATGAAAGTGCCACATCTTTGCATATAGTGGCCCATATGTATTTACAAAATCTGGGCCATATTTCACACGTTGCATGTGGACCATATTAGGCAGACCTCTGGTCTACCTAAAGTAGCCTGCACCAGGACACCAGTCCTTGATTTTTTTACAAAATATTTCCTTAAAAATCTATAAAGGGGTAAATTGAAAAACAAAAAGGTGTGCGTGTTACCTGGAGACTAAAACTACTACAATAACTTGGAATTGACTTTCTAGGTCACCTGATTTAGAAGGTATTGAAAAAAGTCCTTGATTTTTGACAAAAATATTCCTTAAAAATCTATAAAGGGTAAATTGAAAAACAAAAGGTGTGCGTGTTACCTGGAGACTAAAACTACTATAAGAACTTGGAATTTACTTTCTAGGTCACCTGATTTAGAAGGTATTGAAAAAAGTCCTTGATTTTTGAAGAAAAATATTCCTTAAAAATCTATAAAGGGGTAAATTGAAAAAAGAAAAGGTGTGCATGTTACCTGGAGACGACAACCACTATAATAACTTGGAATTTACTTTCTAGGTAACCTGATTTTGAAGCTATTGAAAAAGTCTTGATTTTTTGACAAAAATATTTCTTAAAAATCTATAAAGGGGTAAATTGAAAAACAAAAAGGTGTGCGTGTTACCTGGAGACTAAAACTACTATAAGAACTTGGAATTTACTTTCTAGGTCACCTGATTTAGAAGGTATTGAAAAAAGTCCTTGATTTTTGAAGAAAAATATTCCTTAAAAATCTATAAAGGGGTAAATTGAAAAAGAAAAAGGTGTGCATGTTACCTGGAGACGACAACCCATAATACTTGGAATTTACTTTCTAGGTAACCTGATTTTGAAGCTATTGAAAAAAGTCCTTGATTTTTTGACAAAAATATTTCTTAAAAATCTATAAAGGGTTAAATTGAAAAACAAAAAGGTGTGCGTGTTACCTGAAGACTAAAACTACAATGATAACTTGGAATTGACTTTCTAGGTCACCTGATTTAGAAGGTATTGAAAACAGTCCTTGATTTTTGAAGAAAAATATTCCACACTTCTAAACACCTGTCACTTTAACTGCAATATTCAATATTCAACCACTCACTGCACGTTCACTTTCTGCACTACAACTTTAAACATAACTGTAAACTTGTGTACATAGAAATGCCTATTTTTATTTTTACTGTATAGTAATTTTAATTTGTTTCCTAATGCATGCCCTTTTTTGATTGAATATATGTTGTTTTATTATTACTCTCAGTGTTTTATGTTGCACCTTAAGGCCGAGACAAGTTCCTATGTTTGTGAATTTTGTTCATTTGACAATGGCAATAAACTCTTTCTGATTCTGATTAAAAATCTATAAAGGGTGAATTGAAAACAAAAAGGTGTGCGTGTTACCTGGAGACGACAACTACTATAATAACCTGGAATTGACTTTCTAGGTCACCTATTTTGAAGCTATTGAAAGAAATCCTTGTTTTTTGAAGAAAATATTCCTTAAAAATCTATAAAGGGGTATATTGAAAAACAAAAAGGTGTGCGTGTTACCTGGAGACTGAAACTACTACAATAACTTGGAATTGACTTTCTAGGTCACCTGATTTAAGAAGGTATTGAAAAAAGTCCTTGATTTTTTTACAAAAAATATTCCTTAAAAATCTATAAAGGGGTAAATGTAAAAACAAAAAGGTGTGCGTGTTACCTGGAGACGACAACTACTATAATAACTTGGAATTGACTTCTCTAGGTCACCTGATTTTGAAGCTATTGAAAGAAATCCTTGATTTGTGAAGAAAAATATTCATAAACGACCATAAAGAGTTAAATGTTGAACCCAAAGGGACTATGGCGACTAGGATTACAATTTAGATTGATGCTTAACTTGTTTCTTTTTATAAATATAATTGATTTGATATTTTTCAAGTAACACATTTTTAAACAAACGCTCGTCACTGCAACAGTCATTTAGAGACGGTCCCTAACTGGCGTACAAAGCGGCACTTCACAGCGCAGCTCCCCGCACCGTGCTCCTGCAGGCGGGGCACACTTAGAGGAAGCTACCGCTGTAGCTGCGGAGGCGAATGTCCAACGTCCAAAGTGAAACTAACTTCACCGCGGTTTGTTCTAACATGCCTGCTGTTTACTCGTGACGCGTCCATGTTTGGAGCCGCGGTGCGCTCTGCGCTCTGACCATTGGACATGAAGATGCGGACTTTATTGCGTGTCTTGTTGCTGATATCCAGCTCTCTGCTCTCAGGTACATGGTGTTGCTTTGAATATTTCGCTTTAATTTAGCAATTTAAAGCACTCTCTCTTTTAGCAGTCTTTTCTTCAATGTTATTTTATATTTTTGTACAAAAAAATCAAAATGATTTAATCTTAAAATTTCTAAAATAATAACCAAATAACAATAATACTAATTAGGGGTCGCGGGTGACTGGAGCCTATCCCAGCTTTAGGTGGGGTACACCCTGGACAGTGGCCAGCTCGTCGCAGGGTGTACACAGAGGCATAGAGACACAGACAAACAGTCACTCTCACATTCATTCACAAGGGCCAATTTACAATTTAATTTAACACATGCATGTCTTTGGACGGTGGGATGAAGCCGGAGGACATGCAGACTCGACCCAGATAACTGCTCTGCCACCGTGCATACTACTACTACTACTACTACTACTACTACTACTACTACTACTACTACTATTATTATTATTATTATTATTATTATTATTATTTTTATTATTATTATTATTATTATTATTATTATTATTATTATTATTATTATTATTATTATTATTATTATTATCTCAAGTGGCCTGCAATAATAGGCCTTTAGATCATTCAATCACAAAAGATGTTTTTGGTTTTTAAATAAACCATATTATATTCTTTATAGCCTGTAAGTGAGCAAAATGTGTAATTGTTACTTGATATGTAAATATGCGAATTTTATATGTAAGATTAACATCGCTAAAATATAAGATTTAATCTCTGAGGACATCTAGTGGTGACATTTCAGATTGCACTAGGCACTTTCTCTATAGTATTATATTTAAAAGAAAAGTGCAATAACACACACATTTAACATGGTTTGGCTCACAGAATATACGTTTTGTCCCTCAAATTGCATGCTCAGAAATTGTTTTGTGTTTTACTTATTTCTCTGTTTTCTCAGATGTTTGCTCAGAGGAGATATTTGTGAGGGCAGGAGACTTGGTTGCACTGCAGTGTCCAAAAACCAGAGGAATGGGTAACATGGCAACCTGGACCAGTTACACCCCTCAAAAGGGGATTTTAACCAGCGACACAAACTCAACAGCGCCACTTTTGATTCACAAGAGGAGCCTCATTTTACTGAGCGTCTCTCCAAATCAACAGGGAAACTACTCCTGCACTTTGGGGTAAAGAAAAATGTTTATAACGAAGGCAATCTGTTTTTGACTGACTTGTTTTTATTGTTCACCATTAGTTATGTAAACATTATTATAGATATTAACTCAGATACTAGCATATAGTTATGGATTTATTTAGTGAGCTATAACTCAACTGAAAGACTGAAAGACTTGCTGAACCTTAACCAAATGTCAACAAACCCAATATTTAATAGTTAAAAATACAATGAATTGGTAGAATGTATAAAAAGCAAATCAGAAAATCATATACCACTGAAACACTAAGTAGTGTTGGTAAAATCAAAACTTAAAAAATATTCAAGTGCTTGAAAAAAAAAGTAAATTATTCTATGATACAAAAATAGGAAATTGCAGAGTAGAGTATATTATTTCATGTTTTACTGTAAATGTTTTTGTGGAAAAAGAGGGAATATATTATATTTTATACCTGGTTCTGCTTCTTTTCATTCACTGTAATTTTATGTAAATTCCTTGTTTTATATCAGTCTGAATTGAATGAACTAAGAATTTTAAAGAAATGGATGTTTTGGATAATAATGACGTCTGTATTGTCAGGAACAACACATACTGGTCTGAGCTAGTTGTCTTGTCCGGCGTGTCTCATGGTGACCACAAGGGAGCGCAGTACACCACCACCTGCCACACTCAGGAGAGCTGCACTTTATGGTGTCCCAGCTCCAACACCCCTGGATCAGACACACCCAACATGACCCGCCACGGAATCACGTGGACTAAGGTATTTACCATAAAAGACAATATCATCAATTCAATTTTGATAAGTTTTATAGAAGACAGACAAGGGAATATTTATTATACATTGTTTACATGCTTTCTGTCACTTAAATTATGTTAATTGTTTCTTTGGTCATGGGGCTCCTATCTGTTTCAAGCCCCTCTAACTCATCTTCCCGTCTCGATGGTTTTAATGCTTTCACCCTCCTGTTGTAGCGCGGGGAGACGCTGTTCAAAGAGGTCTTTTTCTTTCCAAGTGTTGAGGAAACAGACGAAGGAACATACACTTGCACTCGCAGCTATCGCTACAAAGGTCAAACTTATAACACGACCTTTACCAACCATCTCTACGTCAAACCTCATGGTAATTTACTCTCAAGAACTTCATATTTTAACCAGACTTGAAACAATCGTACATTATATAGAAATCTAAAGCACTACCATGGTATTCAATAACCTGCTGAATTGTGCCAAGAATGAACTGAACTCTACTAGATAAACTACCATTGTTACTAAATGGTTTTCCTTTGTGTTTGGTACTTTTCGGATGCGGGTGCCAATAAACATGCCTATCTTGTAATTATTCCATTCGCTAAATTCAGATTTGACCTGTAACTTGGTTGCTTGTTTAGCGCTTGGTAAAAATGCTGATTCAAAATAAAATAAAAATGGATGTGTTTTTGAATAAGGGAATAATGTGATATTTCCGCACTTTTATGGTTTGTTTGACAGACATTTCACATTGTTATTGTAATTTAACCTGTTTAAATATATTTTTCTTGGATTTACATAATATCATCCGACTTTCGTTTTCGGGAAATTCCAAAAGTATATCGAGATATTCACTCTTGTCATTATCGCCCACCTCTAACTGTGGAATAGGCAAAGCCATAACTGACCCTCCACCAGAAATGCCACATCGTGTTACTTTAATATACAGAAACTGATTGTGATAATGTGAGAATTATCATTACAATTACATCTACGACTGCAATCGTTTATCCATATCTAATTTGCACAATGTAATTCTTTCCTCAGAGCCACTGCCAGATGTTCAGATTATTTCACCACAGAATGGCAATGTATTTGAAATTGAATTAGGTAAAATGAATACCAACAGTAATACAAATTAAATTTCAAAACAGAATTGAATATATTTCTTGTTTTCCAGGTTGTGTTTTTGTGGTCAACTGCA
This sequence comes from Chaenogobius annularis, assembly GCA_015082035.1. Lineage (NCBI taxonomy): Eukaryota > Metazoa > Chordata > Actinopteri > Gobiiformes > Gobiidae > Chaenogobius > Chaenogobius annularis. Next base: position 276,092 of record BJKM01000471.1, read on the forward strand.
CAGCCACAATATCCTCAGATTTTGATGAGGTTTTCTGGATAACTGACAAATCGTTTGTGGACACTGATACAAACTTCAGAGTCTTCTCCAACTCTACAATGTAAATCCAAGCGCCCCAAATGCAGGTCTGAATTGGTTTTGAACATCCTCTTTTCCATTTCAGTTTCCCAAATGCCAAGGAGACACGCATGAGCACATTGTTGATCTTCAGAGAGGTTTTAGAAGAGGATTTGTCGAAGAATTTCACTTGCAAACTTGAATCTGTGTCAGTGCTGTCAAGCTTTGTGACGATCACGCTGGAACAGAAAAGAAGTACGTTAGAGTGACCAAAAAAATCAAGAAACATGAATTGTTTTGTGGAAATGTACTTTTTTTTTGCTTACCTCCCTTTATATTATAATGTAATTGCACGTAACAAAACATTTCCAAGAATAGCCGTGCGCAATATACCATCTAAAATAGTTGTTTGCGATTTTTAAAAATTATTAGAATATCAAGTATTTTAGATAATGTATAAAAGATGCAAAAGAACTTAAAAGAGGAACAGAAACATTTTTCGGGCATTACCACCTAATTTCCTTGCACATTTAAGCACATTTTTGATGGATTACAAAACATTATGTGACGATATCTACCACCCCAGACCAATAACATTATTGCATCTTGTTCTTCAATTGATATTAAATGAAACGTATCTTATTTTTGTTCAGGTATTTATTATTGAACTGTAACATAAGTAGATCATCATTTTACATTTTGTTCAAAGTAAACCACAATATTGATCTAAAACATTTTTGTAATAGAAACAGGTCCAGAACAGATAAGCCCCGCCTCTCCATAGTTACATTTCACTGTAACAAGCAGCAGATTGTCATTTACATGTTTTATTTTTGTGACACGACATTTTAGAACCTTTCGTGTGTCACTTGGAACTTTAATTATTGTTATTATTATTTTTTCTATAGAACAAGAAACAGCACTTCTTCCTATTCTCATTATCATGGCCATACTCCTGCTGACTGCTGTGGCTGCACTGACTTGTGTAAAGTCTAAATTGGGTGTTTTACTTCGAGACCGTTGCCATACAAGCTCTGTAGCTCCTCCCACTGCCACCACCAATCATACCAAAGAAACCTTTTATTGAGGTTCACTGTGGAACTGTCTCGTTTATGATGAATAGAAATGCAATAGTGTTATATAGGGGTTTTCTACTCACGTAGTGTATGCATCCATCATTATGTGTAAATGTATTTATTAAACTTTATTATCACTGTAAGAATGCATGTTTTAAAAGATATCTTTAAGGGGAAAAAAAGCAAGCTAGAAAGCACCCCAGAAAAGTTACACGGTGAATGTTAAAGCAACTCTGAACATAATTTTATGCTTAATTTTAAAATCTAATTACAATACCTTTTGTAATAGTAATTATGGGATGTCTGGGCCGTAAGAAATGCCCCTCCCCTGTTTCAATGTGTTATTTCCTCTAAAAGTTCAGTGGGTATTTTCAAAAGAACCTTGCCCTGCAGTGGCTGCTCAGTGAAAACAGAGTTCGGGGAAGTCTTACTGCGCGCATAAAGCGACGTCATGATGAACGCTCTGCTGCTTCAGAGGACCTGCAGGAAAACTACTCTTGCTCAAATGGGTACAAACTATGATTATTACAAAGTATGTTATACAAATGGCAAATGCAGCCATTTTAAAGTATCAGTGGGGTCTGGGGCAAAAAGAACCTGCAGGAACTGGAGGTTTTTGCAAAAACCTTTAATTTATTTTTTTTATTAAACCTTTATTTAACCAGGAAAAATACAGTTGTTGATTAAAAATATAATGTGGTACGGTGTGGCCACTCACTGTTCCTGACAAGTCGCCTCAAGTGGGAATGAAGAATACAAAAATAGATTATCCAAAACTAACCTTTCCTCTGGGGTTATAAAGCATATTTAAATAATCACAGCCACACCTTTCTCTCCTGCGTCTCAAAATGAGATTTGAAACGTACTTACATTTTGTTTCTTTGTTGTCATAATAGAGCGATTAACAAGACATTTAACTTGAGAGTCTACACTAACCCGACCGGTGAGGTGATTGTGAGACTGTCACGCACAATACAGTCTGCTACGTTGGACAAGCCTGCGCTCTCTTCTGCCCAACCCCCAACACTCCAAAAAACAAGATTTTGCCAGCAAAGGAGTCGCATGGCAACAGGTTTTTGTGATGGTTATTTAATTTATTTTAAAAGCGCATGGAGACTTTTCTTGACTGAAGGTGACATTCTTCTGTGAACTGTGAGTGAAGTGAAGTGTTTTTGTGGTTCCCTCCTCTTGATGTGTATGTTTCTGTCCGATGTGGCAGAACAGGAACCTGCCGGGAAACTGTTTTTTTAATTGAGTCAGGCCAGATTAATGTATTTTAATATACTTCCTATAATAAAAAAAAATGAAATGAAGAACATATAATTAGTCTGGATCCCTGGCTAGCGGTCCACCTCCCTGTAAAAACATTCATACAGTAATTCCCCTCACCCCCATCATCTATGATCGTTTTAAAGAACGGATACAAATCTCTCTTTAGGGGGACAAAATCCTGTTCGAAGAGACGCCTTACTTCGCAAGTGTGAAGGCGTCTTCACCTGCATGAGGTCATTTCAGTTTTGGGGTCAAGTCTACAACATGACATTCACCATGGTACTAGATGTTTATACAAAAGGTAGTGATAAAGGGTCGTATTTTGCCCCCGGCGATAGCGTTGACGTGAGCCTTTTTCACGGGGCGGAGTCAGGGTGCAATTTTGCTATCTTCCCGACCTTAGCGCTGGCATAAAGAGGCTTGACTTGGCCCCTGGAGGCTGGAGTGGGATGGTGCCAGTCCATATTGAAGAAATGCACTCCTCAATGTCAGGTAATGTATTAAATGACAACGATGAAGAAGCCCTGCAGAAATACAAAGATAGCAACATAAGCTAAAGCAGGGCTAGTCAACTTTATTTTCCGAAGGGCCAGATTTTTCTGAGGGCCATGGTCCCTGGGCTGGAACTGCACAACATGCCATTGTAACAACATTTTGGGTCGCACAATTTCAATAAAATGAGTTAATACAATAAAATAACTACTGCTAGATTCGAGTTTTGTGAGAAATAACAAACAAAATACTTTTAACAACATTGCTTTGCAAAATTGCCCATCCAGAACTGAAACAGAGGACTAGACTAGAACCAGTCAGGTCTGTACCAGGACTAACCCAGAATCAAATCAGGTATAATCAAGTGCCAATGCAGAATTAAACCAGTTAACAAGATTTTTATTTAATTTTTTCAATATTTGGAAAATGGGTGTGGGCTGGATTAAATTGCTTGAGGGGCCTGATTTGGCCCCCGGGTCTTATGTTGAATAGCCTTGAGCTAAATCTTGTAAATTTTACATAACATAACATTACATAGATAATAACACCAACTCAACAGAGCCTGATAATAATAATAATAATAACAACAATTATAAACAGACTTACAGGTATTACGTAGAGCAGCAAAATACAACTATCGTGACAGATCAGTGGGTCTCAGTCCAAAACACTATGGCCGCCTACTCCCTAAACCTAACCTGTAGTGGCCTCTAGTGGCCGGTGGTAAACTCTGCACATACATGGTGATAGTGTTTGAAACAATGACTGAGAGCTGTGGCTTTCAAAAGCACCACCTGTGGGAGATGTGTGTCATGGCCTCACATACAGGCAATGAAAGAAGTGAGCACTATAACGGGTTGGTCTCCCGTTTTTCAATGAGTTAGATAAAAACAATAAATAAAATAGAATATTGAAATGCAGATGCGTTGCTTCTTTATTTAATTCACCTTTATTTGTTTTGCACAATGCGGAGTAAGTCCTCAGGTTGGGTTTATGCCATTTTAACCGGACCTGAGTGCTGATGGGATGCTACGGTCCGGGGGGCACTGTGGTCAGCTCATCTCATGTGCGGATCTCGTGTTGTGCTTTCAGTTTGTGCCAGTTTTACGCAGACTGGGACAAAGATTTGGGGTGAATGTGCTGTGACAATGGGGATTTATTCGAAATTTTCAGAACAGAGGTTCCTCTCTAAGATGAACATATGAGTCTGCAGGTCCAGTCTGGCCCAGACAGCGCAGTAACAGGTCCAACGCAGCGCAAAGAGCTTTAGAGGCCAATTCATACTTCATAAGAAGCAAGACGTTTGTTCGTTTCCCTATTGAGCTGCGAGAAAAAGTACAAAGTTCGTTTCGGCGCTGGCATTCATACTTTAACAGAAGCGCCGCAGCTGCACCCCGCCCCCCGTGATCCCCAACTGTTTTTACGCCGTAGCTATGGAGATTATTATCACCGACAGCTCAGTTGAGAGATTGTGGAGAGAGGAGAAAGTGGGAACTTTGCAGACGTGTTCTCTGTATGCTACAAATGCTTCGTGTTCTATTACAATCAGTCACACATTCAAAGACAAACGAGCCGAACGAGGAAATGAATCGTTACAGGCGGAGCGCAGACATACCAGACGCGGCCAGCATTTTATAACCCGTCCGAACCTGCCCCGCAATTAAATGAGAATTTCTTGTCGCGGCCCAACCCGACCTGTGGATCAAAACACGACTGCGCATCAGCTCAGCGCTGCGCCGTGTGCGCGTGTGCGCCGTGTGTGCGCCATGTGTGCGTTTGTGCGTGTGCCCCGTGTGCGCGTGTGCGCCGTGTGTGTCCTGTATCAAGCTGGACAGAGGGGAGTTTCCCCTCATCTGCTCCGCTCTCCTCGAATATAAAACCCACTCACTAATATTTTATTATGAGAAGTCTCAAGGGCATTGGACACAGGCCTGGCTGTCACTTTAGTCACACATTGTTGTTTGCTGCCGCAGTAGCTGATGCAGTGTTGGAGTCTGTGGAGCAGAGTTGTGTCATGGTCCTCGTTCCTGCCTCTCCAGAGCTCATCTCTGAATCGGCTCTGTCCATGAAGCCCTCGTGGACTGTCAGACCCGCCTGGTCCTTGTTAAAAATATATCCACCAAGAAAACAAGAGCAGAGCCTCTGTCTGAAACCTTACAGCTGTTCATGGATGCGGGACATTGTGTCACGTGGCGAGGGTCACTTGCTCAATCATCTTTCTTCTGGAAACAACTGTTACCTGAGAGAGACTCACAAAATATCACCGTTCCCTCATGCCGTAGTTGTAAGACAAACAATAACTACACATTATTATTTATGTATAGTAAATATCCTTAGAGTGTAGATGGATTTAATTGACTGATGATGATTGATCATGTTGATGTTTACAGAACAATAGATACATTTATATTTTGTAAATCATAACAGATGTTTACTTTCTTCATTTTGTAATTAATTGGTGCAATGATAATAATAACAACTGTCATGTGTAAGTTACTTTAGAACAAGGTGAGAACGTCTGCATCACAGTCTAACCTCTGCAGTCGATGGGGCCAAACACTGTTCTGAGCTCCAACAGAACCAGGATTGAGACCAGTCCATCGTCAGCAGCTAGTAATAAGTCATTTGTGACTTTTACTGTGTTGTGGTGGGCTGTGAACCCTGACCGGAAAACTTCAAATAAATGATTATTCTGTAGGTGGCGAAAAAGCTGTTTAACTACTAACTCTGTCAAAGATTTTGAAGTAGTGTCCATATTTTACCAACAGGTCAGGATCAAAGATAAGGCTATTTAATACAACACATCCGATGACCTTGTATTTGATTCTGGGTCACAACCTTTTATTATTGACGTTTATTCAACCAGGAAAGTCCCATTGAGATGGTTTTGATGGATGATCTCACTAAACCAGAGATTATTTGAGACATAAATAATTAAAGTATGTTTTTTCCCCCCCTACGGCTCAAAGATAGTTCTATTCTTTGGTGTGACGTGTCAAATATAGCACGTATTAACAGATAGGGTTGTAAGTTGTAATTCTAGCCACAAGAGGGCAGTAACAACATGAAAGACTTACCTTTCAGTCTTATTGTCCAGGGCTCTTTCTTCCATCACTTTTTTCATCTTAAGCCTTTCATTACATTATATTATTTATTATACGGGACACTGTTCTATTATTTGTTGTTTCTATGTTTAAACAATGGTGAAAGTTCATTACCAGAGCAACGTTTTTATTATCATCACCCACCCATTTTCAGTATTTTTGAGATACTCTTGTGTAATAGGAAGTGGTTTGAGTGCCATTACACTGAAGAAGGTTTTTTTTCTGTGAACTGTCAGACCTGTTGCCGCTCCTGCTAAAACCACAGATGGAAAATGATTTATCTTTTCAAGACTGTTTTGACATGAGGAAGTACTGCTGAAGTGGTTCAACAAAAATGAACCTTATGCTATGGTTAGTCTACATTTCTTTGATAGTGTGTACAGGTAAGCCTTTCAACTCATTTTTGTGTGTTTAAAAAGTCTTTGATTAATTCATATTTAATTCAGTATTGAGCACAGATCTCTATCAGAAACCCTCACCAACAATGCACTTCCGAGCTATCAAAGGAGAAATGTTTATGATGCCGTGTAAGCGATGGTCCAGGGTTGAAGGCCACAAAAAGGAGAATCAAGCCGTGATCGAGAACAGCTTTGCTCAGTTCAAAACTGAAGCAACACATTCAGGAAATTACATATGCCACACAAGGTAAATGAAGTCAATATATACGAATGACATTGTAGTTCCCGAACAGCAGTAAATGAGTGTTTTCTGTAAGTATGAGACTTTGCTGCATTCTGGATGTTGCTCTGGTGTTACAAGTTATGTCACTGCAGTCTTCTATCCATGAGTCTCCATTTATGAATCTCTGCAAATAAAATGAATGAATAAATAAATACATTCAATTAATGTATTTATTTATTTATTTAATTATGTATGTATTCATGAATTCATTGGACTTGAGAAATGGTGACTTGACTACAACATCGTATTTCCCCAAAACAAACTTGACTAAATATGAAAGGTGGACTGTGTAACTTTTCTGGTGGAGGGCCGCCTTCTGATCGTCTTCATGGAGATGTTTTTGCATTTCCTGCATTGTTCGACAGTTTGGCATTACATTTGTCCGTCTCCATAGAGACAAGCAGGCAACCACAGTAAGAATGCTTTCTAAGGTATCTTTTAATAAGAAAAACATCTGTAATTGAACTAATGCAACATAGTGTAGATACGTTCCATGCGATGCAGTGGAACATTCCAGGTAAAGTAAGAGCTTAAACTGGAGACAACATCCCTTGTAAGAAAAGTTACATACTGCAACTCTCAAAAGAAATTAAATCCACCCCAGGCCCAGAGTTTTTGGCAGGTCACTGCTCTGACAATAGCATGGCGAGTTTATTGTAAATGTTACAAATCTCTGTTGTGCAGTGCTGGTTTGCAGTTCCTCCATCTCCAGGTTGTTAATAACACAATGGGATGCTCGAGTGTTGAGGAGAGCAGAGTGACACTGAAGGTCGGAGTTGGAGGGCAAATCACATGTCCCGGACACAACTGCAGCAACAACACCACCAGTGTCTGGTACAAGGTAATACAACATCAAACTCATCATTCAATTATTTTGATTCATTCATTAATCACTGGATTTATATAGTGCCTTTCATGACACAAAAGTGACTTACAGTGCATTATTCATTCTTTCTTCATCTGGAGGTGGTAAGCTTTTTGGTAGCAACAGTTGCCCGGGGGCAGACTGACAGAAGCAAGGCTACCAATTTGCACCCCTCTGACCACCAGTTTTTTCTTGAAGTTTCTTGCCTAAGGACACAACTACATTTCCTCTAGTGCCCCACTGTGGCACCTGATGTTCCAGTGGTCTCCCATCCAAGTGCTAACAAGGCCCTGTCCTGCTTAGTTTCAGAGAGCTGATTAGATTGGGTATTGGTAAGCAGGTGTGGCAGGTCAAACAGACATAAGTGAAGCATTAATAGAGGTGGGAGTAGTCAAAAACTGCACTCAAGTAATGTCACGTAATGTCACTTAATGTCACTTAATGTCACTTACTTAAAAGTTGTAGTCGAAGAAATTACACAAAAGTGAAACAGTATTTTGGGAAACTATCACTCAAGTAAGAGTGACTGTCAAGTTACCTGATCCACAATTTTGAAATGATTGTAATTGGAAGGACAAAACCTGAATCAGTGCACATAGATGGATAGCTGTGGAAAGTACTTTTGGCTGCAGCAGAAAAAAGCAATAACAAAGAGATGGATGACTAGGACAGGACCTGACTATATATATTGGAGCAAATGGGGCAGATTCAAAGGGGACATATGCCATACTGACTTTCTTTCTTTACTCTTTTTGTTTTTGTCATTTTGCTCTCTGTGTCTTGTGTTTGATTTGTTTTCATTTTCAACTATATCAAAATAATAATACAAACAAACAAAAAGTGCTTATGTGCTGATCTATTGTTACAGGGAAGCAAGAGTGTGTCTGAACTGATTTTGAGAGGACACGATGTTTTTAGAAATGGAAGCTTGCGTCTGCGCGAAGTGAGCAAATACGACAATTGTGTGTTTTTCTGTGACCGAGTGCTGAGCGAGCGAGGGGTTAGCTGGACTATCAGGAGGTCTGTCACTGTCAATGCTTTACGTAAGTCCATTATGTGCAAATGATGTGTATTCATGTTGATATGAAAGGGACATGAGAGGGACCAACTAGTCTTGTTTTGACTGTCAAACCCAAAACCACGGGCTTCCTCCACTGTTGGTGGGTTGTTGATGTGGTTATTGCCAAAGTAGAGTCATTTGCCATGCTCTGGTAAGAAATCACTGTGAAAAAAGAGAGAGAATATTTGAAAATACCAAAAATTCCCTAGAAAAAAAGAAAGAAAGAAAGAAATAGATCACTATTTAACGCTTTAATTGTTTTCAAAATCTACTTTTTATACTTTTTGCTCTTGAAGTAAATTTTTACATGGGTACTTTAGTGCTTTTACTTAAGTAGATTTTCTTACGTGATACTTTTACTTTTACATATATTTTTTTCTTCTTGTATCTGTACTTTTTTTTTTTCATTCTTCCTTTAACCATTGGAAATAAACATTTCATTTAATTTCAATGAATTGATGTACACACTTTGAACATGAAATGTTTTTATGTGACCTTAGAGCCTGAAAAATACCTCCCAAGAATCCTGTATCCAGAAAACAACACAGTACAAAAAGTGGAGCTGGGTATGTGTCTTCAAGTATCAAATCTCAGAAATGTTTTGGAGCTAAAATGAAAAAGGCCACAGGAAAAGATCTTACTGTATTTTTTCTGTCTTGAATATTAGGTTCGAGTTATACACTAACATGTGAGGTGTATTTTCCTGAAGCTGATCCAGGAGTCGTCCAGTGGTTCATGAACGACAATGGCGTTTTAGTGAACATGACGATGGAGCCTTACAGAGAGTACGCCACTATAAACTCTAGTGCGCTCAACACCAAGTTATATTGTTTTTAAAAGAATTTGTTTGAACCTATTCAGAGAAAAACTTGATTGGCAGCTTAGCATCATTGGGGAAGCCATAATAGAACAATCGACACCCCACGACCTCGACAAAACATACATCTGCTTCACTCAAAATACGTCTGGAAACAAGAGTACCACAGTCTACCTCAAGAAGCGTGAGCTGTTATTACAAAGATAATTCATGGTGTGTGTGGTGACTAAAGACTCTTCATGTTTCAGTACAATGGTCGTCCCTGATTGAATATTCGTTGGCGCCGTTACTGTTTGTCACGTGCTTGGTGATTGTGGTACGAGTGAAATGGGTGGAGATACAGCTTTTTGTGAAATCCCGCTGGACTTTTCATAAACCAGATGCAGGTAAGGTAACCCTAACCCCCCAAAACAAATCAACACATCATCAAAGCACAAATCATCACAAAAACACTCTTCATTATGTTTGGGAGGGGGAAAAAATGTTAGCAATTGAGTTCTGTCAAGTGGACCAAAGTTATGAGTCGTGAATAATGAGATGTTTCACCGCTCATCCAAAACAGTAGTACAAGAGATTTACCAGAACCTTACCAGAACCTCAGATGAATGTAAGAATTGTGTGTGGTAGAACTTTCCTGAAGGACTGAGGGATTACACAAACTCACCCAACATTTTTATTAGTCAACAAATTATTTTGGGGGGATTTTATATTCACAACAGCAGAAAGGAGTCAGTTATCTTGATCTTTGGCTATGAATTGTAAATTTAATCTGCCTTTTTTTAAGGTTTACAATTAGTACTAGAATTGTAGTATAATTCTAGACAGTGTCCAAAACTCTAAAACAAATCAACAGGGCCTTAATGCATACTAAACAATTAAAATATGTCTTAATTATTTCTCAAAAACAAACAATTATGTCTGAGCTGTGCATTAATTCAAACGTTATTAACCAGGTCATAAAGACTACGATGTGTTTTTGTCGTATGTGTGGACACGCTCATCCACGGGGCTGGTTTCCTCTCCTCTGAGACACAACAATCATGGTCGGTTACATCACTTACAATGTAAACATGACTTTGATGATGAACAGGCGGCTAAGGCACAGGTGTCATTTTTAGATGGCGCATTCCCGTTCAGCCTGGACCCTCTGGAAGTGGACGTGCCTTCAAAGAGGTTGGAGTTGCTCCTGCCCCACGTGCTGGAGGACCAGTGGGGCTATCGACTCTGCCTGATGGACCGGGACTTTCTGCCGGGGGGAGGTCAGGGTTGCACACAGAATCCTTTGAGTTATTTTGGTGTTTGAAACTTAGATGAGGGTGACAGTGGTGCAGTTAGTGTTATGAACAAAGTGTAAAGGTTCAAATATCAGTCAAACGAAGAACATATCATTGTTCTGTCGTACGAGCTCTACAATTAAAATAATCTAGCTTGCTGTGACAGGAAGAATGTTTTAAAATCTGATGTGATAAACTCAAATTGGTAACTGAATTTGAAGTTGATGATTTTATTTCTATATTACCTGACAATTGCAGATTTGTAGTTTTAGGTACGAATAAATAAATGTGACCGTAAGTATTGTCTTTGAATGCCTCAAACATAGTAAATTAATTAGAGATAAAACTGATTACATTTGAGATGAACAATTTAATAACATATTTTTCATTTACTCAGTGTCATTTTAATATTGTTTCATCTTTGCAGCTTACACAACAGATGTGGCAAATGCTATTGAAAGAAGCCATCTATTGATCTGTCTTCTTTCGGCTGATTACCTCTCCGACAACAACGCTGTGTTTGTGCTAGAATCAGGAGTGCAGGTACACACAGTTTCTCAAACATTTGTAATCATTCACCAAAAACATACTAGAAGAAACTATTTCCACTAACTATTTTTCATTGTATGGCTAAACGTAAGTTGTTACTTTCACTGGAAAACATAATGAATTTATTTTTCAACTGATTGGGGTTTGGTTTTCACACCTTTGCTAGGCGCTTCTGCAAAACACCGGCCTCAAACTTCAGATAATATGGATAAACAGGGGCCCAGTTTCACTCTCACAATTGGACCCACCACTTCCTGTTGTCATTCAAAAAGCCTTGAAGGTGCTGCCAGCTCTGAAATGGACATCAGCCACAAACACTAACTTCTGGAAGTGTTTGAGGAAATCCATGCCCCATCAAAGGCTCTCGTCTCTACAGAAATGAGTGACACTTTTCTTTTTGATAGCTCTACATCACTCATCACGTCAAGGAAATTTCCACACGTGAAGTGACATTTATACATTTTGAGGAAACGTGTGTAGATTAGGGTGTTGCAGTTAATCAAGATCCTGATGCAGTCATTTCTAATCAACGATCAGCTCGGGGTCTTGGTTTGGAGCGGAGTTCAGACTATTTTTTGTGGTTGTCGTTTTAAACTTCAATTATTAAGTCAGTATTGTTTAGTAATATCAAAAGCATTTTTTATTTTTTCCCCAAGTCTTTATTAAGCGCAGCTAAAAAAAAAAGGGGGCATATTGACTGAATAATAAATCTTAAATGTTCAAGAGCATTGGATACTGCTTCTTTGCCTGGATATTTGTAGATAGTGAATTTAAAGTATTAGTTGCAGTAAGCATATAGCAAAAGACAATTTAAAGTAGGCTATAAGTATAAGTGACATCCAACATGAAGCCTTAGAAAAAATATAATAATTGTAATACTTCTTAACCAACTTGAACGTTTTCTTTAGGCAAAAACTTGGGAAATTAAAGATCAGCATCACTCAATTGGAAAGAAACATTCATATTTTATTTTATTACAAACATATATCTTTTTTTTTCTTTTCTGAGATTTCCCCATTACTTTGAATGTATGTCCTAGACAAGTTCAAACAAAGGATTCTCCCTTATGTGATCACATTTTATAAACTCTCCAAATACGTTTATAAGTAAAAGTCTTTGGAGGTTTATTAATGAATAACAATAATAAATGCCTAAGACTAAAGAGACTACAACCAACCTTTAGCATAAAACAACGTTCAGGGCAAAGTGAAATGAAACCTGCATAAAACGAACAGTAACCATTCTGTGAAAAAACTCATGTCTCTCACATAGTTGGACTTAAAATTAAAAAGTCATACTATGTACATATTCACACATACATTAAACAGGATTTGATATCAGTTTAAAGACATGGATGTATCTATTTTAAGTGTTGGGAAGTAACTGAATACATGCACCGAAAATATGAATTCAGAATATTAATTTTGAGTAAATGTATTCCATTACAGTTACTCTTTCTTTTGGTGACATTCAGAATACAGTTAATTTCATAAAATCAAGAGAAATAGATTGTATTTTATCATAAAATGTTGTCTTTATACTGCACTGAATTAGTGAAACCAATTTGAAAATGCAGCTTTTACAGTGAGCGCATGTGCAATTTTTCTTTCTATAATTTGTGATAAAGTTTCTCAGGGCAAAATAAATGATGAAATAAAAATCTGATTTAATCTAAATGAAACTCAACGTGAGAGTATTTTAAGTATTCAGAATATAGTACTCTGATTACACCAAGTAACAGAATACGTTACAAAAGACATTTAAATGCAGGTATTGAGTAGTCTGTAACTAAATGCATTTAATGGCATTCTCCCCAACACTGTTTATTATCTACTGTAGTCATGTTGAGCCCAGGGAGGTAAACACACAATACTGTATCTTCTAGATCTCACCACAAGATGTCGCCGCAGAATAACCTTGTAGTAGTCATTCAGTTGAAACTAACAATTAAAAGAGCCTTGATATTGTCCAGACAGACGTAGGCTGATGAAAACAAGTCAGTCCTATAATCCAGTGGTTCTCAACCTTTTTCAGTCACGAGACCCATAATAAGAACCAATTCCATTCGCAAACCCCAAACACAAAGAAACAGGTTACCCACAAAGTGATAAAAGTATCCTCATTTCTATTGATTGGTTTTATTTTCAGGGCAGGAATTTACATTTACAACTGCATTTAAAGGGTGTAAAGCCTTGTTTAAGACTATTGCATACATTATCAATATTCCCCACATCATCTGCGGACCCCCTGAAATCATTTCGTGACTCCCAGGTTGAGAACCACTTCTTTAATCAATGACAACTTATAAAACTACTGTTGTGTTGTGATTTAATCTTCTTCTTCCTCTGCGTGAGCATTCAGATTCCTCTCCCAAAGCTTCTGATTGTCAGAGAAACCCTGCTTGCCTTTGTTGAATGAGTTGGGCCCTGCAGATGTTGGAGTCTCTCTGAAACGAAAAAGTTCAGAGTTGGCGCCAAAATACTGAGGCATAAAATCACATTACTTTTTATGCTAAATCACTTTTATGGCTTTGAGGTAAATTAATCAGACAAGTAAAGTGAATAACCTTCCAATGTTTTTCATCCTCATCTTTGCTTCAGGGGGCATTTCCTCTGGTTCACTCTGCGCTCACACAGAAATAATATTGAGTCCACCTGAACAACATTTTGAGTTACATTTTTTCAATAGGAACAGTTTCTGTGTGAACCCACATCATCATCTTCATTGAAAACTGATGCAAGCCCAGCCTTTTTAGGAGGTACTGTAGGAACAGGTTCTTTAGGTTTCTGATAAAGGAAGAAACAACATACCAATTAACCATTTAAAACCACAAAATAATGCAGATGTCACTTGTGTTTACAAAGCTCACCGAAGCGCCGAGTTTGATGGATATGGGATTGTTGGACTTCTTCCCAATTTGACTGCTCAAGTTGAAACCAATTTTGGAAACTTTTGGGGGTGCCGGGGGGTCGACTGAGCCCTCCTCTTCGTCACTTGAGGAGAGATGCTGTGATGTGCGCTTGGCTGCTGTCCCCACAGTGCTACAAGAGACAGGCTTAGTTTTCACTCTGTCTCCCTCCTCCTGCGGCCCTGCTTGAGGCGAGACAACTCAACCAGATGAACAACTGTTTTCAGGGAGCTACAGAATAACAAGAGACTAAACTTTGCCTGTGGGGGCTAAATGTTATGTTGACAGTAAAATATAGAACAAATATATCATGTAATTTAAGGCGTTTTTACCTTTCATGTGTGAAAACAAGATGGTAAGTGGGATAGCCTGCATATTGTCGTCATTCTTTGATTAGTGTTGCCAAATCTTGAAATAATGAATTGTTCTTGGACAGACAAATCCTTATCAGTCAATAGCTAACCAATGTAATTAATTTAACGCAAAGCTTCTCAAAGTGTGGGACGTGCCCATTTGGGGGGGTGCACAGCCGTGCCTAGGGGGGCACGAGACATTTGGAGAAATGTGCGCACATTATGCGTGGCAGACGTGTTTTGAGAAACAGAAAAACGGCTAGTGCCAACACAGGGTTAATCTCTAAACACGAGAGTGCAGTGGCGGAGTGGGTCAGCCTGCTTCTGTGCCCCTCACACGCGTTTGCCTCTGTCCATCCTCTGTCCATCCTCTGTCCATCCTCTGTCCATCCTCTGTCCATCCTCTGTCCATCCTCTGTCCATCCTCTGTCCCTCCTCTGTCCCTCCTCTGTCCCTCCTCTGTCCCTCCTCTGTCCCTCCTCTGTCCCTCCTCTGTCCCACCACACATGCTTCTGTCCTGGTTCCCTTCGTGCTCGACTACCTCCCTGTAAAAGGTCACCTTATTCCGGAAGCCCATCTGGGAAGTGCATGGAGGTATTAAATTAACCATATGACGTAATCTTTCACCCGGTTGTATTAGCTGTCAAACTCAAAAAGAAAAATAATTTCTACCCAGACTAAAAAGCCGTTTTCGGGCCGTGCAGGGAATTTGTGCATTGTTGACTTGTCATGAACATTGGATATTTTACAGAAATCAATCTACTTCATAGCATATTTTTGCAGCAAAACTTTTCCCTCATTCTCCGGAAGTGTCGATACGTGCGAAAAAGAGGGAAAAGTGAGCGAGGCGGAATAAAGTCAATAAAGCAGATGCAAAAAGAATGCGTGTGCATTCGATTCCTTTTCCGCATTGATGAGGATGAAACATAAGTACAGCGGTACGAGGCAGCTCCGCGCAGAAGGCAGTCTGTGTGCAACGATTGTGGACCCGCAGTGGTAAATGTGATCCACAGTGACAACAAGTAACGCAAGTGCTTCTTGCCATGTTTACAGCGGTGAAGCGCCAATTCTGCGCTGTCCCAGAAGCTGTGGGGGGCGCGGATACTTTTTTTTTTTTAAATCTCCCAAGGGGGGCGCACCAGAAAACATTTGAGAAGCTCTGATTTAGCATTCAGTTTTCAAATGTCAAAGGCATTACATTGCCTTATGCCGTTCTTATTACTACAAACGTGGCTGCCCTTAGTGGCTGGAGGAGCCTAATGAGACATAAAACAGTGGCTGAAGCCAAAATATGATTTATTGTTTGAACTCTTTTTATACACATTATCAACCAAATAAAGTTTAAAACTGACAACTACAATTTCAGTGTACTATTGATAAAGTAATTGTTTATTATTTTTGACATTTTAATAATGATACCGTCTTTATTATAAAAAGGTATTTTCACACGAGGTTTAAAGTCTGTGCAGAAAGGACTAAGATTGTCAACATTAGATTTATTTTTTTGTATAGTGAAGTCTGGTCATGATTGGTCGATTAATCGAGGTTAATCTACAGATGCCACTACCTGTAACCTACAACTTGCTGCAGTCATTGACCACAGTACAATTAGAAATTAAAAAATGCTCTAATTATGTGCAAAAATGTATTTTATAAAATATTTTTTACATTTATTTGGGGAAGACCACGAGATACCATGAAGACAATGTTCAATGTTCCTTATTTTAAGAGATGGCAACCTCATCATTTCTGTAATCCTAGGAATGTTATGCAGTGCTAATTTTCTATGCTATGTCAATATTGAAAGTAATGTCGTAAGACAGAGTGGTGTTAGCATTAGCATGTTAGCTTAGAAACATCTTTAAGACATTTTCCGGATCTATTATAGCCACGTTACACGGTTTTCCCGTGGAAATAAAAACAAGTATTTATAGCAAACGACTCTTATGCATTTAAGTAGACAGAATAGCTCAAATATCACCTCCGTCGGCTTTAGGACCCCATCTGTTTCGTTTACGATCCGCCATAGCTTCACTTTGACAAATGCCCACTAATGCCACTAATGTTGTTCTGGCGCTGTGGAGCCTCAGTACTTTGTTTATAACCCGCGATGAAGATGATTAGCCAAGCCGCAAGCCAAAGCTAACTGAGAAAACAAGATTCAATCATGAAAATAAGAGGTAAAATATGTATTCAAACAGATGTAAATACTTGATTTGGATTAATATATTACTCTTCCACTAAAGCATGTAGTTTATTAAGTAATTCTATTTATTAAGATGTAGTTATTTTGGCTCTCTTTGCCACAATCCTGCAACACAACATTTAGCTACAACAGCTGTTTGGACAATGGACTCAAAGGGAATCAATTTAATAATTTCAGTCGAAACTTTAAAACTGTATAAATTGGCACACAATTATTTTGAACATTTATGAACCATTTAGGTAATTTTAATATATCACCTAATGTACTTGTGTATTTTACTGTGCTAAATTTAATAAGGAGCTAAATTAGTTGTAAGTGTAATGTAATGTAATATTTACATGCAAATCTATTGAAACAGCTACATCTCAATGTAAGACATCTTAATGTAAGTAATCTGATTTATTTCTGATACAAAAAGGGTGTAAACTAATGTGGCAAAGACAAAAATTAAAGAGAAAACTTACTGACCGTTTTGACTGAAAATACTATTTATGTCCAAGATTACATCATGGCATTTTAACCAATCCCATAATTCTGTGAAATATTGTCTTCTCTTTAGGTTTTTAAAGTTTGGTACACAGCAATGTAGTAATCGCTATGGGGCAAACCATGTGCATATGCTCCCGTGGGACCATCATTGTGGACAACAAGAAATACTACTTTGTTCAAAAGCTAGATGAAGGGTGAGTAAGAGTTTTGTGCATTAAAAATAAGAAATATTTCTTTTAAATCCTCCTTCTCTCTGTCCATTTCCAGTGGATTCAGTTATGTGGATCTGGTGGAAGGTGTAAAAGATGGGCAATTTTATGCTCTGAAGAGGATCCTATGTCATGATCGTGAGGGGCGGCAGGATGCACAGACCGAGATGGAGATGCATCAAATGTTTAACCATCCAAACATCTTGGGTCTGGTGGCACACGCCTTTGTGGAACGCGGCGGAAAAACTGAAGCATGGTTACTCCTGCCCTACATGAGTGTAAGCTGTGCCACAAATCTATCCATAAAATGACAACACTTGAGCTCAATGCAGATGTTTTTGTTTTTCTGAACAGAAGGGAAGTCTGTGGTCAGTTCTTGAGAAACTGAGAGACAAAGGAAGTTTAATGCCTGAAAAACTAATTCTGCAAATTTTTCGAGGCATCTGCACTGGACTTAAGGCGATCCATGAGCGAGGCTATGCACACAGGTAAATGCCTCCGTAAGTACATTTTTGTCGTGGTACAACATATATTTATTGTTGCTTTGTTTTGTGAAAATTCAGGGACATAAAACCTACCAATGTGCTTCTGAATGAAAATGACAAGCCAGTATTGATGGATCTGGGGTCAATGAACCGAGCCAGGATTGAGGTGAATATTTGCAGTAATTTAAAAAAAAAAAATTCACGAAGTATTGGCTGTTCAGAGCCACAACCACATGTATGACCAGTTTACTTTATAGATTGGTGTATTCAATTTTCCTCTAGTGAGTCCATATTTGTCTTTTTCCAGGTCAGAGGAAGCAGGGAGGCGATGAGCGTTCAGGACTGGGCTGCACAGCGGTGCACTATTTCCTACAGAGCTCCTGAACTCTTCAATGTGGAGAGCCACTGTATTATTGACGAGCGTACTGATATCTGGGTAAAGCCTGGTTATTAAGGCTGTCTCCTCACAATCTTTTCTATTTGTATTTCCTCTTTTGTATCCCTGCAGTCGCTCGGCTGTGTGCTGTTCTGTATGATGATGCAAGAGGGACCTTATGATCTCATCTTTCAAAAGGGCGACAGTGTGGCCCTTGCTGTGCAGAACCCAGTGACCATCCCACAGTCTTGCCGGTTAGTCACAAGTTGAATTTTTTTATGTTTTAATGTGACAAAGCTACTTTATCTAAAGTGATGAGCAGTGATGTGACATTTTCTAAAAAGAGTCAAATCAATTTGCGCTTTGCCATCAATATATCTTTGTTTACCAATACTGAACATAAGACACAACAAGTACAGAAATGTAGCATAAGACATGAATGTAATTGTACATTTTTACTTTCTGCCTAGTTACTCTGAAGGCCTGAAAGTCTTGCTGAGCTCCATCATGGTGACAAACCCTCAGGAGAGACCAAACATCAGCTGGGTCCTGGACCAGGTACAGGACTTGCAGAGCCGCAGCCCCAACACTCAAACCAACATGGTGTGATGTAGCTCAGTCTTTGCACCTTTAAACTTCTTTTCTTTTAAAACACATTAACAATTTGTACATACAGTGCACAAAGAGTGAACCAGTTTGCTCTAAAATGATTATTATTGTGGCTGTGGCTGTTAAATTTCCATTTAATTTTAAGGATATTGACTATTATGATGGTACCCTTTTATAATTCCTTTAATTATAGCCTTAGGTTTTTATCAGTGCTGTGTCTGTTTTATTGATATAGATATTGTTATTTTTTACTGATTATTTTTTGAAAATATTTACCTCTTATTCTTTATTCAAGTGACCTAAACTTATACATCATTTACATTCCTTGTCATTATGATCCAAAATCAAATTTTATTTTTGGAGTTCTAAAATATTATTATTTATTTCTGATGCACTCTCCATGTGCTGTGCTGCTTTTAAACACACGGTGGTGCTACATCATCACATTTGCTTGTTTGCATTTAAAAGGAAAGGCAATAGAGTTAAGAAGTTGCCTAATATCTGTATGTAAACTGTATTTGATCATTTGTATTGTTCAAAGAGGAGATGACTGAATGTTGCATTGTCTCAATAATGACCACAAACCACACTTCAGTTCTGGAGCACCTAGCCTCAAATACAGTACAGTGTATACTTTACTTTATACTTTTTAAAAGTTTCTTTTATTTCTGAAATTTAATAATTATTGTCTTGTGTAAATTTAAGTTTTCTCAGGGTTCACTCAAATCTTAGTAGTATGTTTTCAAAATCTGTTGTTTGGTGAGGGGTCAGCCCTATGTTCCCCAGTACCTATATTCCCCGGGACCTGCACTTTGGCTGGATATGCTTCTATATGTTACGCTGTAAAACCATACATTTATGCACAACTATTTGGGATGTGGAACCGAATATATGGTTGAACCAGTAGCCTAATCTATAATTTGAGGAGATTCCAGACAACAGGCCTACACTCAACAACATGCATGGAATGGATGTACTGGGGAATACCGGGACCTTTTTAAAAATGAGGTACAGTAGTTCCCCCGTTCATAGAAAAGGGGGAACAGGTATCGAGAAATATAGGTATGCACCCGTTTGGTGATATGGGGCATTTATTTAATGGTTTTGTGGGTTTTTTTTTTGTTTTTTTTTTTGAGAGCGACCTGGAGCTTGAAATAGCCTACACTTGGCAGTAAAAATGTGCATATGACAGTTGAAAGTAAAATGATCACAAATTGACATCATTTTAATTATTTGGATATGTCACATTACTTTGTTGTGTACTTGTATGCTAACAATGGTTTCACCCTGATGACAAATTAAAGCTTTGCATTCGAGTTATGCTGATTCTGTTCATGGTTAGGGCTGATGAGGCATGATAATAAAAAAATAAATCTTTATCTGATCCATGTTACAATATGTAATTTTGATTAAATTGCCATGTTGTGATTTAGCAATTACCTGTTTTATCCAGCAGCTTAAATGAAGACACTTTTTCAACCCACTTCTCCTCATGGTCAGCCTCTATCATCGAGTGAGTGAAGTGTGTATTCTCAGAAGCAGCAGATAGCTTTAGGTAGTTCCTACAGGCTTTATAACGATTTTAAGTAGATTGTAATCAAATCAAAATTATCGAGGCTCTTAAATAGGTTCCCTATTCAGAAGACGTGACAACATATTAGGCATGTATTTTTTAAAATTGGTGAGGGTGGTTAGGGCACAGGCAAAAGATCTATTGACATATTTAGTATGTTAAAACTGCATCGTAATAGAAATGAGTCCATTGACTTCCTGTTCAAAACTGTAGATCTGAGAAACCAAGTCATAGTAGCATTTCATCATAACTAATTAAAGGTGAAAACACATGTTCTCAGAGTCTCGAATTCAGGACAATACAGGATTCACTCAAATATGCATGGATGAATCGAAATACAACTTTTAAGCTTATGGGAACACTTTGCTCATGAAATTACATTTCATATAATATGTCCCCTTTACTAGACAGTTATTTTGGTATGGTTAGTTATTACAAACCTCTCCAGCACAATTTGTAAGTAACACTGTAACTTTGTGACGAGCTCTATGACACACAAACTGCCTTTGCTGATTTCCCCTTAAATTTAACCTTCACCTGTGAAATGGACCTGCATGAAATGGAGCAAAGAATAGGGAGAGACATTGAGCAGAAAATCTAACAATGTAGAGTTCGAGATGGCCTTGCATGTGTGCTTCAAACTAACTCCATCCTGCAACACTTTCAATGTTTTATTTGTATTGTTATTACCAGTGGTGGATAGTAACCAAATACAAAAGTAAAAATACTGTACTTTAGTGCTGAAATAATGTTTATTTTGCTAATCAATTAGTCTAGTGATTATTCTTTTAAATAATCGGTTAGTTGTTTGATTGGCTTTACACTAAATTTGCCCCGATGACCCTAAAGAGATGCTACTTAAGGTCAAGATGACAGTTTATATTTACAGACAAAAGCAGTTATCTGTACTTTCTACTACATTTTTGAACTGGACTGAAAAGTTGAAGTATTTTCTTATAATTTATGTTGACATCTTTTTTTAAAGTCCTGGCTTTGAGCAAGCAAAAACAAATTAAAATAATAATAATAAATAAATAAATAAACAACTAAATTACTAACTAAATAAATAAGTACGTTAAATAAGACATTCATTCACTTGCTTCTGTTGACCAAGAATAAGTGAAATTCTTTATCAAAATCATTTGGCTCTTTAATACTTTTATAGTTTAATACGTTTGCGTTTTAATTTAAGGGATACTTCAAAACTTTTATTTTAGTAGATTTTTTTTATGTGATACTAGAGTTTTTGCCTTTTTTTTCCCCCTTTACTTTTACTTAAGTAACAAAGTGTAGCACTTCTCCCCCCACTGATTAATACAATAGTGGGATTAGCCTTTTCCTTACCACTTTAACAATTATTCAAATCATTGCACTACTCATTATACAGTCTATTTTATTTTATTTGTAAATTCAAAATGTTTTGCATGCCCTTTTTGAAATATTTTGCTACTATTATTATTCATTGTTGTATGTTGCACCTTAATGCCAAAGCAAGTTCCTAGTTTGTGAATTTTGTTCACTGATAATGGCAATAAACCCCTTTCTGATTCTGATTCCTGCCTAGAGACCCCAGCAACCAAGGCCCTCCTCCCATCCCCATTCTCAAATACATACACAGCACACTTCAGCTCTCAACTCATAAACCATATGGAAGTTTTATCGATTTGGCAATGAATCAATTAGTGAATTATTTAATTAGCGAAGCATTATAGGTCAGTGCAGAACTGCTCCCTTCCTGCCGTGCCCTATAGGTCTTACTAAATCATTTGACGCATTTCATGTTTGTTTAGCACTCAAAAGTTTTCAGACGTGAATTGAGTTGGACCTTGTTAAAAAGGCTTGTAAAGTTTCCACAGTTTGACAAAAGACTCCAGCGCTTTAAAGTTTATGTGAATGGACTGAACTTTTTCTGTCCGTCAAGTCTAAATTACTCTCAGAGAAATAGGAGCATTACGTCTGCTCTGTTTTGTGGATGAATTATGACTTGTGTTGTTTCCCAGTGGCACTTGTTAATTCATGGGAGTGTTTGGGTTAAAATGCATAATGGCTTCATTAAAGGGGATTGGCGTAATCAGTAAAGGTATTGCCTTAATTACTGGCTCTCCTCCAGACCTATCCGTCCCGTTTTGAGATCTGCAACCCACCCTGTCCACGCGCCTCGCTAATTTAATTAAGTGTACAAAAAGCTACACCCTAACGTCACCCGTGGGGGCAATTATGGAGCGTGAGATTGAAGGATCTCCAGCAGGGCTTTTTTTTACTTACTGGCAGGAGATTGCCTGTGTCAGTTAGCTGATTGCATTGATTATATTGATTTGTAACAGCTTTTCGGGTAATTTCATCTGCAAAGGTGAGAGCAACACGTTGGCCCAAAGACTTTATTATTTACTCTTTCTTTATTTAGACCTTGGACGCTATGGCCAAGTGATTAGATGAAATGGAGCTCCACAATAAGTCTTTTAAAGTGGGAGTTGGGGAGAGAGGATCGATCGTTTTTTATTTGCAGAATAGGGTCACCGCAGGTTGGATGTTATGACTTTTTTAAAGAGATCAAAACCACTTTGGTGCAACACTGTTTTTACTGAAGAGTAAGTTAACAAGAAACAATAGAAACCAGCATTTTGTTTTCTCCTCTAATAGATATGTGATTTCAAAATTGACGCCGCTTTATAATAAGGATGATTTAGGGTTGAGTAACTACTTAATTAAGGGGTTACGGTATTAAGAAGTTAATAATAATAATAATAATAATGATAAACTACCGGTACATCATGAATTAAGCCTTTGTTCATGCTTTATTAAAAGGGTAGTTATTACAAAGTGTTAATGCAGTAAGTACGGTACTTTACCCAAGGGGTATATCAAAATACCACAACAAACTAATTCAGTGAAATGTGTCAAAAAATTTTTTAATTGATTATAGATTTTTTCAATATGCTCTCTCATACTAGTGTTCATTATGACATTTTGTTACGCCTTTGCATTTAAACACTTTAATTAAAACAATCAAATCATGCACTGCCTGTCCAAAAATATAAAGGTGCCACCCGGATTCAACCAAGCAAATCCAGTAGGTACGAGCCTCCTACTGCATAACTGTTGCATGTGTGATGATCTTTCAGCTGCAACACGGTATTCAAACCATTTCTGAAACAACCATATGGAAAGACAAATTCCGTGATTATGGAAAAGATGTCAGTGTGTTTGAGAAGGGTCAAATCCTTGGCATCAAGCATCTAAGGAGAAGCAGAAACTACTCCACTACAGCTCTGAACCCCAGTGAGAGTGTTTGAGACGAGCTGGAGAAGGCTTGTGCAGTTGTCACTCTCTCCAGCATCAATACAAGATCTTGATGAAAAATTAATGCAACACTGGAATGAAAGTAATCTTTTTTTGACATTGATATTGATGTTTGTGTCAGCCATTTTTTTGTGATGGCTTTTTTTCCTGCTGCCAAAAGTGTGTTCTAACGGTATCCATCTATTGCGTCTATGGCAGGGGTTTTGAGGCCCAAAAACAGTTCTGAAGTTGAGTGGGATGGCAATGTCAAAAACGGTCTGTGCATTGTTAATTTCAGTCCAATATTTCTGAGCAACAGGAGCACGTGGTTTGGCTCCTGGCTGCTGTTTCTCCAGCAGTTAGCCCTTCCTTGTTCACTTTGACATGGTGTTATGAAAAAACGTGTCACACT
Organism: Chaenogobius annularis; assembly: GCA_015082035.1. Lineage (NCBI taxonomy): Eukaryota > Metazoa > Chordata > Actinopteri > Gobiiformes > Gobiidae > Chaenogobius > Chaenogobius annularis. The sequence goes on from BJKM01000471.1 coordinate 300,238, forward strand.
TTTCCAACAGAATTATTTTCAGGCATGGAATGGGATGTATATATATTTTCCCATTCTTCGTCAGTCAAAATAAAATGACCCTCTTTTTCCCATTTATTTTTAATATTAGTAGAGTGGCGGTCCATATTATAAATACTTTTATATAATTTAATAGTATTCCCCTTGAAAGTTCTGATTTATATGCCTTAATAACATTTTCGGGGAAAGAGGGTTATAATGGTCGTTGCTCTGTTTGATTTCATGGGTATAATAACTCCTTATTTGTAAATATGTATGAAAAGTCCTGTTTCTCCAAGCCAAAGGATTTTTTTCAAAGCTTTTAATTTGATTATCTTTTACAACTTGGTAGAAAATCTTTATTTTTGTTATCCAGACCTTAAATCTCAGATTTGGTGTAAAACTTTGATCATAAACCAACCATCTTAAGATTTTAGGCAGTGTATTTTTAAAACCCGTATAGGAATATACTAGAAAGCACTATTTAGTGATTATTCATTCATGTTATTTGGACAATCCTCTGCTAGCCCTAATAATCTACCCTAACCCTTTTTAGAAATATAGTGGAGTGGAGAGTATCATATTTATCTCTCAAATATCAATGGTATAATATTGATATTGATATCAATGTAACAACTACTCTACTAAACTATGACTCAAAAATTAAGGTTTAGGTTAGTCTATTCTGGCTGTTGACCGCTGTTACTAGTCGACATTGTACATTCACATTCTAAAAAATATTGTTTATTACGTGTTTATTATTGCTTTATTACTGCTTAATACTAGGTTATTATAAAGTTGTTTAATACTCAATAAACCCGTAAAGCATTGATATTAATTGTGATTGGCTTTAGTCATTTGTTACACTGTGATCCTTGCCACTGTCCCGTTTGTGGACAGAGGCAGAGGCGCTAATAGTGCGATGAGCAGTTCATCAGCACTGATTAAGAGCAGCAGATGACAAGATAATCCAGAGGTGGCACACTCATTAACGCACGCCACAGAAGAGTAAATTAGCTGATTAAACAAGTGCTGCGGCCAATAGCAAGTGTCCTCCAGGGAGGGGCACCCTGAGTAATGGGACGGCGCTGTTTGTGTCGCCTGCCAGCAGAGTTGTCAGTGAATGAGTGAAGTGTCTTCATCAATTTGGAGCCATTACCATGTCAAAAGGATCGGCATGAGTACAAACTGGGGGAGGAGAGAGGCACACATCCCATCTGCATACGACAAGCCTATTCATTTGGCTCAGCGCTCAGCCCCTCCTCCTGCCGTCCCGTTTACCGTAAGGCCCTTTAATTTTCCTGAAATAGGGCCGTGACAGTGGTGTCATGCTGATGAGGAGAGTGGCAGCCTGTCACATCTCATCTATCTCCGCTCTGCTCCTCCCTCCTTGTGCCGTTTTTCTTTTCTTTCTTGGGCTTTTTCCCTTAAATAAACACTCCGGACCCTATCTGTTTGTTGGCACAGAGCCGTGATTGACGCTGGAAAAGGGCAAAAGTAATAAGCGGGAGATGTTTTTTATTTCACCTGCATCGGTCGTTATAGCACTCTTTATCATCTGACCTGGCTCAATTATGCCAATTGGCAAATGCGGTGACACGGTGAAGTTATGAGGACGGTAAAATGAAACGGCTACAAAATCTAAATGGCGGGTCACAGCGGTGGGTTTTGTAAGCAGAGGAAATGGCTTTTCTTTAGTGGAAAACACAGCATTAGGATGTATTACTGGACACAGAAAAGGACAACAATTTAAATGTTAGTGATGTCATTTCCACCTGTCACTCACGCCCAACTGCAATAAACTGGGCCCCATTACAGAAATGAGATGTTGTTGTGACCCCCCATGTGCACATGCTGTTTGGGGCTTTATGTAAATTGGACACAAATCTAGTAAATGACACTGAGGTAAAATCTCGTAGCAAAGCTTGAAATCTCCATAAAATAAGTTTGTAAAGTGGGTAAAATCAACAGTGTGAGGTGATTGTGTTTGTGAAGCCGTAACCTCACTCTTTTCACCAGACGTCCACTTTTAAATGGACGTCACAGTTTTTGTGCCATGAAATAAACTCTGTAATATGGCCAAAACAGCCGTCATGAGCTCATCTTTTTGAGGGGTTAAAGGTGCACTATGTCATTTCACTGGAGAGTCTGACACCTGCTTGTCTCCATGTATTTGCCTGGAATGCCATTGTGTCGCGTTATTAAGCTTCTATCTCCATGAGACAAGCAAGTGATTCCCCCTTTTCCTTTTGATGCATCTGCCATTTCTGAGCTCACTCTTGTGTGCAGTCTGCATTTACCTCAAACCTTACCACAAACACAGATAAACTGTATATTTCTTTATTACTTTTATTTCTTTATTTCTTTATTTCTTTATAGAACGTAAGTAACCTTTGTGGGAGCTGTTGTCCAGATCTAATCCACACAGCATCTCCCCCTGCTTTGCAAATTGAAACCCATTCTCTGAAAATGAATAAAACAGTATAAATTGAATGGTTTGTTGTTATGTTATTGTCCCGTGAGTTTGAGGGCATGTTTGGGTGGGGCGACTTGACCTCGCCATGATTGGAGCATGTCCCGCCTCTCGCTTTCACACGGGCAGAAATGACTTAATTTGATCCCTGAAAATCATCACTGTTCCTGTGTTTCCCTCACCCTCTCTCTTCCCCGAAGCCTGCGCTGTCTCACTTTTATGATTCAAATATGATTTAAATGAAAAGGCCACTGGCTGGTGACACGTAAACAAGGCTCCAGTGAGATTAGACTGTGCCTTTAACATCGTTCACATTGTGTATTTGTGATAAAATACAATACATTTATTCATTTAGATTTTTTACAAACATTGATAATGATATTATTATAGTTTTTATACTGATAATCTCAATGAAAGGATATTTGAACTCAACCGTGTGGCCAGACATGAAGCTTCTTATCAGTTAACATGATTTTTGCTATCAATGACCACTACAGTCTTAGTGTAAATCAAACGCAAAGCTATTTAAATACTTGTAAAGACAGTTGCGCTCCTGAACTCCTGAACTCCTTCCTCAAACATCAAACTACTTTCGCCGGAGGAGCACAATGACTTCAAACGCACCGCTGGCCCTTGTCTTTCTCTACAAAGACCCGCTTTATCAAATGTCTGTAAAACTAACAGCCAGCAGGAGTTTACAGAAACATTAAAGAACTTATCAGCAATTACAGGCATATTTTTCAATCATTACCACAGCTCTGAGACAACGGGCTGGTCATATAACTGGCTCAGGTATGTCATCTATGTGCATATTCAGCACAACTGGGTTGCTTTATCCTCTGGGTTTGTTTAACCTGCTGATAACACCCTTTGTACTGTTCATAATTGTCTGATAGTAGTTCTAATTATTTAGGTGTTTAAGAACATTTTAAAAGCTGCACTGTGGCTTAGGGGTTGGGACGCTGCACACATTCAGTTCACAAGTTCTATCAGCTGGTCAAATGTTGCATCTCCCTCTTCATTAGTTGAGTTTTTTGGCCTTTACTCACAATGCAACAGAATAAAATGTTTGTCCTTGAATCTTGAGCCAACTCTAAAAATGTATAGCAATCAAAGAAATGTTTTAAATAGGCTTATATATTGTGTATTGTTATTATTTGGTAAATGCAGGCAGATGCATCAAATGAAATGGACTAATTCTACACATGTCGAGGATGTCCTGGGCTCTGTGCCGGCCTCAGGGTTGGGAGTTTGATTCCCGTCTCCAGTGATGTGCAGCATTACTTTATCCTCGTAATACTATCCATCACTGATGTCTAACTGGAGTCAGTCTCTCTAAGTGTAGGAGGTTGACTTGTTTTGCATATCCTGTCTTTCCTACATCTGGTCTTTTCATTATTCATTTTAGCAATGGACTGATCGCGCAACCTTTCTATAGTCCAGTAAACTTTAATCTTTATTGCTCCAGAATTCCATTCTCTGGACTATTTTTAACCTGTACCGTGTCGAAGGCCACCTGCTTGACTTTTCCCACTGGATTCCATCATCAGCGCTGGCCATGGACGTGATAAATGAACGGGCAGCACAATGGTCTGTCTGTACACCGAAAACATGCCCCGTGTGCCTCTGGTAATTAGACTAATTCCCACAACGTTGGCAGCAGTCAATAAATCAACCAGCTTTTGCACCAGACCTTGAGCCCAAAATGAATGTCAACTCATTAAAAAGATAAAAGTAATTTATTTGAGTTTTACTTTTTTCACCCAGTCTTGTGCCTAGTGCTGATTACTCATTGACAGGATTTAACACTGCAGGTGTAATAGATCTATGGACATACATTATATTCACATGGATCACAGGCCTCTCTTTCTAAGCAAGCTCAGACACTATAGGGGAAGTGAATGCGTTACATAAGTGCATATTATAATGGGATAGTGAGTGTTCTAATGCTTTATCTTATTTTGGTGACGAAAACAGAGCAGCGTATCTTGCACAGGGCACATTGCATAGGCTACAGAAACATACCAACAATAGCGACAAAAGGGTCATTATAGCGACAAAAGTACAACTGGTTCTCTGAAGACTACACCCTGAAGAGAGAGGCTGCTCCACTCTCAACTTCTGCCAATGGTGGTCCAGAGTGAAAACCATAGAGGAGGGTATCAAGAACTTCTGCTGCACAAAGGGAACTTGAGCAGAGAATGGACCACATGAAGGCAGAAGAAGCCCAGAGATCCACATCATTTCAGGAGGAGGAGTGCTCTCTGGAGAAGGAACTGAGAAGAGACCAGCAGCAGAGGAGCGTCACAAAATACTGAAGGAGAATCTGCAATTGGTGGAAAAGGTCTGTCTCTTGGAGCAGAAGAAGATCAAATGGTACAGGAGAATGTTCAAATGCTAAAAATATAACAGTACATGAAGCATAATTTTTTTGGTACAGACCACAAAATATGTCATGTGTAAATGTTTAGGACAAACTTTGGTGCTCAGACCCACATGAGTTGCAGTATGACGAGTAATTCTTAAAGAGAAATGTCCAAGGTATGTCAGATTATTGTATTGTGTTGAGTAGTAGCTTGTGAAACAGATTGTAACAAGACATCTTATAATTTGTCAAACTGAGGGCCCCCACAATGCTTTTTACTGGGGCGGAAAAATCCAGAAGTAGGAGTACATTTTACAGTGGATACTACATTTGAGAGCAGGTATGTACTTTATAATCCGCTCATTTGTTGCTGCGCGTTACAATTGAATAATAATGTCTGTTTCCCCCTATCTAATGAAGGATTATGTGACATGAACTGCTTTGTTGTCTCTCACTAATCATTGCCAGTTTAATAACGCAGGGGAATTTGATAAACTTCACTCGGGGACGGGCCAAACAGCGCAGGTACAGAGTCTAATTTGGGGAATTCCACCTCGCACCTCGTCCCTCTCCCTCACCTGTCTCACCTGTTTATTTTTTCCACTGAGGAAACAAAAGCCTTCTTTGAACACGATCTCCAGCAGCGACAGTTTATGACCATTTAATAGGTTCTTCCATTTAACAGCCAAAGGTTTTACTGTCTCATACAAGGGCTCCTTTGTCAGATAGGACGGATGAAAGATAAAGGAAGCTTATCAGAAACAACTAGGATCATTACTTTCACCAGGCTATCACATTGTCCCGCTCTATCACACATTATCTGACCACTTACGAGATATTCGGACCATCAAGGGCTTTGAAGAGTCCCGACATTTAAAGCAAATCAACTCTTTGTGGCAGGCTTGAATACAATATCTCAATGGGGTTTGTAACACCTTTTATAGAAATATTTTCACACTCAATTACCGTATACTGATAATAAAGTTTAGGAATAAGACCAGGTACGAACAAGGTATTACATTTCCATTTTGGGCCTTTAAAGCACAAGTCTGCTCTGCCAGTAATAATTATGGCTATGTGATTTTAACAATATTCTTTATGGTAAATTTGTTTCATATATGTAACTTTTCTGGTGGAGGGTCCGCCACCTAATTGTGTCCAGGGAGACTTGACGTGCATGATTATATTTAAGATTTGACTAAAAAGTTTGCTTATTTTTCCTCCAGTTTTTGTGGCATTTTGAACTTCCTTGTTGGACTTGAGCAGCAGATGTGACAGAGGTAATTCCACAACTGTTACCTAGCAACCATACGGTAAACAAGGACCAAAGTTCAAATAATATACACAATAGTTGTGATTTGACAAATGATAGTACTTGAAAAGACCTTTATTTTGTTAATTGATTGTTTAAACTGTCATATAAATGTGTCGGTTGAGTATAAATTGTCCCTGCATTTTGGAGGAAATGTCGCCTTTTGATGACATGGACAGACATCAAGAAAACTATTGTTGTAATTTTAGGCATTACAAAAATAATATGAATTGAATTTCTGTAATTTTCAACTTAAATGTTTCCTTTTTTTCCCCTACCACTTGATTGATGTAATACTATATGCTAACATGAGAACCTGTGCACTTTAATGTTCCCCAGAATTGTTAATCTTATCTCTTTCCCTAAGTAGCTCACAGCACAGAACGAATACATGTTTTTCTGGTTATCTTTTGATAAAAACACTTGTAATTAAACAAATGTGAGATGAGTTTAATACCATAATGTGGACTATTAAGATTAAGTAGGTTATGGTACATTTTATTATCCTCATAGGTAAATTTGCACTTCTTCGTAAATGTATATCTATGGCTAATAAGGCACATAATGGTTTTTCTTTTTGCATCTTCCACATTTAATTTCCTTAACTTAATTAGACAGGTCACTCTGGGTTGAAAAGTGGCTAATATTTTAAGAAAATCAATTTGTTTTTGTTAACGCAAATCATGAACCCTTTTTGTGGAAGACCCTGGTGTCAATATCTACAAAAATTTGAATGATCCGATCGGTCAATAAACTAATGCATCGCGGTTGGCGTTTGTCACTCAATGAAATGTGCAGCAGAAGTAAATCACAGCCCTGTGTTGTGTTTTAATGTTCCTCAATTGATCAAAATGTCGCAGAGGTGTGACGAAGCGCGGAGTCAAAATACCAAACCACGTTGTGTGAATGAAAGATATATCTGAATACTGTGAAGACCTTTGCACCAGGAATTAGCCAATAAAGATCACCTACCAATTATCAGTTATTTAAATCTTGTTTTGGTATGTTTTGCTATTTCTCCGCATTATATGGGCACTATATTTACTGCTCCAAGGGTAAAGGGGTCAAAAGAGTCATCCCTCTCTGTCACAGTGCTAATTGCTTTGAATTTGCAGCCACTCCTCTCAATAAACGGTGTGTGCTCAATCTTTAACGGGCCTAAATCATTTTAGTCTACCTGTCACAAATAATTAAAAACATTTAGCAGGAGGACAAATTTGTTTGTCTGCAAAGAAACAGCCACAAAGACATCACAGGAACGGGATGTCAGACAAAACAGAATACTATCAATTTTGATGGGGGGAAAAGTCCTCAAAACGTTGAAAACCTGTGTGAAAAGAACTCTCTACATTTTGTTTGAAGTCTGTCCATTTCAAGCATGTGCAATTTGTTGACTACATCCATTTCAAATTTAACTGTAAAATAATCAATTGAAACCTTATGTTGGATGTCATCAGACAGTTTTAATAGCCGAGTAGTTGAAATTATTGTAATCTGATGGCACGAGATGGTTCATTGTGTCTCTAAACAACTGAAAGTTATTGGTCTTTGATTCTGCAAAAGTCAACAATAAATGTACACATGTACTTTGATTACAAAACGCAAAATAAAAACTATCATTCATGACCAGCTGGCTCACTCTGCTAGCAAATATTTATTTTTTAGAATATGTTTTTCACATCCAGGGTAAACCTAATCCTAAAATTAGGATTAGGTTTAGAATGAGTTCATTTGGTTAAATTTAGGGATTTGGGACAGTTTTGCTAACTGGGTCTCGGCAGAAGAGGTCATTTTGGTAATTGTCAACATATCAACATCTGAAAATGCGCTTTTTCAAATGATTCATAGAACTTTATACAAGCTAATATTTAGTTATCTTTAGGTCACAGCTCCTGCGCTCAGATGCACAGGTGTGTGTCTGATCTCATTCATCAGGCCTGTTAACCCTTGGCAGGAGCAGTATACGGAGTGATACAGAGTAATACAGAGTAATACAGAGCAGGGGCCCGGTGGGGGACACAGGCACTTGGTCTAATGAAAATACCCCTTTCACAGCCCACCCACAACGAGACACTGCCCCTCCCTCACAGACCAGAGAGAACTGACCTACCGACCCAGCAACAGTTCAACCAATGCGACCTGGGCTTTTGCATATTACGCACACACAAGTATAATTTACTGTTTGGGTTTGCGCCACTGAATATAGAAGACTTAGATACAGTTTATGTGTTGCACTAATATAAGAAAATCAAGATTTTAGTCTGTTTTTTACAATGAACAAATTGTACTTTTTGTGAAAGTTTTATAACAAAGATGCACATTTTTCATTTTTAAGTACCAAGTAATTTACAAATAATCCAATGAAACTAATATGGGATCAACTTTGCCTTCCAAAGGCTTAAGTGCATCCTGTTTCAACTTAATCCACGCTGTTTGCACTGTGCAGCCCATGCACTTAATGCTGGCTCAAAAGAAATGTTTCCTCATTGACTTGTAAGTGACATTAATGTGATCTTGTGTTTGAACAGTATCTAAGTACAGTTATAGTTTTGTGAGGCACTGGGGTCGCTTCAGGGTTAAGAACAGTACAATCTGTCTGACTGACAGCACAGGCCACAGCAAAAACCAGATTTATCAACCTTGAACTCTGGCAGGTCTGGTCAAGTAATTATTCTTCACCTTTGCACCTTTACTGCAAGACTTTGTGATTAGGGGATTAGAAGAAAATGTCTTCACACAATATAAAAAATGTACTTTCAAATATGAATTCAAAATGGAAGTCATTAATAATGCTATATATTCATCTATTGCACTCTTGTCGTATGCATGTTGCATGTTGTCATGTTGTAAATTCATAATAAACCCTCCTGTTTAAAAAAAAAACAACTTTTAGGCAGTTTTCCTGAAATAAATTGAATATCAAAACGGTTCTTTCACACTGTAATGAGACAGATTATTTGGCCAATACAGACTTGAAAATGTGTCTGTCATTTAACTGTGTTCTGAGCTGAAAGTTATTGCATTTTTAAAAGCTTCATGTGCAATTCTTCACCGTAAACATTAATGATTTACGCAGCCTCAGTCAATAATATCAATTAATTTGGTTTTGACGCATTAATTGCGGTTGAAGTGCACATTGCGATGCGTGCACTTCACCAGTTCCACGTTTGGGACAATGTCAGGCAGTTTTGGGCTTGTGTCAGTTATATTAGCATCTAGCGGTGTGATGGCTCCTGAAACATCGGGCTAATCTTCTAATGCACGGAGCTTGATGCAGCTGAAGGTGTTTGAGGCGGGACAGGGGTTGAACATTACCTCACTCATAGCTCTTTGTGCGGAGAGAAACGAGCAGGTAATTAGCTGATTAGAGGCCCGTCAGAGCAGCTTCAGAGCAGCCAATCAGCGCAGAGCAAAGCGAGGGGGAAAAGGACACTGATGGAGGGACTGAGTGAAGAAGTTGGTGTGGGACAGAGGCGTGATGCTGCAAGAGGAAGTGGCGTGAGTTTCTGTCCAGAGGAATGAGGATGTTTTAGGATGAATGAACGCTGAACTTCAAGTCAAGTAAAGCTGTGTCAAAAACTTTTTGACTTGCACAAACAGTCTAAATGACGTTCTGAAGACTTTCTCTTGCGTCCTGACGCACGGCACAAATTTAGTCCGTACTTTCTTCCTTGCAAAGCCTAAATGGAAAAGTCTAAGAACTTCTGCATCGACGCGCTCCTGGCGGACGAGGGCACGCGGGTGAGCAGAGACCTGTCCCCGGGTTTGAGCAGTGAAAGTCCAAGCGGAAGCCCCGGGTCAACGCCGTCTCCACGCGCGCCTCAGCTCTTGTCCAAATCGGGCGTCCTAAACTTACCGCACGCCGGGTTGTCCGTTCTCCCGGGCCTATACCCCGCACCCATGTACCCACTGTCGGCCCTGAGCGCGCAGCACCCAGCCTTTTACGGCGGCTTCTCGCAGCTGCAGACTTACCCCGAGCACCTGAAGGCGGCGGCACTCGCGGGCTCTCTGCCGCTGGAGCACTGGATCCGCGCCGGGATCATGATGCCCCGGATCCCGGACTACGGCTGTGAGTGTACACTAACCCGTCATTTGTTTTCAAAGGAGATGCGTCTGCTCTATACTTTGTTACCCACTGGCCATTGCGAGAGCATATTGCAGCCTACTTTTTTGAATGTAAAACGACCATCTAAATGTAGGCGGTGTATTTATTCATTTATTTATTTATTTATTTATTTATTTATTTATTTTCATCCTCTAATAATTCTACATTCTATATCTATATTATATAGTCTATATTCTCCAACAACCGAATAGATAGGAATAAAAAACACGAATTATGGTCCAGTGCCCAAATTTTACACACAGATTTAACAATAATTAGGTAATTGAATGGTTTATCTGCCAATTTATTTATTTTTTACTATTATATTGTATACATATTTTATTTGTTTAACCACAAAAGCAAAGCCAAAACATCAAGGGTAAATGATTACAAAATGTGTTTAATAAATCTGGAAGCATTTTAAATTTGAGCCGATTTCAGCCCATTTCATTACAATAAATTTTATGTTTGAGCTAGAAAGCTTCATTGTCTATGGTATTCATTATTGTAAATCAGTTCATAGCGTTTATGTTTCTGACCCTTTGTGAGATTTGTTTTGTGTTGAGGCACAATCACAATCTCCATAAATGAATTTGCTGCTTATTGTAATTTACAGTCTCTCTGAAAGCACATTCCCAAGCCTTGAGTTGAGAAGTAAATTATTCTAATCAACAGTCCTTCACATCTCCACAGCATTATCCCACACCGGCCTCAGATTTTCATTTGGCCTCATTTATTTCTCTATAAACGGCTCGCCGATTGAAACTGTCTTTGTGTGACAAAGAGACGATAAACAAACACCTAAAACACTCTGTAGTTCATCAATAAAAGCCCAAAAGCATTCATTGAATTTTCATTAAGTTAATGGCACGCCTGTGTTTTTATGGCCTCTGCGCTGTGTCCCCTCATCAACAATAAACTGGAGTAAAGCTATTACAGTTAATGATGGCCACACAGTGCAGGCATATGTCTACTGTTCCCTGCCACAAAATTATACTTCCTCTGCCCTTGGCTTTATGTAAAGAACAATGCATGATACAAGACTATGAGCAGCAGCAAAAAGCGACATCAATTTATGTATAACAAAGCGTCACCGGTGGGAGACACAATCCACTGTTATTTGCAGAGCAGTGACACACACAGTCAGGCAACTCTTCATTCAAGGATAACGTAGATCAACAATTTGTTTTCACACAGAGTCCTGACACACACTGTTCTCCAAGCTTTTAATGTTCAATATTTTAGGCAAAGATCTAATCCAGTGTTCCTCTGCAGCGGGCCCTCAGTCTGGTCTTCTGGGGAAGTGCAGGAGGCCCAGGACGGCCTTTACCAGTCAGCAGCTACTGGAGCTGGAGAACCAGTTCAAACTCAACAAGTATTTGTCCCGACCCAAACGCTTTGAGGTGGCCACATCACTCATGCTCACTGAGACACAAGTAAGAAAAACTGTCTATTGGATATAGAAGATATGTCATTGGGTTTTTCTTCCTCACTAAAAATAATGAATGCTCTGTCAGCATTTCATGTTAAAAATGTGGAAATAAAACATGATTAATTTGCCATTTTGCTTTGATTGTTTACCGCATTATTCTGCTCTATCTTTTTATTCACACTCAGTGAAACTCTGGTTGTTTGCAGGTGAAGATCTGGTTCCAGAACCGGAGGATGAAGTGGAAACGCAGCCGAAAGGCAAAGGAGCAAGGGAGTGCCCCAGGACAGTCTGAGACAGAGCGAGGGCGCGGGACAAACAAAACCTCCACAGACAAAACAGAGATCAATAGACGCTCCTCTGACCCTGACGACAGAGGCATCGTCCTGGACTTAGAGGAGGACGACAACGAAGAGGATGATTACCCTGTTACTATGGGCAACGGGATGCCCAGGTCCACAGACTTCCTGCAGCAGAGCGCAAGCTACAGCCCGCAAAGTCCCTTTTCAGAGGACGAGATGGACGAGCTGCAAGTGGGGGAAGCAGACCGGAAGATTGGGGCTGGTCTGTGAAAGTCAAAAGAACATTACAAAAACAACAGAGCCTATGGGGCGTGTGCAAACCCTGATAGTTGGACTCTTTCATAAAATGACACAAAAGTCATGTCTGTACTGTTTGCATGCTCAAAAACCTCATGCATTTGCCATTTTTCCATTAGGTGTTTTTCTTTTTAAACCACTGAATGCACTGCACAAAGGTCTCAAACATGTAAAAAAAAAAAAAAAGGGGCAAAAAAAAAAAAGGGGGGGGGGGGAAAGTACTGAGCATCATTGTGGAATATTTATGTAAGCATTTTTCATATTGATGTTTCTGAATTTGTCATGTAAATGCTTTAATTTATTTGCAAATTTAAATCATATATGTATTTATCTGAAACATGTCTGTGCTGTAATGTCAAATAAAGCACTAAAATAAGGATCTAATCTATACTACTATATATTTATTTTCTGTACAGTGATAAACCACGTTCTTTATGGCCATTCCCACCTTAAATCTAGAGAAAAGCTCTCATATATTAATTACTGCTTGTGGCTTATACTGATGGCCAAATAATTAAGTTAATGAATTGGAAATGTTCTCAGCCTGATGGTGATGTCAGTTGGCGGGACGGTGGGAGGCTGCTGGATGTTTTATTGGGCAGCAAATTAATGTCTTTGATTAAGGAGCAGTCCGCAGAGCACTGTGTCATTGAGCCCCTCTCAGACCACTTCCACATATTTATACAGTGATTAGACACATTAACAGGTGCCCAATCGACTGTAAATATAGTGGACAGAAAAGCCATAGAAAACCATTTAAGGACTAAGTGCAATTTCTTAACACATCCCCTGCACTATAAAAAATACATCCCACTAAGTACAGGTCAGTCATTCACTGATTATTATCTTGTCTTTTGACAATATGACGACAATATATCTGACTGTACAATATTTCGATGGATCGTACAGAAGGATTTGACTAAATCTAATTAAGCCTGACTTAAGTTTTAACTCCCAAAACAATAGTTAACATTTTCAGACAGCTCTTGTTCAAAAACACAAATATCCAACAACTTGAAGCAATACATTTAAACCCTGCTCTCAAACACATGCAATTTTGGCCATTTTACACATAAAATTAGGAAAAACATGTAATACTTTTTTTTTTTTCTTACATTACATTGCATTACATTCATACAAGTAAACTACAGTAGGATTTTCCAATTGATATCTTTAAATTTAGTGCAGTGTCTCAACCTGCATTGTCAAGGACACTCCAGAACACATGACACTATATGCATACTGGAAACTAAACTAGATCAAGGCAAATATGTCTGTAGTCTATTTATGCAGCGTTATAGTATATTATTATCAAATGAAATGATGCTAAACAATACATTTTAAGTGGGTTAAGACATTGGTCTAAACGACAGGCCTGAACAGATCTTGACCTTGTTGATTTCAGCCAATGGTGTGTAGCTCGTTACACATTGGCTTATGACTATAGCCTATATATTATACCAAATTTAGAAAAAACACAGTTTATCCTAATTTCTAGTTCTTAAAAATAATCTACCTACAACCCATGTCCTTAGAAAATCAAAGTTACCTATTATTGGGACCGTGTATTGGAACACAAACAAAAGGAAATAATAATAAATATTTTTTTTAAAACCCTCATCTACATACATTACGGGAAACGCCAGTGAACAACTCAAGTTTGTGGCGAACTTTTGATTGAATGTGGGCGCATATACAGTAACCTCCATCACAACCGCGGCTTTTAATTTGGCTGATGAAACAAATCACACGAATCAATAAGCTCATTTAGTTGTGCGACTTGGCAGTTGCGTGACAAACACTTCTTGGCCTGTTTATGGCACGTCCCTCTCCAGCACGGATTCCCTCTGACACACAAATACAAAAAATCACAGCTAATTGATATGGCGATGTGGAGGTAATTGATTGCGCCTAATTCAATGCGAGTATGCGGAGATGATTAAAAACTGCATACGTTATTGCTGATAATGCTGCCGGAAGCATGGACATGCAGAAGTGCTGACTGACATTCAACTTTGTATTCTTTAGAAATAATAATAATAATGTCTGTGTCTTTCCATTAAATTGGTTCACTGTCCATTGAATCACTCAAGCCATCGCCAGTTTGGCCCTTGCGCAGCGCAGTTACCAGAAATCCCCCGTTTTCATAGTTAGACAAATAAAAGCGCCTCTTTTTTGCTTTGTTGCATTATAAATCAAAGGCGCCCTTAAAATATTTACACCCTGTAGTTTAATCAATCAGCAAAACGTCAGAGTCATTACGTGAATATGAACAGATTGTCCGATCTTTTAACGTAATCACACATATTGGAGCAGGTTCCTCTCAAGGCCCCTGTCCTGTCACTTAACTAATAGGCAAGCGAGGCCCTGAGTGACATAAGCCAATAAATTTGCATCTGTCCGACTGAAAATGCTGTTCTAAAGCATGAAAAAGCCACCGTTTTTGGCAATAAAGTTTATTGAAAAGGCGGAACCTCAGATGTAGCCTATTCATGAGCCGTTTATTGATGCAGGTAATGTGGGCTATGTTAGGTGCATGGGACACAGAGAGCTTCACCCACTCACTAAAGGGTCCCTATAACCTTCAGGATGTGCTTATAGCTTTTATTGTTTTGAAAGGGCAGCGTTGTGTAAATACTGCGTGTGTAAGGTTGGTGCGTTTGGCTGCTCATCTATGGGCATTTGCAATTGCATCAATGCAGGTGTCTGGCCTATTGCTTAATAAGATCGTTTTTTTTAAAAAATAAATAAATTAATATCCACAATTGATGGTTACCAAGAAACATTTGCGTAATTGATTAACTTGGACTGTCTGGTGAGGAGGATGTGGCGCTTTTCCAATATTCACCAAAAGAGCATTTGTGCCCTCTTGTGGCCAACTCTAGTATTGACTCGATATTGTGTAGCATGGCGTTATTTATGTATTATTATGGTGTTTACAATAGGGCAGTCTATTACAGTGTCATACTAAGTTTTGAAAGAGTTGTAAAAGTTACGTTCTCAACCCGTGCAGAACAGATGAACAGATCCCATGGTGCGCAATCATGCGCCATAACAGATCCATGGCCAAATGGCTCCCGTAGCGCACGTGTGTCTTGGGGGCGGGCCTTGTTCAGCAGGGCGGTTCTTGCACATTTGAAGCACATGATGAAGCATGAAAAGTTCATTGAGTAGACTCTGAGTGTCCTCTTTCTCAGCCTAAACCAGTGCTTTCTCTCTGACAAAGCGCTGCGCTTCACGCCCTTCTTCGCTTCCAGGCGCATCTTTACACCAACTGTGACAGAAAGCATGGCTTCGGAACTTGGTAAGACTTTTCCCCATGTTGGCATAATTCACTGTTAAATTGGCGACATGATGGAGGTTAGCTCCCTGGCTAACTTTAGCCGCGTGGTTGTCATCGCTGTGATCAAATATTAGTTCTATCTGTGGATGTTTGTGTTTGTTTGCAGCGCTCTTGAGTGTGTCCGACAAAACTGGACTTGTGGAGTTTTCCAAAAGGCTGATGGACGTGGGACTGTCGCTGGTCGCTTCTGGAGGCACAGCCAAAGCTCTGAGGGATGCTGGGCTAGCAGTCAGGTCTGTTTTACTGTATCCGTGATGGCCTAAACCAGCACTGATGACAAAGCGTGTCACGTAGACATTATCGCACCTCAAGTCATAAAACTTTAGATGAATTTCAGTAACATTTATGTTGTTCCCACGTAGAGATGTGTCTGAGCTCACTGGACACCCGGAGATGCTGGGAGGAAGAGTGAAGACCCTCCATCCTGCGGTACATGGGGGTATTTTGGCCCGAAAAAGCCCCAGTGACGCTGCAGACATGGACAAACTGGGCTACAGTCTTGTCAGGTGAGAGAACCTCATTGGGAACAAAATGATTCTTACAATGATTGTTTTACAGATTTTTAGTGTGTAAAATCTGTAAACCCCCCCAAGCATGTCTCACAGATCACAATTCCAAATGGTGAAAGCATGTGTGGCTCATTTAGGAGCTTCCAAATTGGAAACCGCTCGTACTCCAACACTGTCTTGTGACTCCCATTTAGAAACAGTCCGATGTAGTCACAGATGACAGCTAATCAATACACATGATGGGGCTCTTACTGAGAAGTTGTCATGGAGGTCATGTTGAAGTGGTTTTTAAGCTTTTATTTTATTTTTTGGCATTTTCACCGTTGTTTCAAACCCAGATGAATTTTTTTTTTTTTTTTTTCTTGTTTTTTTTTCTTTTTTTTTCTATTGCAAAAACACATTGTATGACCAATGCTTTATTTTCAGAGTGGTGGTGTGCAACTTGTACCCCTTTGTAAAGACTGTCTCCAAATCAGATGTCACTGTGGAGGATGCCGTGGAGCAGATTGACATTGGTACGGTTTGTAACGCAAACCATTATATTTAGAACACGGAATATTGCCTAATTTCACCTCTTGTGTCTTTAGGTGGCGTAACTTTGCTGAGAGCGGCCGCTAAAAACCACGCTCGAGTCACGATTGTGTGTGACCCTGATGACTACTCTGTGGTGGCCAAAGAGATGGAGAGCTCTGACGACAAAGACACAACCTTGGACACACGCAGGACACTGGCACTAAAAGTAAAGTTGCCCCATTTTAACCATAAACGGTATTGAAGGATTGGTCAAATGCAGGGGACACATTTCCCTACGAGGACCTTTTTTAAATTGTACCTTAATCGTTATATATTGCAACTATATGGTAAAGCCTTCCAACACGTTCAAGCAATCATTTGGGTCATTCCAAATTACACTCTTGAAACGGCTTCAAACTTCACTTGTACAGTTTAAGGAGTTGTCAGTTTTTAAGACGATAACCTTGCTGAACAAAGTAAATATCAGTGGGCGTGACACAGGAAGCTCCTAAAGGTTGATATAGGTCTCCTTTAGTGGCTAACGTTGTGAGATCATTTCCCAAAGAAGTCTGTTAGTCTTTTGCGTGTTGAGACTTGATTTTTCCACTTGTTTTTGGTCCAAAGTTATTCAGTCTTTGCTTACTCTACCAAGTATTGGGCGGAGCTAAGTGCTGTGACTCCATTGTGTTGAACTAAAATTGCTTTTGGGTGGATATTCAATCGAAATTCTTTAGTAAGCGCATATTTTGTAATTGTTAATGGAACCATTTGGCTCCAGTTTTCAATGTATACGTCTATATATTGACATGGGATGCTGATAGTTACCAGTGTTTATTTTGGATAAAGGCCAAGACAAAGTCCAGCAGTGTTTTTGTTAAAATCTGTGTTTAGGTTGCAACATGTCGACCCCACGACCTTTTGCCTTTTATTGGAGTCTGTGCAACAGAGAAGCAAACGCAATAAAGTTATAGCTGACTTAAACTGCTTTTCCCGTTATGTTTTTTTGTAGGCATTTACTCACACAGCACAGTACGATGATGCCATTTCGGATTACTTTCGTGGTCAGTATAGTCGTGGCGTTTCGCAGCTGCCTCTGCGTTATGGCATGAACCCGCACCAGGCTCCTGCTCAACTCTACACTTTGAGGCCAGAGCTGCCCCTCAGAGGTAACCAAACTATTATCACTCACCTGTGGGTTATGACCAGTTTGGACAAAGGTTTCACTGTCTGCTTGCGTCCGAAAGCCATTTTCAATCTGCGGAGCTGGTCTCAGCACATCGACTACTTCCTGCTGGACCAAGTCGAGTTTTTCAGACCAGCTCCACAGATTGAAAATGGCTTTTGGATGGAAGTTGAAACGTCTTGAGTTTTAAAAGGGTGTCCCGATGACTTTTTTTTTTTTCCTGACTGCTCGCCCCTGTACGAATGAGGCGTCTCACTCACAGAAAATACATGTCTTTTGTCCCCAGTTGTCAATGGTTCACCGGGTTTCATCAACTTGTGTGATGCTCTGAACGCCTGGCAGCTGGTGAAGGAGCTGAAACATGCACTTGGCCTGGCCGCTGCCACGTCCTTCAAACATGTCAGCCCTGCAGGTGAGACTGCATCCACTACATTCATTCAAAATTCTTAGTACAGATCAAATTATTTGGTTTTTCCTGTAAACTAACAAATGAAGCCGTAGTTACAAGACAACAATTTGAAAAGGAAAAAAAAACATCCGATGCTGCAATTTTTTCCTCCCATTATCAAATTCATTCACAAATATGTTCATTGTTGGAGATTATAGATGCAGTAGATGAGGGATGAGGGAGATGCATCCCGTCAAGGCTAACGTATCCATGGAGACGAGCAGACGGCAGAAATGTTCCATGAATTGTGTGTGTAAATCAGACCTACAGTAGCAATATGAGCACCTGTTTGAGACCCCTAAATTGCTGCTCCACAAAATGCAAACTACACAATGACTCATTTCTGTACAAACTGCTTTGACGTCTCTAGTTATTTGAGCTTCAGTTTCTTGTCTAATGAATAAGACCACATACAGTTGGTGGCACATTGGTTCAACCTCACTTCACCTTCCAATAGTTTTTTATATGGATTTATACAGTATTAAATGACTGCCTTTTTTATTTTGTAGGAGCTGCTGTAGGAGTTCCTTTGTCTGAAGAGGAAGCTAAAGTGTGTATGGTCCACGATATGCTTCAGGATTTAAGTCCACTGGCCACAGCATATGCCCGAGCACGAGGTCAGGAATCACAAATGTAGACTTTTTTAAAAAAAAAATTCTCCCTCCACTTGCCTCCTTGATTCCTAAGTTGCTAGTCCTTTTGTATCGCAGACTTGACAGCTGAGGAATCAAGGATCCAAAGAAACAAAACAAGGCTGTGGCCATAATAATCTGTTCTTGTGTAACTTGCTAATTAAAATGTCCGTTTTACAGGTTCAGACAGGATGTCCTCGTTTGGAGACTTCATTGCTCTTTCAGATGTTTGCGATGTTCCCACTGCAAAAATCATTTCAAGAGAGGTGAGAGTTTAGTTTAATGTACAAAGTGCTTGATGTCTCATGGAGAGTAACTCAAATCTGAAATTCAAAGGTTTCTGATGGTATTATTGCCCCTGGATATGAAGAGGAGGCACTCAAGATCCTCTCCAAAAAGAAAAATGGCAACTACTGTGTGCTTCAGGTGAGCTTTTGGATTAGGTTTTTTGGGTATAGAGAACGACACGTAAAATCCAGTCAAACTTAATTCCTATTGCACATTTTATAAACAAAGAGTGGTAATTTGCAGCCCAGTGTTCCAATATTAAAGCAGAACTAAGCAACTCTGGTGATATGCTCTTATTATAATGGAGGAAAGGAGCTCTAAGAGTGTAATCCCATACAAAATCATTTCACATTGCCAAAGTTTCAAAAAAGACAACAGGCGAGTTGTCTTGTTGCATGCCTGAAGACAGCAGGGGGCGACGACTGACACGTCAAACGCCCTGAAAAAACATATTTAACCATCACAGGGACTTACGAAGTTTTATTGAGTTGAAAATGTTAGTTCTGCTTTAACGGCAATATACTATAATAAATAAAGATAAGATGAAGAAAAACGGAGGATTGAGAAGGTTGAGCTGCTTCTAAATGCTTCTAAATGCTGCTGTAACTGGTTATAACCTCCCAAAGAAATGAACAATGCATTCATTTAAAATCCCTCTGCTGTGTGCAAGAGTGATGTGATGCTTGTGAACATTTATTTAATTTTTTTTTGTATAAAATCTGAAGGAAAAGAATAAAAAAAATAAACAGTTTATAGGTATATGGCTAATTTAGTCATTTCCTGAATTACAGGATTATATTAAACAATGCAATTACACCAGGTCAACTATGAGAACAAATCACAATGTTCATTCTCTGACCCAAACACACACGTACAATCATCTCAAACAGCATTAAGATTTTACAAAAGCATTAGTCTTTTAAACTACACCATTCACCTACCACTTTCTGAGTTTCTTTAATTTTTTAAAATCAGATGGACCCTGAATATGAGCCGGATGAGATGGAGGTCCGGATGCTGTTTGGGCTGCACCTCAAACAGAAGAGAAATGGAGGCATTATTGACAGAGCGTTTTTCAGCAACGTTGTCTCCAAAAACCTGGTACATTTAAGTTTTTAATGTCGTAATATGTGCTCGGTACCCCACATTTTCTGCAGGCGTTAAAGACACCCAAACATTGTAATGGCACTTGTTCACTCATGTATTGTTTGTTTCAGCTGTCGGATGAGGCTGTGAGAGATCTTACTGTGGCCACGATTGCTGTGAAGTACACCCAGTCAAATTCTGTGTGCTACGCTAAAGACGGACAGGTGAAATATTAAGGCATTTCTAATTGTATTGGCCTCCAGGTCCAGAAGATGTATAGAATATTATTTGTGTCTTTTAGGTGATTGGGATTGGGGCTGGGCAGCAGTCTCGTATCCACTGCACTCGTCTGGCTGGAGATAAAGCTGATAACTGGTGGCTGAGGCATCATCCTCGTGTCCTCGGCATGAAGTTCAGAGCTGGTGTGAAGAGGGCTGAAATGGCCAATGCTGTTGACCAGTATGTCAGCAACACCATTGGAGAGGCAAGAATTATATTTATGAATCAATCCATGCCATCCATTTACTTCAATGTCAATTTCCAAAGTGCTGCAATCTATTATAATTCCTCAATTTAACCCCACGGTCACACTATATGAAAATGTGTTAATCCAAACAACGGCATTACACTGAAACCATAAATGTGGAACAATTAATTTTGAATATAAAACAAAACAAAAAACTGATTTCCATTCATTGGGCAGCTCTCGTGGTGATAAACTGGAGAATGAAAAATGGGCCTTAAGACGTGACACATGAGTTTATTACGGTAAAGACTGGGATGAGACGATTAGCCAGTGTTGGATCATTTTTTGAAGAAACGTCACGATTTTAATGATTCACGATCAAACCCCAGTGACCGCTTAAAATCGATTTAACCAAATGATCTTGACATCCCTATTGATGTGTTATTTCTATTATCTTTTTATTATGTAACTTCTAATGATAAAACGTGTTGTCTGAAGGGTCCAGATCTGGCTGTGTGGAAGTCCATGTACGAGGAAGTGCCGGAGCCTCTTTCTGAGACCGAGAGGAAGAACTGGATGAGTTCTCTGCAGGCGGTGGCCGTGAGCTCCGACGCCTTCTTCCCCTTCAGAGACAACATCGACCGAGCCAAACGGGCAAGTGTCCGCTGAAAATGTCATCTTGTTTTGAACTTAAGTTTCTTACATTCTGCATTAACTGGATCTATTGTCAAGAAGTTTTGCGTATACATTTCTGTTCATTAAAACTGTTTCACTTCCTGTTTGCAGAGCGGTGTGGAGTTCATCGCCGCTCCTTCGGGCTCCGCAGCCGACAAGGTGGTCATAAACGCTTGTAACGAGCAAGGCATTACTCTGGTGCACACAAACCTGCGCCTCTTCCACCACTGAGGCCCCTGATGTGTGCGGAGACCTCTGTAAGGTCAAAACCATTGTCAAACACTACTGTTACTCCAGTATTGCGACTCATTCCAGAGCCCTTGTGCACTTCTGTAACACTACCACATTCCAATTTGAACTGGTTTGCGTAACTATCATGTTTCATCACTAAATAAATGGAATATTTTCGACACAAATTTGCCTCACTGGTTTTAAGTATGAAAGTAAATAATGATCACTCCATTCTACAGAAGTAACAGTTGGTATAACTCCTGCATTTTATAGAGGTACAGGGAGTTGTGCTGTAAATGGATGGAACGTAATTGAATGCACTTTTGCTTTGTTATTGGACTAATTAAAAAAAAAAATCTGTTTCAGAAAAATGTCAGATACAAATCGTTTAACATGGCAAAGGACAAACTGCGAAAACCATTGTTATAAGAATGTTTAGAAGTAAGACAAAACATTTCAAGTTCTATTGAGACATTAACCCTTTTTTTTGTATTGCACAATGTTAATTGAAACGGCCACAATATGAACTGCAACACTAAAACACTTAGTCAGCATGAGTCATAGGAGTTACTTTACTATTTGACCCTCTGCAGCTCATATTAGCTGCTCATGCCCCCCCCCCAGTCCACCCGTCCGCCCCCCCATGTTGGTGTGAAACAAAGATACTAGAGTATGTTTCAGGATCTCTCCAGCTTTATTACAACAATGGACTTCTCTTGACACGACTTCAGCTCAAACAATGTACAAAAATAGAAAAGTTTGATTTCTCACATCACGGTTGTTACATTCACACGTTGATTAAAGGGATAAATTATGAAATGTGTCAGTTCCACACAGTGCTTGTTAAAAAGAGGGAATACATGAAGTTTAAACGTAGGTAAAATATAATGACATTCTTGTACAACAGTCAGTGCTCACATTTCTTAAGGCCTTTTGTTTATTAGAGAAAACATTGCTTTGGTTTGCTGTCGATTTACGGATGGCAGAATTTGGATGAAAAGTATTTTACAGCAGACGGGGTTTAGTTTTTGCTGAAACTATTGAAATGAGGGTGAAAAGTGCAGTGATCGGATGGAGGCAGGGCAAACTGATGCTTTATTCTCGTGGATTTGGGAGAACGTGAGCGTCTGCCAACAGGTCGGGCCGAAGACACTCAATCGGACAGTGGATGTTCTGGAAAAGAGAAGGCACGTCATGTAAGGGGGGAACACATTGGCGATGCCAGACGAGGGCAAACCCAACGAAAGAACGTCGCCATGGTAACTGACTGGAGGGGTTCTCAAACTTTCCACAACAATAATCATGCAACTGACTTGAGGCTGCAATGTCAAGTTGTAAACCTTTTTAAAATTGGGTTTATTTTTTTTATAATTTTTGTTCTATTACCCAAGTCCACTAAAACCTGTTTTCAATTAAACATTTTAAAAGTTTAAATCGTCTCACAACCCACACTTTGGTAACCACTGATCTAAAGAAATCATCCCAGCTCCATGTCGTGTTGGAAAAGTCGACTAAAGAAGTCCTACAAACTGATGGAGCTGCACTTTTTAATCATTTTGTGATGAATACTGTAATTTGACTTTTTATTTGCTTTATCTAATGCTCATGTTCCTCACATTAGTGAAGAAAACACATTTGTAATTGTAGGTAATTATTTTAGAGTAAAGGTTGTGAAGAAAACAGAAGAATGATGAATGGTTGTCTCCATTTGGTGTTGGTGACACTCAAACTTATTCTGCATAAAATACAAACGAGTGCTGTGTTTAAGAAATGTCCAGAGTTTAAGATGGCCGCAGCAACCATGTTTTCTGAAGCCTTTCACAATGAGATGACGCTATACTCCCAGATGTGGGACCAATGTTTATCAATTACATTGTATTTTCCTTAGAAATATCTAAAAGGTAAATACTCTGATACACCTGATGACGTTTATTACAGATAACACTTGCTATGTATATTTAAATAGAAATCTTAGCATTTTAACAAAATACATTTGAGTTTCCCCAATCTGTATTGAATATTATTGGCCAATAGAATGTCGTGATGTCTTCTGAACCCCAGCAACTGATTACATGGCTTTTCAATAAGAAATCAAAAGAAACACCTAAGATTCATATTAATTTGAACACTGAGCCAAAAATCTGCATGTTAACTATTATTTGCGCCTTGAATATTCTAGGTCCTATTAAATGTTGTGATTTAATCTGAAAACCTAAAATACTGTTGCACCAGTACCACTTTTGTCAGGCTGCTTTATATTTTTAATTCTTTTAGTCTCACCAGTTTGCGTAGTGCGTTGTCTCCGTATCTCACAGGCTGCAGCAGAGAAGTGTCCACGTCTGCCCCTGGCCTGCGGCAGTTGTCACATCGCCAGCCCTGAACCCAACAAACACAGATTTTACACAGTAAATATAAGATTCTGTCACATTTTTCTAATCAGCAGCTTTGTACCTGTTGTCCTCCAAAGCAAGTGCAGGTACAAATGGCACCTAAGTATTCCTTCTGCCACTGGTTTCCTACTTGGTATGTTTTGCCCTCGTCGTAGCACACAGACTCATCTGCAAAGATACACAACATAAAACAAAGTATGAACAGTAAAAACACACACAAGCTGTTAAACTGATGCGCTTTGAGGGGGAGGTCAAAGAAGTTGCTGATGCATGTTCATGTATATATTTATCTATCCATCTATTTTTATCATTTGAATTAGGACGGTGCATATTAATGTCAGCGACAGCTTCAACATGAATATGCAAGTACAAACGCAACATTTCATGCGTTGTCCTAAGGCATGTAAAAACAATAAAATAAACATTAAGACAACGGACTACTTGACACTACAAGACATTAAACATTAAACCTAACAGCAGACAACAGACACATAGTATGTCCACAAATCCGAGACGTTACAGAGAAAAAACTGATTATTTACAGTAAAAGCAGCAGTCCGAAGTCGAAAGAGCCAGAAAGAAACCATAGCATCATCTGTGGGTGCAGGACTGGTCTGTTTTCAACCAATTTTTAAGAACTGTTGTGAAGGTTGAGTAGTTTTACAGTTTCTGATGTTGAATAATAACTTTTGGATGCTTACGTGGTTCACATTTGAATTCTCCTTTGCCATTTCCCAAACAGGTGCAGCTCATCAGGTGTCCATTCTCCACTCTGCGATCCCACTTCTCCCCAATGCGGTAGTTATTCCCACTGTCATGGCACCACTCTGAAAGAACATAAAACAGTAAGAGAAACTAAAACAAGTATCCAAATCCATCAAAAGACACCTGCACTAAAACGTTAAAGTATAATACATTAAAAAAAGAAACGGAAAACCACCCATTTTAGACCTGACGTGGAAGTTGTAATCCATTTTCTAAACTGTTTTTAGTCCTGGTTTTGTCTCAGTTTTGATGTGGTGAATGTGTGAAGTGGGAACGCCCCTAACACACGCAAAAGTCGACCTACTTGACGAGTCACATCTGAAGTGGCCGCTGCCGAGGCCCAGACACCTGCACCAGAGTTTGAAGCCCGTCTCGGACATGCGCTCCCACTCGGTCCCGACATCGTGGTGCGTCGCCGTGAAGGAGTCGTAGCATGAGTCTGAGGAGGAGGGCACCCCATCTGGGACTGAAAGAAGATGAACAATTCATTACGTCCGTTGACCCCTCACCATTTCATTGGTTTTTCCTCAATTTATTTAGCTTGAACCAAACAGAATGTAATGTAAAAACGTGTGACTTGGATAAGGATCAGCTCTATGTTCGGGTTATGATCAAACTTAGGGCCAGGATGAGGGTTGTAAATTAACCTTAAAAGATGTCATTTAAATGCAATCCACTATCTTATTAATTTCTTCTTTTTGAGGGTCACATTACAAGTCAACAACAATTCCCCTTTAATTTCAACGTATTTCATTGGCATTACGTTATTCTATTAGTCTATTTACCTACGTTTGTTTCGTAAAAGTTAATCACACATACTTGTATTTCCAGCTGTGATGATCTGCTCTAAAATCTTGTGCTTTAGTGCTCCCAAAATGGCTTCCACAATGACGTTATAGTTTTCTCCCGGGGTGAGTCCAATCAAAGTGGCAGTGGTGGCGGTACCAGGCAAACGGACCTAGGAAATGAATGTGATATAGTTATGAAATAGTCTCACAGGACAAAGGTACAAAGGATAAACTGCTGTCCTACCTGGAAAAGCTTCTCCTGTAACTTTGACAGTGGCTCACAGGACACTAGGTAGGCGTTGCTCTTTTGGTACGGCTTCCAGGAGATGGAGGTTTGAGTTTGGGCTTCTTGGGGTAGTCCTGTGTCATTCCCGATGGGCGCTCCAATGGGCACGTTTATCTTCACTATGGGCCTCCTGCGACCTTCTGCATCGGGAAGGGGAAGAAACACCAATGGCTCACGCACTTGCCCATAAGGAGACTGTGGCCCGTTGTTGTTATACTCAGTGTACTCCACATTCTGGCTTGGACCACTGAGCACATCCTGCCCGCTGTTGCCCACTAACTGAATTTTGTTGTCCAGGTCAGTTTCGGGCACGTCAAGCTTGTCGTCGACGCCGTCGGGACGGTGCGGCAGGGGAAGCAAGGATTCTGGTTCTAGGCAGGAAAAAGCAGGTTATGGAAGCAGGCTTGTTAGACTACGGGGAGGGCGGTATGGGAAAGCTGCAGTGACATATCTCGGCCAACAGGGGGCATCAGATATGCACCACTATAGCTACAACTCAACAGCACTGAAGTGTCTATTGCAAACACTCAGGATTATTTTGAATGGCATTTCTGGACACATTCAAAATAAAGGTAAATGTTATTTTTGGGGTAAACTACGGCACCACTTTATAATAACTACACATTAATAAAGCATGAACAAAGACTTAATTCATAATGAACAAACAGTTTTTAAAGATGATTCAGCTTAGTTGGGATAGGACTGAGGGTATTAAGTACTAAGCCTGAATCATTCTTAAAGTATTTCTTTATTATAACTTAAGTCTTTATTCATGGCTTATTAAGACTATTATTATAAAGAGTTACCGAAACTAAATCTACTCAAAACACGCTACAAAAGCTCACACTACATCTTAAAAAACAAGACTTACCCAACAAATACTGTATATTTCTTTGGTCTCTTTTCATTGTGTAATTAAACCTTTTTATGCAGTTTATCGGAAGAGGAAAACCATGAATATCAAGTTTAGAATACTCACTGGTAATGATTCGGCCAATAAGAGGGATGCTCCTCAGGGAGTTTTGGATAGCAACTATTTTGATGATGTACTCGGTCGATGGTCGCAAATCTGAAGAAAGTTAGTAAGGTTATTGTTGTGAGATACAAAACAACAATAAATATAGTTATTCTTACAATTATTAGTCACTGTTTTATGTTGTATCACATGGCTAGTTCCTAGTTTGTGAATTCTGTTACTTACAATCTGATTTTATGATTCTCATTCAAACTAACCCTTTTATAACCAACAAAAAGGACCTGAAATGTACTAAAAATGTGACTTGTGAAGTGTGACTATATTTACCAAGGCCAAAACCATACAAACTATTAAAAAACTGTACAATCTGTTTTACTGTTTCTATCTGTAAATGATTTGACACTCCTGACCTGAGCACCAAAATAAGTGTGCAATAGATTATAAGAATACCAGATATTGTGGCATAGTTTTGTCCAGCGTGTGGACGTGGAACGAGCTCGCGCGGCTGCCCTCCTGACTGTTCGTAGGTGATGTAGTATCCCGTGATGTGAGTGGACGGGGGTCTCCAGGTGAAGGACACGGAGGTGGGCGTCAGAGAAGTGACCTGCAGGCTGGTGGGTGCTGGGACAACTGGCTGAGCTGGGGGGGAAATGCAAAAGGCCTATGTAAATGGTAATTTACTTAATGCTAAGTAAATGGGACGCCATAGCAATTACAATAACAACCCATTTCACCAGAAAATAATTCAATGAATTCATGAATTTTTTCGTGATTTGTTTTTGCTTGCTTTTCAATAGCAGCTTGTAAAATAATATATAATAATTTCACTTTTATTTTATTTGAAATGTTGATACTTTTAACAATATTTTAATAATATTTTAAGGTCAAAATACAACTTAATATTACCAGTCCATGATTAAGGCACCTTACCAGTCATGACGCTGAGGACAAACGGGGCACTCCTTGCGTTGTCATTCAAAGTATACATCTTAACATTGTATAGGGTTCCTGGCTGTAGACCTAATCAACAAAAAAAGACATTAGGATATCTTCAAAATAAAAGTTTCCCAGCCGTTTTCCTTTAACCTCAGCTGTTTACCTTCGACGCTGTAGGAGCGCAGGTCTCCAGAGATGGTCTTGGTCAGAGCGGTTTGCATGTTGCTCTGCGGTGAAACCTCGATCAGGAAACCAGTGATGGTCTCAAATTTGGTGCGCCACGTCAGAGTGAAGGAGGTGTCTTTAACGTCGGAGAGCCTGACTCTTCTCGGGGGGCTGATGTCTTTTAAAGAGGAAATGGGCAAGTTTAAATGTAAATAGAGCGATTGTTGGAAAAGTTTTTTTCTACTGAGCCTCACATAATTGTCCTGACGTGTTAGTATATCTGTCTATTTCTGTGTTGTTACTTAAATGATAATAGCATAATAAAAATCAAAATGCTATCGACGGGACTAATAAAAAAAATGTGAGGTCAAAATGATCAACTGAACCGCACAATTTCATTATTATAAATATTATAAATCTTGTGTGTCTCGTCCCACACCGAGTATCTAGTCGTATCATTGTTGTTTTTTTAGTTTTACCTCTGTTTCGTGGGAGTCCTGGCCTATTACATACACAAACAACTAAAAAAACAGCAAGAAGCCTACATGCAGACTATGAAAAACAAGATTGAGTTAAGTGGAAAAACGAATGCATGCCTTTGTAGGTTTGTTCCTGTTAACCATGCTATAATCTGGTAAATATCCTTTGCACTATGTCTCATCGTAAATAGATTGTATAGGCTCCTGTTATTTAAGTAAAAGTACAGCACTTTTATTCACCTTCAAGTGTGGAAGCTTCTCCCTGCAGAGGTCGACTGGTTACAGAGTTCTTCAGAGCATAAATGTTGATCTGATAGATTGTTGACACCTGAAATGGAACAAAACACACAATATTAAATGAACCAATGCATTGACAAACCTTCATGATCTACAAATGTGTTGCTTACCATCAGTCCAGGCACAGTTACTCTCGTTGTATCGGGGGCAACGTTCATTTCTTTGGATGGTCCGTTGACGTTTTTGGGGATGACGACGATGCGATACCCGGTAAGACGTGCGGTCGGAGGTCTCCATGACAAAACAAAGGAAGAGGGGCCAATCTCAGAGATCTCAAGGTTTGATGGAGCTGGGACAACTATGGAATGAGAAGAGACACAAACAGTTCATGTTCAGGGTTAAAAAAAAAAATCTCATTCTCAACAAGAAAATAACCAAAATGTCCTTATAATGGCACTATTATATCATAAGAAGTTTAACTATTTAACATTTTACATCCAAATCAACCACAGAAACTTACAAATCTTTTATTTTTAATCATTCATCAACCAGAAAAATCCCATTGAGAAGAATATTTTTCAAGGCATTCCTGGTCAAGAGGCAGCAGCAAGTTCAATATACATTCACAACACACATAAATAAAACAATAACAAATAATTAAGTATCATGTTCTGCTAATTCAGTGGCAGCATTTTTCCTACCTGTGGCCTGCTTTCCAACCAGAGGCGTGCTCTGCGTGCGTCCGTTCAGGGCGACCACTTTAAATGTGTATTCTGTCCCGGGACGCAGGCCTCGGATGACCACACTGTCCTGGTCTCCTGTGGGTGCCGGGCGCAGCTCTCTCTCGCCCTCCTCTGGACTGGTGTAGAAGACGCGGTACGAGGTCACAGTGCCTTCAGGGCTGTCCCATGTGATGCGCATCGAGGTGAAGTCAATGTCGGAGAACGTCAGGTCTTTGGGGCGGTCCATAGCTGCAAGAAAAGTTCCCTTTTTACCCACATTTACATTGGGAATAGAAGATCAAACAAACATATACTTATCTCCTAAAATACACAGGGGTATGAAGTAACAAATGATTACTACTCATGTTATTGTAATTGAGTCGTTTTTTTGGGTGATTGTACTTTTTGGAATACATTTTTAAAACATTACTTGTATTTGTAATTGAGTATGTTTCTGGTATGTAATTGTGATTAGTTACATTTAGTGCAGATACAGGTACAGTACATTATAAGTACAGAACAATTCTCAATGGTTATCGCGTTGCTGATCCTGCTCCTTTATATACCGACAGACACTCAAAACAACACTGTATGGCCTGCTCAGAGATTATGCGGATTGTGGTTCAAAACAACATAATTCAGTGTTTTAAAAAGTTTAATTAATCAAGATTTGTATTTAAAAAAAAGAATATAAAATTGTGTTCCTTGTAACTAGTACTCTGAGTTATACATTTTTTTACATTAGCAAAACGTTGTAGAATTAACTGGTGGCTGAAGTGGCTGAGTTCTTCAGGTTGGAAGCTTCAAATGAGCTATCACATGTCAATAATTACTGAGAGGAAGTTGATTAAATGGTATGTTTGTGTTCTCAAAAGATAAGAACCGATACCGATTCTGGTATCAATGCATCCCTACCAAAAACAAAGACATGCATGTAAAGGTGAATTCAATCTGCCAATATTGAATTCATGTGACATAACAAGTGTGTAATTGTTATCATTAGCCCTGTTGCTAACTGGCCATTGTCAATGTTGAATCCCACATTAGGCTCTAAACATTACCCTGACTGGCACTGAGTGAAATGTTTTGTGAACTGGTTGAAGCAAACAATAATTACAAACTGATATAGAGTTAATGTAACAGTCCCAGATGATCCTGCAACAATCCCCCTTAAAGTGGAAGAAAAAAGACATATTAAATCATGCAAACCTGTGATGGCGTTGTCTACAGCAGGTGATGAGGTCTGTCCGTCTGTGCCAAGGGCGTAAACATTCAGCACATACTCAGTGGTGGGGACCAGACCAGTGAAGGTCATCTGAGTTTGCTCTGTAACACCCCAAAGAGGAAGGGAACAATGGTCGGAATTCAGAAACATATCAGATAGACGGTTTCAAATCAAAGTCCCAATGCCAATGCATGCCCTAATAACTGAATGATAAGTTTGCAGGATGAAATGTTGCCAGAAATCATTCAAATCCTTCCATTTTTGTCAGTTAGAAATCAAACCCAACGCCAAAAACTGCACACTGACGTTTACCATGACACTGTAATGAAGTTTCAGATTTGGCGCTGCTGTTTTTACCTGGGCCGACCACTTCAGAATAGGAGGGTCCCAGGCCGCTCTTGGGGGCACTTGTAATTCTGTATCCTCTGATGGGACCTTGAGCAGGAGACCAGCGCACAGTGAGGGCGTTGTCACTCACATCAGTAACCTTCATGCCAGTAGGAGCCTTGGTGTCTGAAATTAGAAAGACAATAAGCTTAATCAGTCTCTTTGTGTCTCTCCGGATAATACTTACTCGTGTATTTAGTAGTCCAATATGTTGGCATGTAGAAGTCTTTATTTTAACAAACCTGTGCGGTGTGTGATGGTGGCTGGGATGTTAGACGAGGGGCTGTCTCCTCGTCCCGTTACAGCGTACACGGTGATGGTGTAGTCTGTGCCAGGTCTCAGCCCAGTGATGGTGGCTGTGGTCTGGGTGCCGGGGACCGTGAACTCCTGAGGTGTCTCTCCTAAGAGTTATAGATGTAGAAGCTTACTTATTTAAATATCATATAACAGCTATAGCCAATAAAACTTCCAGTAATAATAATAATAATTATATAGCCTATATGATATGATATATATAGCCTTTTTTAAACCTGCTTGTACCTGTTGTGCCATAGTTGACCTTGTAGTACTTCACGGCGACAGAGGGGGCGTCCCAGCGGATGGCGATGCTGGTCGGGGTGCTTGTCATCACCTCCAAGTCAGTTGGGGCATCAGAGACTATAAGATGTTACAGTGAGTGAAATAGTGAATCCAAAGCAGACACAGAGTATGTTGTGAAGACTCACTGGTGGCCTGTGTGCCGCTCAGGGGTTGACTCTCCAGATCTCGACTCACGGCGTAAACATGAATGATGTACTCTGTCTCTGGACTCAGCTGGGTCAGAGTGTAGTGAGTCCTGGAGGGATGGACCTTCTCTTCTTTGGTGTGGCCGCCGCTCGTCGGCTGATAACGGAGTCGGTATCCAGTGATAACGGCAGTGGGCGCCAGCCAGTGGACAGTGAATGAATTTGTCTGAATGTCAGAGAAGTCCAGGCCAGTTGGGGCATCCAAAGCTGAGGATAAAATGTCCAAATGACTAATTTTGTCATGACAGCCATAAACCTCCTCCTGGCACTGACATTACTGTTCAAAAACTACAACAACTTTACAGTTCTACAGTATAAATTGTATGTTTAAAAACATGACTCACTTGTCTTCTGAGTTCCTGTAACTGGCTCACTTTCTCTTTCAGCATTGACAACGACAACGCTGATGGAGTACTCAGTGTTTGGCAGCAGATCTGAAAATGCACATATAATGAAATCACTTGACTGTTATTGAAGCCTTAACCTTAAATAGGTTCAGTATCTCACTCTGGAGCAGGTAGGTGTTGGTCGTTCCTCCCACATTCACCTCCTTCACGTCATCGTAGGTGTTGATGGGGTGAAAGCGAATGACAAAACGAGAAATGTCGCTCGGAGTGGCCACACGGGGCACTGCCCAGGTCACTCTGATGTGGTCCGGGCCCACTCCACTAAAATGCAGGTTGGTTGGGGCAGGGATGGCTGCAAGAATGATGGAAAAGTTTTAAAATTTTGAATATGAAAATAGGTGACTTGACTGACCTTTAGGTGTATTTTGCACACTGTAGTAATGAAAGGCTAGGTTCCAGTTACTTTCATGTTGAGGTAAAAAAGTATAATTTAATTTTATCATGTTATACATTAGCTATTGCACTATTATGAATGATAGAAGATCATATT
This sequence comes from Chaenogobius annularis, assembly GCA_015082035.1. Classification (NCBI taxonomy): domain Eukaryota; kingdom Metazoa; phylum Chordata; class Actinopteri; order Gobiiformes; family Gobiidae; genus Chaenogobius; species Chaenogobius annularis. Next base: position 332,930 of record BJKM01000471.1, read on the forward strand.
AACTCAAAATGTGTTTGACTGTATTAATGCCTTACTCCTCCCCTCTGATTTAGTGAGTGGTAAATCACCCGCTTGTGTTTGCTTTGTGTATGCGGTGGGCTCGCTCTCTCCATCTTCTGTTACTGTGGTGATAGAGATGTCATAGTCCACCCCCGGCTCCAAACCACGGACGGGGTAATAACCGGCCGTCACCTCCACCAAATCTTGGAAAATGGGCAAACTCTCGCCCGCTGCCACTACCGAAATCCGATAGGCAGTGATGGAGGTGTAATTCAGAGGGATCCAGCGCAGGCCGATGGTGGTGTCAGTAATGTCCACAAACTCAATGTCGCGTGGTGCTGGTATTTCTGAAAGGGTTATGTCGTTTGCAAAAGCGCAAGCAAGATTAACAGGCAGCAATACAAAACTCACAAGCAACAATTATTCAAAGACAATTCAATTCCAAGTATTAGGTCTTAAAAGGAATAGTGCACATGCTCTCGTGAATTACACACTCCTACATTGTAACTATTGCAGTACATTCACAGTTACACTATAAATTGCAGGCAATGTTGTTTGTGGCATGCTTTTATTAAAATGATTAGGGCCGTGCAAATGGTAGTTTAGCCAAGAACGCTGTTAGTATTGGAGATGTAGTTCCAGTATAGTTTTTGTGTTTCCTTTCTTGGATTTGTAAACTGGAAGGAAACAGTTTACTTTATATTGCAAACTGATGAGTGTGATCACTATGTTGAATTATATACTGAATATGCTCTCTGAAATCAAACACTTATCAGGGTTTGGAGCAGAAACAAAAGTACAAAGTGATGAGTGAAGAGTTTGGATTGTTAGTGAAGAGACAAGTCACAGAAAAACGCTGGCGGATAAAAATACATTTGGCTCAATGGCCTTTGCGGACATTAGTTACAGAAAAGGTCGAAATTCTGTTTTAGTATTATAGCGTATATTTGTGTGTATGCTAGTATCCATGAATTGGGCTGGAGATAGAATTTGAAACTCAACTGCAGATGTAAAGGTTTTCATTAAGGCTCGTACCTGGTGTGACCACAGTGGACACAGGGAGGCTCTCCAGATGTCCTTTGGCTGTGAACACACTGACGTTATACTCCACGCCCAGACTCAGGTTTTCCAGGATACAAGAGGTTTGATCAGAACGGACAAGCTCCTCCAAGGAGTTTCCTCGCTGGCCACTAGTAGGCGTGCTCGTCACCCTGTAGCCTGTGATGCCTTGGAGAGAAATGAAAGAAAACCGAGATAAAAGAAGGTCAAACTGGGGATTTTCAGTCCTTAATAGACTTTTGCCCCAGATAGAAATGGGACAGGGCCTACTCTTGGCCTGGTCCAGAGTGCGTAGGAAGCTCAAATATTTACCAGGTGTTCTGGAGGCGACCCAGTAGACAGTGAGATCTCCTCCGGTGGGGCTGGACTCCACTCTAAGGTCCGTGGGAGGAGAAAGAGCTGCACAGACAATGACATAACCATGAGAAAAACTGACCTCCAGACAAATGGTTTTAGCAGAATCTAGTATAAATCCAACAAACGCCAGTCGGGTCATAAAATGTGATTTCATTGATAATAAAAGTAATGCTCTCACATGTCACAACATTGCGTGTGATGGGGTTTCCTCTGTTGCGTCCGTTGAAGATGGGCTGGACGCTGTAGGTGTATTCAGTCCCAGGGATCAGATCAGAAACATAAACCCGTCCTGATTCAGACACATCCTCTCTGGGGGACTCGCCCTCTTCACTTGGAAGAACAGTCAGCTGCAAGAAAACAGAACAGACCCCAGCGTTCACAGTCCATTCACGGCACTGTTCATATACATAAACATAGCTACTTATTGTACATAATAGTGTTGGAGCTCTATATTTTTACTCTACTTTAGCAGTGTTGTGTTGGATTTAAAGTGTATTTTAATAGTTATTTATGTTAATTTTGATTGCACATTTCTATTCTCCTGCTGTTCTTGAACTGTGCTTTGCAACACTGCGATTTCCCCACTTTGGGATGAATAAAGGTTCTCTTATCTTATCTTACTGCAATTTTATGTGAATATTAAAACTTAATTCAGGTCAATTTATAATACTAGGATTTAAATTGACACCCATGTGATCGTTAAATGTTGCCATAAGTGTGGTTGAAAGGAAAAACTAAATTCTGTTTTTTTTCTTTTCAAACTTTTGCCCAGTGTAATCCCAATCAGATTTGTGATTTTGGGCTTGTACCTTGTAGCTAAATCTGCGGAGAGGGATCCAGGTGACGACGATGGAGGAGTCAGTGACTTCAGTGCTAAACGGAGGAGCATTTCCCATCTGTGGAGCTGCAGAACAACATGATTAATATTCAAAACATATTCATTCTTCACTGTCTATAATATACCCCACACTCCTGTACACACCTGTAGTGAAATATGACGTCACGCCTTTGCTCAGGTCATTGTCCACTTCAGAGTGCAGAGTGGCAGTGTACTGTGTGTCGGGCCGGAGGTTTCTGAGCTGGTACTGGGACACCGCTCCTGGGATCTTCTTCTCGACGGGACTGGTGCCCTCGATGCTCAAGTACAGTCTGTATCCGGACACTGAGGCACGAGGAGCCTCCCACACGACCAGCACGTTGTCCGAACCAACGTCTGTGAACTGGAGGTTGGTGGGAGCGTCGGGCTCTGAAAAGTTATAATAATAAATCAATCATTACTAATTTGAGCAACCTTGATTCAAATTGGATGCACTTCTAAAAGTCTACAATAGCTACACACTGCAAGTATTTTACCACTTTATTATGTTCACCTCAAAATATCTGTACAGTTTTTACCATTTGTCATTGTCATTTTCTATTTTCCCGCTTTTGTTGGGTTGTATTTTGTATTATGTGTTGGATTATGGTTAAGGTTAGGGTCTGTTTTTGAAATTCTGGTTAATGTTAGGGCCAAGATGAGGGTTGGGGTTATGATTAAATGTGAACAAACAGGGCTGTGGGAACATAGAGCTGTGGGAACATAGAGCTGTGGGAACATAGAGCTGTGGGAACATAAGCATGCTCCCAAAATAAACAACAAAGTCAATGGTGGCTTGTTGTTTGGCTCACCACAATATTTTGTAATCGCAGGCTTTGACAGTGTTTTGGTAAACGTTGCTGATACGCCCATTTAAATCAATGACAAAAGTCAGACCAGAGAAATAAAAACAGATAAATTGTCCTCTTAGAATTATACATTTCTATTGGTGTTCTGGGCTAGTTCTGACCACTCATATAGAACAAAGGAACTGGGGAATAGGGTTTTTGTTCACATAAATCTAAACAATATACCCAAAGTTTACAAAGTCTCGATAAAGTGTGCAGAAGGTATTCAGGAATGAGAATATATGAATGAGTCAATTTGACATCAGACAGAACACTATCATTCTAAGAAAAAATACAAAGTAATTTATTGAAACCCAAGTCTGTAATGTACTGTCTATACTTTGGTAAACAGCTCCTTACTTGTGGTCTTCTCTCCGATCAGGGGCTCACTCTCCACGCCTCCGTTGATGGCATAGATGTAAAAGCGGTAGAGCGTCCCGGGCTGCAGGTGGGTGATGTCGGCGTATGCGTTTGGTGAAGCGGGAAGAGGCAGGAGTCTGGTCTCAGAGCCGTCAGGTCCCACGGGGGTGAAGGTGACCCTGTACCCAGTCACTTCGCTGGGGGGTCCCGTCCAGGTGATGGTGATCTTTACATCGGACACTTCGTAAAACTGCAGGTCAGTGGGGGATGGGACCTTTTCTGCAAATGTTCAGGGGCACAGGCAGGAGTCATTATAAAGCACTAACGTACGCTGGACTTGTTTCACGTGCAAGCCGAGTGAAGATAGGATTTCCTGTTTGTTGGTTATGTGGGGTTTTTAGTGGCACACATAATAGAAGTAAAAAGTAGTAGCTCAAATAATAACTCAAGTAAGAGTAAAAAAGTATTTAGAGAAACTATTACTTGAAAACTGCGTGACAGTTTTTAATATCTGATGTATGATGATGTATGATGTATTTGAGTTATTGTAATCGAACAAACAAAACTTGACATGATGCACAAAATCTGGTATTTTCAAAGGATAGACCACAAAGTGATGTGACAAACACAAATGCTCAAATAATTTCATATTGTTCAGTAAAAGTAACTGAGTACTACGCATCTCTGCTTAAAGTCACAAATGATTGTACTTTGTTAAGGAATGTTGGAATCAGGGTTTGAGGGCGAGTTCATCCCTTATTTGAGTGGACTTCTGGGCACTGTAACAATTGCAAGGGAAAGTTCTAGCTTCTTCAATGCATTGCAGACATTGAAGTGTCTATTTTCACACAGTCTTGGTTTTCCAGTTTAATAAAGCCTTACGTTTATCTGTGCTGATCAAAATATGCAGCGGTCGAGAGAGTTGATAAGATCTGTTTTCTTTAATTAGTGCTCAAATACATCTCCATTTGTCCATGTTTACCATAAGGCCTCACAGGGGCCACTGTAAATTTAGGAAGAGGCTGAGAAAGACTTTGTGATGCTGTAGAAGATACAGCTGTTGTTTTCGCAGAAACTTTCTCACAGACACTGGGACATTTTGTTTATGCCTCGGGCTGTACAACAACAGGGTCAAAGCAGCACTAACATATTTACATGTGTAGTCTTGATTAGAAGACAAATATACCTAACTATTCTACTTTTGAATTACTTTCTACATGTAATGATTCACAAACTAAATTGTAATCCATTTTACATCAGATTAGGGCTGGGTAATATCAAATTGATTTGAGTTTGTCTCACTAAAAACAAATAAAAATTGCTTTACTTATTGATTTCCAAAACATAGACAGAATCTATGATATTCAATAAAAAAAAATAAAAAAAATCTTCCTGCAAAATCTGAACTCTGCTCCAAAACAGATGCTTTTACTGACAGAAGATTGGCTTTAGACCTTTTAAAGACCAATTAAGATGACCCAAATTGATCATGGACAATGAGACATGACTGAATCTCGATTCAAATTTGATTAAGTGCACAGCTCTACACCAGATGCCTTTCCTGTCTTGTAACCAGTTTGTGACTCCTTGCAGCTGGAGACACATATTTTCATCAGCGTTAATCAAAAGGATGTAACAATATTGCCTGATGAACGCTGAAAACTGAAGAAAATATGCAAAAATATGCCAGAGGGTTTAAACACACGAGTTGTGTACCTGGCAGAGGAGAGCCGGCGGTGTTGACTTGTACAAAGACTGGCTCGCTCTCCAGCTCGTCCTCCACGGCGTAGATGCTGATGTTGTACAGACGCCCGGGCAGAAGGTCAACCAGAGTCACGGAGGTCTCTGTGTCGGGCAGGTTCAGCTCTGTGCTACTGCCTTCTACTGAGGGACTGTACACCACGCGGTAGCCTAGTGATAACAGATAATAGGTTAGATAAAGTAAAAAAGGGTCAGTGTGGTTGTGATTTGAATTGTTGGCTGTATTACCCGTGATAGGAGCCTGAGGGCGGGACCAACTGATGCGGATTGAAGTCTCAGCCACGTCACCGATGGTGTGTTGGGCCGGAGCGTCGGGAGCTGAGGGAAGGACACACAAAATACATTCGTTCAGAACATAAACAATACTACAACTCAACATAAAATAGTAAAAATGTTAAAGGACAAATATTATGCCATATTTGTGTTGTTATTGGCCTTTAAACACACTTTTGAGTATGTTTACTTTGGCATTTCATGTTTTAGAACTAAAAAAGCACATTATATCAGTCAGGTGTTTTTCATGTTAGGAATTGAGTTTGCGTTCCTGCTACTGGCTGCAGAAGGAATTACATGGTCTGGCCATGACTTATGGACTTCAAAACAGCAAAGAAGATTTCAGAGCTTGACCTATGTCGTCACAAAACTGGAAAATTCAGAATGGTGTGTTTTCTGAAGGTCAGAGGAGAGGACTTTCTAAACAGCATTCATCAAACAAGCGGGTGAAGCAAATACATTCCAATGTATGTTTTCTATGAGAACAATGTTATTGCAGTTTAAAAGCTCAAGAAAGTCCATTTTGCATAATACATGACTGTTGTCTGTTGCCTGGCAGTTTTAGCTCTGAATATCCCACAAACAATCTATAGAAAGAAAAAGCTTGAACCGTGTTTGTGCTACAGTCAGCTCGCTACATCTCTGAGATTAGAGGAAGCTTAAACAACACTGTAAACATGTGTTGAACGTGTCAAACCTGTCGTCTGTGAAGTGGTGAGGATGAGGTTGGGCTCTCCCTGCTCTGGAAGCTCGTAGACGTTGACGTTGTAGCGGCGTCCGGGCAGGAGGTCGCCGATGGTGACGGATGTAGAGGTACGAGGAAGATCTGACGAAATAAAAAATGTTCATATGATATTTACACGACCTTTACACAAGCCATTTTCATGATACAGTTGAACATGTTTTTTGTCTTTTTTACCCAGGGTGTTGCGTTTAGCTCCATCTTCACTCAGCTCGTACTCGACTCTGAAGCCGGAGACAGTGGCAGCCGCAGACGCCCATGAAACCACAAAACTGTTGGAGGTGATCTCGGTCACTGACTCAGAGGTGTCCACCACTGGAGGAGGAGGCGTGGTCTCTCCTTCAGAAGTCTCCACTGAAGAGCAATATATATATTTACTTCGACTTAATCAGCAGAAGATCATGTTATTGAGTCTGCCAAATAAACATGAGCAAACCTGGGTGCAGTTGGAACGAATTATGTTTCAAGTCCACCATAGTATTACGGTATATTGATTTAAATTATTTCAGAAAATCATTGTTTTGTACCAGCAAAACAACCCAATTTCACAACAGCCAGACCAGGTGTTGCTTGAACTAGTTTTGGCCAATAATGTGACTTTTCTGTTGTAAAAATGTTATAAAATATATATCCCATTAGCAACTTTAAAACACAAATAATACAAACATTTTCCCAACATATGACAAATAACAAAACCTTTGATAAATCCTACTACATTGAACATGACTGACGGGGTAGTTCTGATTAGACACTCACGGGACCCATATGTGGTGGTGAAGTCAAAACGTATGACCTCGCGGCGGCCGAATTGGAGGATGCTGATGAGCTGACCCTCGTAGGTGACTCCAGGACGGAGCCCACTGATGGTGTAGGAGTTCAGGTTTCCCGGGATCACGACCTCCCTCCAAGGTGCACGAGTATTTTTCTAGAATCAAGTGAAATATATCGTTTTTTATCTTAATGAGTTTTATACTATCAATGGCTTTTTAGACTTCTGTTGTTTTAATTGATGTTCTATGTGCAGCAACTGTTGACGAAATGTGCCGTGCATTTAAACCAACTGGATATATACAGTATAATTAAAGGTGCACTATGAAACCTTTCTGATGAAGGGTCCGCCATCTGCTGGTCTTCATAATAATGCAATTGCTTCGCCTGGAATGTTTCACAGTATGGCATTTAACACATCCATCTCCATAGAGACAAGCAAACAAGCACTCCATCAAGTTACAGGTCAGCTCAATGGAGGGGGACAGGACCCTCTCACAGAAAAGTTACATCGTGCACCTTTAAATATTGAATGCTTGGAGATGGAAAGAAGTCTCCGTGCTTTCCTGACACAACTCTTTGTTCGTTTTTTTTTTACTTCAAAAAGGCCAACCTCAAACACTCAATATTGTGAGTGTGTTTTGGACTTTGGATCCCTTTGAGCCACATCCTGCTTCTCCGAGTATTTAGACTTTAGTAGCTTTACACAGAGTAGAAAAACTAAGCACTGAAGTCACAGCATGAAAGGGCGATGTGGAAGAGGAACTCGGCTCTCCAAAAAACACATGTAAAAAGCCCTTAAAAGGAAATCTGTTGGACTTCAATTATGTTTGAAAACATTCCAGCGGCTCCACCATCTTTGAGGTTTTCAAATGGAGAAAGTCAAGAGGGGAAGAGCCGCCTGTGTTGTGTATGCAGAATATTAGGATCATTTTATGACAGGGTTATCATTTTTAATGCCTCACGCTCTAGTGAAGCGCTGACCTCATCCAAACTGTAAAAATGATTTGCACAGATGTTTTCTTCACTCACATGAAACACCTGTAAAAACTATAAACATGACCATAACATTAATGTTACGTAGTCATTAAAATATGCAGTATAAATGTGTATTTTACATGCATGGACCATATGTTTGCACTCTGTCTCCTTAACAAAATTGTATTAATTCATATTGACATATTGACATACATATGATTTAAAATATCTTGTAATATGAGGAATACACACCAATGTACTGTTAAAAAAAATACAGGTGCATTTTCTGTGCATGTTTTTCCCTAAATTCATTTCGTTTGAAAGATGGAAACCATACTTTATTTTCTAGATTGTTAACTTACAAAGCACACACACACACACACTGACATAATATAATCTAGTCCACTATAAACTCATGTGTTTGTGAATACATAACGTATTTTGTCTTGTAAAACATACACATGTCACTGATTTCCCGATTAAAGTGATCAAAGACGTCTGTAAGGATTCACAAAAGCATAACTCACGATTCTCCATTTAAGGATGTACTGGGAGATGTGGACTGATGTTGGGGCGTTCCACTGGATTGGACGAGAGTCCGGCTGCTTCCCGGCCTCAGTGATGATCACCTGCACCGGTCTGTAGTCGTCTGAAAGCGCCATGATTCATCACATTTACAAGAAGATGTGAGAATGCTAAAAAAATAGAAACCCAGGCAGTGCTAGATGCTTGACTCAGTTTTTTAGAATCCTCTTTGGGACAAAACCAAATCCCCAGAAGGTGCTAAATCCGGGCCAACACCCACGGATATCTCCAAGTCCCATTTAACATCACTGCTCTATATTCATCACTGTTTGCCTTTCCTGTGACCTCATGAGGACAAGTATAAACTACTGTGGTACGTGCACTTTTAATATTGGTAGTGTGAGCAAAGATTGATACTTGTCACCAATTATATATGTACGAATGGCTGTGGGATATGCACTGTAAATTAGAAATAGTGTTTGAGTTTATAATTTACAGTAAAAAATCATATCTTTAAACTATACTTCAGAACTATTCAACTTAATTTTCCTGAGGGCCAGATTTCTCGGGGGGCCGTGGCCTCTGGGCCGGATAGGCTACAAACCAGGTCGGAACCAAGACTAACCCAGAATCAAACCAGGTCTATCCCAGGTCCAAAACAGGTCTAAAGCAGAATTAAATAAGGACTAAGCCAGAAAAAAACAGCAAACCAGGTTTAAACTTGTACAAACCAGGAATTAAACCAGAAAACAAGAAAAAAATCTATAATAATAACATTTGGAAGATGGGACGCGAGCCGGATCAGATTGTTTGGCGGGCCTGATCTGGCCCCCGGGCCTTAAGTTGAATAGCCCTGCTATACACAGACAGATATGTATCTGAAGGATAAAAGGATTTTCAATACTTCTTACAATACAAAACATTTCAATACCAAGGATCACGGCTTCATATCCATTTTGATACTATAATGTGAATAGAAACATCTTAATTTAGAATAGAATTACATTTTCAATGCAAAAGGGTCAAAATGTTTTATGTTTTTTTAAGGTATTGATACAAATGAATATCTAGTTCAAGTACTGGTTTAGTACCAATTAGTATCAACATGTGTTTTATATATATCTGCATATGTATATATATATGTTGTGTGTGTGTGTTTGTGTGTGTGTATATGTGTGTGTGTGTGTGTGGTGTATATATATATATATATATATATATATATATATATATATATACACACTGTATATGAGCTAATGTGATGAGAGAATCATGGAACGGAGGTGAAATATCAGACCGTAAGTATTTACTTCTCACCACTCCTCTAGAGTAGCCTTGTGTGTTACGGTTTGGTGTGTAGTCCTTTATGAATGTTATATTTGTTTATATGTCTGGTTAAAGCTCATTAATTTAAACTTGAGACCGGATGGCTTTCTTACCTGGGGAGGTCTGCAGGGGCTCACATCTCAGCTCTCCATTCCCGTTCCCGTAGCAGTAGCAGCGATAGTGGATGCCATGTATAGTTTTATCCCACGACTCTCCAATCTGATAGAAGGCTTTGGTCTGAGGTTCTTGGCACTGATCTGATTTTGCAAAACCAAAACGTTTCAGAATGACTTAACAGTGCCAAACTTTTCCCCACATATAATCAACCGTTTACATACCAATTGCATCGCACTTCCAGCGCCCACGCCCCTGTCCAAAGCAGGTGCAGTTCATCATGTACCCCGCGTCGTGGCGTTTGGAGAACTCCTGGTTGGTTTCGTAAGTGTAACCTTCCACAATGCACTGGTCTGGTTTACAAGGCCAAAGGGAAAAGAGAAATCTAGTTAAAAAATAGTTCATGAGCTCTGGGGTTGTATTAAATAACTGCTATAGACAGTTTTGACAGATTTATAGAAGGTGTGGGTATTGTTTTTTTTAAAATAGAGGAGAAACATTATTATTCCAGGTGTGTTGTGGATTAAAATGGGAATAGGAAGGAGAACTATGGAAGCAATTATATATTGCCTCCATTGGGTCATACTGTGTAGTTTATGCCTCATATTTCAGTCTTCTCTAAAGTCTTAATGCTACAAAACAAACAAAATGTGTAACTTGAATTAAAAAATTCGAACTTTGATACAAAGGAAAAAGCTTGATACCAATTTTAAAACCACAATAATAAAAAATAAATAAACTTGCAATTACTTATTTTTCCAAATACATTCGGCCCTATATCAGAGGAAGATAAAGTCAAAGAGGAAGGACAGACTGTTTTAGGGTTTGCAGCTGTTTAGGGTTAGGGTTAAGATCAAAGACGGAAAGCTCTGGACTCATATTAAATGACTAGAGAAGAGTTTTTAGGTCTTTTTGACAGTTTCATAGTAAGTCCTGACCTCGCAGCTGGGAGTAAGCGATGCAGCTCCATTCTCCGCGGCCGCTTCCCAGACACGTGCACTCCATCATGTGACCCAGGACGTCGTGCCGCTTGTCCCATTTGTCTCCGACACGATGCATGACTCCATCGCTCGTGGTGCAAACTTCTTCATGAGCTACAAAGAAAAGGGAGGAAAGAAAGGAAAGGATGTACAATTCAAAGTTAGTATGTTTTATATCAAGTTGTTTTTGACATGACATAAATACAGTTTATTCCATTCCCGGCAACACTTCTCTGTGTCTGTCCTCTGTAATTAATGACCACTTAATCAAAGTTAGCATGAACATCTATGGGAACCAGAGCTGAAGATAAGAGAATTAAACAAAAGAAAATCCAGCTGTGTTTGTTTAATTCTCTTTTAAATGATTGTATATGCCTGGATGTCTCAAAGCCTTCATCATTTAATCAGAGTTGAAGGAACAAACCTGTAGTTCCTTTTTTGAGAGTTGCCACAACAAATCAGGTGCCTCCAAACCCAAAAAAGGAGTATTAAGATTATTATTACTTAAGCATTTGCTACTAAACTGTGTACATGGTGTTTAAATCGCATTCTCTGCAAAGCCTAGTCAATTTGTGGGCATTTTAGTGCAAACTAAGTTCATTTGCAGCTTTGTAGTCTAAAGCTGTGTGTCAAGCCCCTCCTCCTCCTTTAGTACTCCAGACATTGCCCAGTTTAACAGCTCATTTGAACTGTGACCGTGGGTGGCTTTTAGGGGTTTAGTCCCACTTTAAGTAACATTTTAAACTACACAAGAACTGAAAAGGAAGTTTTGTACTCACCCGCCATGGGACAGAATCCAAATCTCTGCTCGGCGTCGTAGTTGTAGGTCGTCCCGCACCACCTCATTCCGTCCCGTCGACCGTCAGCGGTGCAGTCAGTGTAGTTACGGCCGCTGTACAGGTACGGGAAGTGACACAGGGCACCGTTGGAGTTCCCGCCTCGAGTTGCCGCAATGGCTAGAGGATTAAGATCCCTCAAGTTAGTGTGACCAATAAATCATAATTCAAAACATGAAGAGTAGACATAAGAAGGCACCTATTTTAGACTGAAGCAGCTTACTTTACAACAGTATAATGATTTGGATTAGTGTTGTAGCAATACATTTTGAACTTGTTTTTGACACTCAAATGGTAATACAAAAATAAAAAAAGTAGTAGATAATAGTAGTTCCTAAGAATTGGCCATGAGGTCAACTCAATGCCAATCTAAAACTATTCAGAAAAGGTCCAAGTTGGTCTTATTTATGTATTTTTTCAGTCTCGATACCTGCTCAAAGTAGCAATTGTCATCTAGGTATTGATTTTCTAAAATACACTAATTAAGATTCATGCAATAATTAGATGTCATCGACACTCACTATACTTCTCAGTGCAGAATGAGTATTGTTGGTCTCTTTCATAGTCAGAGGTTGTGGAGCACCAAAGCTGACCGTCAGCGCGCCCATCAGAAGTGCAGGAGTAATAGGTCTTTCCCATGAACACAAATGGAAACACACAGGGCTGCCCATTGGAGTTCCCACCATACACTTGGCTAGTGGCTTCTGCAAAAACAATGGAGAGGACAATTCATCTAAATACAGTATATTACGTTGTTACGGTACTCTGTTTGGACACAAGCTGTGCAAAAACCTAGAATAAATTATGAGTAAACGATGTATCCCAAATTTACTGATGGACTAACGCATATGTAATCCTAATCAAACCATTAAAGGTGCAATAAGTAACTTTTCTGGTCGACCACCTGCTTGTCTTGATGAAAATGTCTTTTTTTTTTTTTTTTATTGTTATTTGGAGGAACAATTCAGGCAAATCAATAAGATTTCCAGTGGTGGAAGTAAAAGCACTGAATTATGTTTTACTTTAGTAACTTTTATAGCAGGCACTTTTACTTTTACATCACTACATCTGCAGATATCTGTATTTCTACTCCACACATCATTTAGACTCAAAAGTGTAGTACTTTTCTGTAGGACTAACTGAAATGGCCATGGTGTCATCCTGCTTAAAGATTTTGAGTTTAAGACTGGTTTTGGCCAAAATCTATCAAAACGAATTGGTTATGCATTTGGTGAAATCAGGTTTTTTTTTGTTTGTTTTTTAATAAAGATCACAACATTTGACGCTTTAATAGTTCTCAAAATCTATTTAATCTAAAATATTACAACAGGTACTTTAGAGTATATTTTTAATGTGATGCTTTTACTTGGAACAATTTGTTCTTCTCGTGTCTTTATGATTATGGGTACTGTACGGTATATAAATTGCCTTAAAATAATCCGAATCTCAACACATAAATGGTAATTGGCAAACACATACCCCACTCCTGACAGGTGACTCCGTTGCCCAGGCAGGTGCAGAGCATCTGTTTGCTGCCCTGGTTCCTGATCCATCTCTGTCCATCAAAGAAAGAGGCTCCGGAGTCGGTTTTGCAGGTGCCTTCGAGCATAGGCTGAGGCAGAGTCTGAGGCTGCACTGGGGTCAACACTGGGGTTATGACCAGAGTACCTGAGCCTGTCGGGCATCAAAACAACAATGAAAAATAGCTATGGTTCAAAAGGTATTCATGGGTCAGCTGCATATTTATAGTAGATTGTTAAAGAGACTTAGCACAGTCAATACAATAGGCCTATAAACAAAATAGACAACAAAACACAAGCTACAATCATGTGCAATTCAAAAAAGAATATTGAAGTGAAATATATTGTTAACTCCCTATTAAATATTTTGGAATATAAACGTATATATATTTTAAACGATTGACTCAAATTGTATGCGTTGGATCAACATGAAATAATCAAATGGAAAGAATTTAAATTTAAATAGGCTAAACTATGCACTTTTTTACTGTTCAATCATCAAAAACAGTAAATAAAAGCCTTAAATTTGTTTTTATTGACAAATTTGGTGCTCTGAGAGTCTAAAAAATGCTATAAAGAGAATATTCCACTTAATTGTTTTATTACTAAAGATTTTGCTTAATTCCTCACCTTGTTGAGCGTCTCGCTCACATTTCCACTCTCCACGTCCGTTGCCCAAACACACGCACTCCACCATGTGTCCATCAGTGTGCATTTTCCTCCAGGTCTGTCCAATACGATATGACTGCTGCATAGCTTTGTCATTACAACGGTCTAAAAGTCAGAAAAGCACTTACTATCCAGTCCAGTGACATTCATGGGTTTCAGCTTCATGTTTATGAGCAAAACTTGGAGGACCCTTCAAAAGATAGAATATTTAGTTTTGAATTTGTCATTTTCCCTCACTCTGAAACCCATGGATAGGTTTGAACTTTCTAGACTTTATTAGATTGTACAACAGATCAAAGAAAACATTATCACGGAGATGATAGCAGAAAGTCTAATCCATGACTAGGGATGGTCCAGAAATGTATATTGATAGTTTGGCTTTAAAGTATCGGTTAATTCCAAGCACCAACAGAAACTGAACATTAAACACTATGAACTTACCACAAAATCAAATGATGTTTTGTAACCATTATTTATTCTTCAAGAAACCTCCAAAAAAGCTTTGTATGAATAAAAGTTCAAATTGTAAGAAATGTTCTGGCCAATCATGTGTTCATGGATTGGTTTTGCCAGTGTCGGTGCATCCTATACCCATAAGTATTATTCTGATTTCCAACAGTTGAAAAGCTTAAATTAAAAGTCTGCTTCATGCACATACTTCTGGATGAACAGGTGATGCGCCCGTTGCCCTCGCCCACACAGGTGCAGTCCAGCATCATCCAGCCCTGGTACGATTTCTCCCACGTCTCGCCAACCGTGTATGAGGATGCGCCGCCGTTGTCGTAGCAACGCTCAGCTGCACATGAACAAGACAAGGTTAAGAAGAGCTACCGGCATTCAGCCCAAAAAGGTCACAAATGAAGTCATGAATCTCAGTGTTTTAGATACATGCTGTCCACATTTCCCCTCCCACTCCTACTATTGGTCAGCTTCTGTCATGCTCTGAGAGAGTGACGGGCGGATCCAACCAATCATAGTGAGGTGTGATTCGCAGAAGAAAAAGATGAATTACCTCTTCAGACAGTAGGCAACCTGTTTTGTCTCGACTAAGCGTTGTCTCACACTAGTACGCCTTAACTCTGGGTTCAGGAAAATAAATGGCATTACTAGTGGCATATTGTCAATTATATATTATATTATATTTATTTTCTTGCTTTAATGGAATGTGTGTCCAAAATCTTCCAAAAAGATGAAAAATGTACCACAAATATTACACATTTTCCTTGTACTTTCAAAATCTGAAACCATTCCAAGTCATGGTAAGTGCCCATCATGATCAAGGCTTGTGAAAACATTGGGAAAGGGAAACCTCAGATGAACTTGTGCTTTATCTGATGTCACTATGTATACAGATATTTGCAGATGTAACACAACACGCTTCTTAGAAATATCCCACATTTGTCATTGGTGCGGTGGGGTAAAGTGGTGGAATTGCTAAAACCTTTTGTTATAATATAAGTAAGATGATGTACTGACCCAGGGGTTTGCAAGTCCACTCTCCTTTGCCATTTCCCAAACAGACACACTCCAGCATGTAGTTCTGAGTCTCGTGAGGCCTTTGCCAAGTGTCTCCAATTTTGTAAGACCTTCCGGCTTCATGACAGCGGTCTGCAAACAAACACGCACTTGTCACTTTCTAATTGTGGAAAAGCATTTCATTTCGGGGGGCACCGTGACAGAATCAATGCGGTTGTTTTGTTTAACTTGGTAATAATGACACTCACTTGCGATGGTGCAGCTGATTTTGCCGCGCCCGGAACCGAGGCAGGAGCAGTCCCAGATCATGCCGTCCTTTGGCCTCTCGTAGGTTTCCCCGACGCGGTACGTCCGGTCATTGTGCTTGTCGTAACACGTCTCCTCAACTGTGGCACAGGGCCGCGGTGCAGGGAGGATAACGAAAGGTCAGCATTGTTGTTTGAACCCGGCACGGCACGTACAGTTTATGAACAAATCCGGGGTTTTGTCGCTACTGACCTGCTTGTTTTGTTTTACACTTGATGCCTGATGCGCCGCTGCAGGTGCACAACAGTGTACTCCCGCGGTACGGCTTCTCCCACTGTTCATTTACTCTGTACGCCACTCCATTCTCCTCACACCCATCTGACCGATGCAAACGTTATATTATTAGTTTAAAGGAAACGCAGTGATTGATCGAAGCATGAGTTATGGATCTGTGCCCAAGACAAATGTGATGTCTCTCCAATTACGCGTTACATTTTTACAACAGTTGCATAAATAATAAACATTTCTATAGTTTTAAAAGCCTAAAAAGTCTCACCTGAAGTCCCCGCTGCTATTTCGTGGAGTTGAGGATACACTTGATACTGTCCAGTCTGCCTTCTGTTTTTGTTGTTCCCTGAATACGCGCTCGTTACGCACAGCGCCACCAGCAACCCAGCGAGCGTCTTAGCCATATTGTGGAAGGATGTATACAATGGATAAAAGAAAATATAAGCTAGGCTATAGGAAAGAAAAACTGCAGATATGTAGTTGTTTGGAGAGACCCTTGTGCCACTCTTGCTGCTGCTCTTCAGGCGGTGTGTGTCCGCCGCGCAGCTCTTGCACCAGGCCGAGCAGAGGTGCGCGCTCTGGTTTTATACGGGACGCGTCGCCGCAGACCGAGGAGGAAGGGGAGGGCTCTGACTGGAGATGGTGAGCCATGCGCCCACTTCGCACTTAAACTTCACTTTTAGAGGATAAAACATGACCTGAAACGTGACGCGGAGACCGTGACATTTGCTGGAAGTTTCGCCGATGCTGATGGGAAAGCAAAAAGTTCCTTTGCTCCTTCATGATCAAGTTCATTTGTGGCAAAATAAGCATATACAGAAGACTATGGATACATTCTAAAGATTATTGATGTAAACTTCAGACGTATTTTGCTGCAGACATCCAGCATATTTGTATTTCCATGCAAACTAATGGAGAAACCATTACACAACCGGGCTGATTTTGACTAATGACCACACATTATCATGTTATGGTTTGTCTCCATCAGTGATCTGCTGGATAGCTCAGATTCTTGGCTGCAGCTTTGACGGCTCGTGTACACAGTTTTAATGAAATAAAGCTGTGGGTTTGACCTGTGTAATGGTCACTTAAATTGTTCCTAACTCAGACACACCCAAACACTTACTCACTGTTTCTGCTCCCAGTGCAGCACATCCATCAAACTGTCTCCCTTCTTCATTTGTCACAAGTAAGTTCAGTAAGGAAAACGTAATATGGTCTGTAAAAGTCATTATGGCCCAAGCAGTAGATCTTTATCAGCCTGCAGTACAAATATAAATATCCATTTATTTTCTCAAAGATAAGTGATCTAAAAGTTCATCGGAAATGGACAAACATGACATGTGTTCCTTGTACATTGGATCTAATAAATGATCATATAAGGACTCTTTCTTCCTTTGACCCTTCACTTAAAAAATACACTTGTGAATTTTCTCTCTCCAAATTATTCAGTGGGACTTTGCCCCATGCAAGGAAAATTAAAATGTTGCTTTTGGTAGGGCATCTGTTTTAAAACTTTCTACTTTGTTTGTTCTATGTTATGTGCCTAAATTAAACCTCAGACTGAGGAGTATTAAATTAAAATGGGCAGCTTTTATTCTGTGCCTACCACCAAAAATGCCATTGCCCGTAAATGTTTTTATGCAGGTCATTTTCCATTTTTCCAAATTTAACTTAAAATCTAATTGTCTTGTTATTACTTAAATGTGTCTGGTCTATGGGTTAATGAGTGGGCACTTTTACCGTCATGTCTCTGCCCTAAAATTCATCACACACAGACATTGGTTTGGTGCCAAAATTGTGCCCGTCGTTTCAGTTCAACAGTCTCTCCTAAATGCCTTACTCATGTTTGTGATGCGGAGGGAGCCACTGTGAGTCTGAGGTCGGGTCAGTCCTGTCCAGGGCTGGTCCTCAGAGCGGAGGCTGAGGAGGACAGAGAACAGTAGACGTCCCAAGGAAAACAGGGGGGAGCACAGTGGGACTCTTCTTTGTTTTGGACGACACAGTGTAGAGCATAATATCACAGAAGCTAAATGTTTGTATTTTGTAGCTTTATTTGTTTAAAGACACATTTTAATTCACCTGACGGACAATGTTTACACTTGTAGTGAAATTTGTTATTAAAGATAAGAGGTGATAAAAGAACCTTTGTTTGTGCCACAATGGGCCAATTGCAGTGTTGCAACAGCAAAGTATGTGATTGAAAATATGTGATTTGTTGTTGCAACCTTAAGAAGCAATGATCTATAAAGAGGAAAAGGACATGCAATAAGGACATATAATACTTATAGGAAATTGTACATTTAGTTCAAATTTTAAAGAAATGATGTAACTGAGCTCTACACAATTTATGAGCAGCCTCTGGCGCTGTGCCTGGTCTGTATCAACGTGTTTCACCGTATGCAGCTTTTTCTTCTTTTTTTTTTTAACATACAAAGCACCTACATCAATTGTGATTTATGGTCACTGAGCTTTATTCTGTTCTATGTTAAGTAGAGTCATTTGTTACAAGTGAAAGTCACAGTCATTTGCAGGACTTTTCATAGCACTGGAATATGTTTTTTTTAGGTAGGATGAGATAATACCAACGACAATCACAAGGGGTCAGTAAACATATCTATTGTCAAATAGAAGGACTTTGTTCCTAAAACTTCCATATCGGTTGTTAATTGCAGGACAGCTCCAGTGCCTTGGTGGAGGTTTGTCAATGGTCCCAATTTTACACAGCATTAGTAAGTTATGTGCATTGATTCACTAAAAATATTGATGCTTATTGCTTTTGCTTAAGTGGACACAAAACTTGAACCAAAGCATGTGCTGATGCTTTAGATCACTTTTACATTATAGACTAGTCAGTACGACATTAAAAGTCTTGCCATGCCCCCAAAAGCCGTCATTATGAGGCTATTAAGTAGATTAAGAGTTGCCAGCACTTGTTCCATGACTCATGTGTTTTTTACTTACATGACTAAAAGAACAATTGTTGAGAACAGCTGCTTTGGAAGTTATGTGCCAACTTTTAAGTATAACCAGAATTTGTAACAGTTCTATGTCATGGTGAAAGGACACAGGCCGAGTTGGAACGTCGCAGCTGGGACAGTTTGTGTGTTAAAGGAGTAGAGGAGGGGTTTAAAATAGAAGTAGAGTTTATGTACAAAAAGGGTGGAGGGTCTGATTTTAACAGCTTGAGCCATTGTGTGTTTAGATGGGAACAAAAATATGCACTGTATTTTTATTAGCACAGTAGTCTATTTGGAGGTTCCAGCAAGGAGGGTGTGGGCTCAGTGTTTGGGTTGAGAGTTTATCTTTACAGTGTTGGAAGAGTTACTTTGTCATGTCTAAAGTCGTATGTTATAATGTGCAAATGATTCAAATTGGGAAGTTGGACTGAACGATTAATCAGAATAATTATGACTATTTATTGTTGTAATTTTTTTTTTTTTTTTTCACTTTTTAAATTTTCTAACAGATAAAAAAGTTTAAAGTTTGTCAAATGAGTCCATCAGTCCAAAGGTAATCTTTTCCTTTTTTAAAAAAAAAACATTATGTCGGTCCGGTCCTTGATTGTTGGTACAGTTTGTGTCATCCATTTCTTGATTATGGCCTTTTTCTTTTCCCTGCAGCCAGAAGTATGCTCAAATGTTTATTGTGTCCATTGCAGGAGTTTTGAGACCCAAATACACAGTTTGAAGTCAATTCTGAAAACAGTTTGCAATGTTTTGTTCTCTTTGTCCCAAAACACATGATAATAGTGGGCCGCTTGGCAACCACAGTTTCTGCAGCAACCAGTACTTCCCTGTGGTCCAAAAATCTTGATAGACTGTAGAAATGAAATGAGTTTAGTTTGACAATTAAGCTAATCAGAAAAAAATATCGACTAGTGAGATAATGACTAATTTAGAACGAACGTTTAATTTTCTGCGTCTGAGCAAGCTTTAGCTGCCCACTGCCCAAGATGGACTATCATACACCTAAAGTACGTGTTGAACTTCTACCCAAAAATAAAATAAAATAAATGATCAGTTAATTAATGCAGACCTTTTCTTTTTTTTATTATTAGTGCTTGCTTTTTTAAAATACATATACGTACGTCATGTGTTGGGAAAGTGTTGGTCAAATCCATATTAAAGAGGAACCCACTTTGCAGAAGTCCAGGCTTAACCCAAAGGTGAAGAAGTGATTGAGCAACACAAGCGGTCATCATCTGTCTCCGTCAGAGCTCCTGCATGTGTGAATCAGCAGTTTGTGCTCAGGATGTGAAGATGTGTTGGAGCTGATGACAAGCGCACACATTCGAAGCATCTCCAAAACATTCCACAACAACCTGCAACCAGGAAGTGTTGCCCTGGAAACAGAAGAGGTGTGGCCTCAGCGGAGATGAATTTCAGCTTGTAATGTCAAAGGATGAATTACTGTCTCCACTGAGTCAGAGGGAAAGTGAAGAGGCAAACGGTCCGAGTACAATGTTCGATATGTCAGCCATAAAATAAGTCATCAGTTCAGGTTATTGTCAATATAATCTCAGTGCAATTCAGTTTATCAGAAGCATTGCAGTGACCTCAGTCTCAGACTTTTCTTATGAAATCTAAAATACCTTGCAGGAAAAAATATCCACTGCAAAACAGCTTTATAATTATTGCATTCATCACAAATCTAGTAAATATTTCAAAACAACTCCAAGATCAGCTTTTCCCTTCTCAACCACATTTGGCTCTGAACTCTTACATTACACTTACCTGCAAAATGTCTGAGGTATGTCTGAGCTGGGGCTATTTGCGTTTATGCTTCTTTCTTAGTGGTAACTCACTTCAGAATTAGATTAAAAGTTTTCTATATTTGCATTTAAGCTCCCTTTTGAAAGTCAACAGAATTAGATGTTATACAGTGAATGTTCTCCTTTCACCCTGGAGGAGACACACCAGAATAACAAAACTGAGGAGGTCTAGGGACTGGATTAGGACCTTGGCAGAAATCGCTGTCACTCCATCATGGCATGCAAGGGCTTTGCAAGGAATTGAATTTTATTGGTGGTTACAAATATTACTTGAATAAATTGTGTAATTCTGTTTTGAATGGGCCTTCGTTTTGCCCCCTCAAAACACGGAGCAAAGCCACTCTTCTAATTTGCAGTACATGGATTACAAAACATTACAAAACAACACATAATGTCTACAGGTATGTTTTATGTTGAATTAAGTCAAATGCTTTTCTGTTGTTGCTATTTTTGTAAGTAATCAAGATCATGTATTTCTTTCTTCTTTTCATAATCATGCAGCTTTGGTCCAAATTGACATGAATAGAGGAATAGAAGCTCTTATTTCTGACCGTTTGACTCTAAACTAAAGTGTTTGTGCAATCCTCATTATTATTAGATGATTTTTTCACACTTAAATATAAGTCTCATCTGAACAGGAAAGGACTCAACAGGGTGTGTATGGACAAAGATTGTGAATTGTTCAGTTTGACCTTTTGATCGCATCTGTCAGGCTCTCAAACAGACTGACAAAGTGCAGAAAGGCAACGAGGACTCTGGGGTCACCGGGAAGATTTGGTGCAGGTCTAAAGGAGAAGTGTCAGGAAAATCTGCCATCTCTGAAGTATGTTTGACTGGAAACAGCCAGGGATGGAAAGTATCTAATCATAAAAACTGTCATTGAGAAGTATTCTAGGGTAATTGTCCTTTTTTTAGTAGATTTTTAAAAACATGTATGTATACTTGTACCTGTAACTTAATTCAGCTTGAAACTGAAGTTCTATACAAGAGACTGATCCAAAATCCAACTTACATACATCTGTAAGCACTTGTTCTTGTAATGGAATAGGCCTACATTTCACATTGTCATGTACTTTTTCATATTTTCAGTACTCTTTCCACCGCTGGCAACAGCTATAATTACATTATCATTTCGCACCCACTTTCATTAAAACCGCATAAATCACACATATGTACATTATTTGCTGGTAGTGTTAATGATGCTAGCTTGCCACAAATTCCAATAAACACAATGAAACCATTTTAGTTTGCTTTCAAAAATAGGTTGTGTGCTGTGCTCATTTGGAGAGTATTGGTTGGTTTGATTTTCAATACTTTTTTCCACAAACAATGATGACTATTGTTTTTTGTCCCGTTTAATAATGTGTTTTAATGGACACTAGGAGTAGTGCATTATGAGTGCAAAAACATGTATCTTTCACATAGAAAATATGCAGCACTTTTTAAAAAAAACACAAGAATCCACATTTTAGTCAGTGTTCCCCTTCATAATTCAGCAAATAGACATTTGTAACTCAATTTCCACAGGTGCAGGAAATATAATTGCGTTCTGTGTACATAGCTGTGAGCTTCACCATTACTCATTCTGCCCCGTCTAGACACCGTCCCCTCACCTGAGGCTGAGGCCTGACTCTCACCTCAGAGGAGGGGCCTGCCTGGAACCCCTCATCAAAGCAAACTTATTTTTGTTGGAGTTGGAAACAAAACAATTATTCGTAAATGAGCACTGCCACTGTTATAAACACACAGACGCAAACAAACAGCTGAGGAAATAACATTTATGAATGAAGATGGAGTAATCCTCTGCTTAGGATTGGGCCTTTCTGTGTGGACTGAGTTTAAATATTCTCCCCTTGTCTGGGTGTGTTTCCACAGGAACCATCAGCTCCCTCATCAGCCTAAAACAGGCAATAGTAATCTTCCAGCAAGGAATCTCTCTATTTGCACGCTCTACTTGCACGCTCTACTTGCACATTGCATTGATTTTTCCCATGAAGGCTCAAATAAAGTTACCTTGGATCAATAAAGTTACCATATCCGTACCTAACAAATGAATCAAATAGGAACGTTTAAAATCTTTTGGAGTAAAAGTAAAAGATGAGCAGGAGGTTTGATTCATATGGGGGAATTGCAGGGTTGATGCAGCAGCAGCTGATGATGAACCATGAGTGTTGCTTTATTCACTGTTCACACATGAATACACCTGTGGCTCTCCTCAGAGCCGGTGAAGCAGAATGTGTTAAACATTTGTCATGCTTGACTTTTTTTAATGTAATATGTTTGCATGCTGTGTGGTTAATGAAGCTCTGACCAAATAAGTTACCTATCCCGGTTTATCCGGGGCTCTCGAGAGGCTATCAAGAGCTTTGCCTTTCGACTCCTTCAGCACAACAGTCCAATCACTGCAGACGCTGCACTGATCCGCCTGTCAATCCCACGCTCGGCCCTTCCCTCACTCGTGAACAAGGCCCTGAGAACTCCTCCACTCCGGGTAAGGACGCACCTGCATAGGACAAGACATCTTGAACTATGGCCTCGGATTGGGAGGTGCTGATTTTCCTCCTCGTCGCTTCACGCTTGGTCCTGGTTTGTTTAGTGATTAAATATGAATATAAATGTTTGTATGTCTCTGTGGCACTATGGCACATTATACGCTTTTTAAGAGGTGTCCAAAAGTCACCCTAAGGATCCTCTCAGAGTGAGAGGAGCAGCGACTCTACACCATGCTCCTCATTTTCTTTAAGGGAGCGCCTCGCCTCACCTTGCACTGCAAGATGAATTCCTGCAATATTTATAGGTTCAGAAATTCACAATAATGCAAATCATCAAACTGGCTACTCCAGGTTATCCCGGACCACCTCATAGAAATTACTAAATTTGTTCTCTTGTATCTTTAATTTTGTCCCTTCGGTCACACTTTAATCTTGTGAATTGGAACACAGATTGACCATGTAGACGTCAAACAGCCTGGATTTAAGGCATTGTTTCCCAGCATAACATCGAGTGCTTCTGCAGAAAACATTAAAGATGGAAAAGGACTTCCTAGATCTTTCCTCTCCAACCACTAAGTACATGTTAGAACTCGCTACTACAAGCCTGTTAAAACCAAAACATATTCAATGAAAGAGGGAACAACTTACTCACTCCAGCCAGGAATTAAATGTTGTGTGTCCTTTTTGTATTTACAGGAATAAAGCAAGAAGACATTGCAAAAGACATAAGCGAGCCAAAATGAATTATGCGACTTTTCCACTTTCAAGTCAAAAACATTACATAACATGCCCTGAATTCCAGCTAGCATGATCTGACAATTGCAGGTTTGTGTATTATGTCATAAAAATTTGTATAAAGATAATCTCGTCATTACATTTTTGCACTGAGGACCTGTAACTAAATGTGGTGAAGATGTAAAGTAAATAGGGATGTCACAATACATTTTTTTGACGATTCTTCAGGATTATTCAATACCAAAAGAACAGTGCAGTCCTTAATGTACTTTCTAAGAGTATAGTGTACCATTCCTAGGCCTAGATTTATGAAATTAAACTTATGAAATTAAACTAAAGTAAACATATTTCTTTCGCGTTATTAGACAGTTCAGTGTAGCGTGAAATGGGGGTGGGAACAGAGCCGGGAATAGACCCGACGACGCTGAAACCGGCTGCACAGAGCTTAGCCTATGTGCTGCACGATGAAGTAGAATGAGAATTTTATTTTATTATTGACGTTAACCAGGACAGTCCCACTGAGATGTGAGGCGAGAGCCAAAACCATGGCGTCCAAAGTGAAGCCCGGAGAATAAAAGCATTTCATTTAGAATTGGAACGTTTTTGGACTGTAGATTGAATTGAAATAATATATTTTTCTTCTAAAAGTCTCAAGATTATTATTATTTTGTGAATTGACAGACATAAAAGTAAATGTGATATATTAGTCCTTGCAATGGTTAAGATTGGTAACAGTGCCTGGCTTTGAATCAATGTTCTTGCAAAGAGCCATCTTTCAACACAGTGCTCACAACGTTAGCAAAATGATTTGTTTGACCCAATCTTGCAATGTCACTTCGAAATCCAAGATGCTGACAATGTTCCAGATCTTTAAAAGTAAGGACGTTTTGAGAAATCTAGTACAAAAGTTTGAGAAAACTAAATCCATTTGACCTCAGAAGTTTACTTGAAATGTTTGTTGTTTTCCTCAGCATTCATCACAGTATTCAAACTTGTATAGATGTGAGTAAATGCTGATCGTTTGTCTTCATCCCAACTCTAACACAGGTCAGTCAGTCCCTGCAGTGTGACAAGAGTTCAGGAGTGAAAAGTTCAGTCTCGCGGTGTTCACACATCAGAGAGACTTATGCCAGACATCAATCACAGCTCACAACCAGACACGGATCTAACAGGAGCTTTCAAGCCGCCATGACATTCAAACCTTTGTAAAATCACACCATTTTAGAATCTGCTGAGCTGAACATATGCGATTTTTGCTGAGCTTTCAGATGATCTAAATATATATGTCACTGTTGGAGCTGGAGAGAGTTTGTTGTGGAGATCTTTAGTCACTGCTGAGGCCACGTCTGTAAAACACAATGAGTCTGCCCATTGCCTAATCATAGAAATATATATATGAGAAGTGAAAGTTTAGCTGTATTTTTGCCATTCTTTTTTAAATAATAATAATAATAATAATAATAATAAGATCGTAATAATAATAATAATAATAATAATAATAATAATAATAATAATAATAATAATAATAATAATAATAATAATAATAATAATAATAATAATGCATTTTATTTATTTATTTTGGACACTCAAAGATGCTTGCAATGTAAATAGTGGTAGTAGAGGAGGTAGTAATTATTGCTGGTTAAATAAACCTTTGACTTGAGAGTTTGCATATATATAACCGTTATTTGCATCAAACGTTACAGACTGAAACTAGAAAAGCAGTATTGTACAAGCTGAAATCCAGACCAAACTGACCGAGGACTTTTTTTTAAATGCACATGTACACTTTAAAAAAAAATATGAGTAGGTCCCATGTTTCTTCAGAACATAAATCTTTCTATTGCTTTGCGTTATGTAAAAATCTATTACAAAATGATGCTTGAATTTTAAGTGTTTCCCCTCGTTGGTGTGTTTTTACCTGTTTGATTATTGACTTAATAAACACAGGCCCAGACGCTGAGTCCCTGTGGAGCAGACGAGGGCAAACAGCAGCTCTGTTTGTGGTTCAGTTTTGGTCAGGCTTCCTCTTCAAACACAAACCAAGTCCAGGTCCACAGGATTCTGCTGCTGTGGAAACTATGCGAACAGTGACATCATCAAACGGAGACCACCAAAATGAGTGTTACAGAGAGAGAGGAAATGTACTGCCAAGCAACATCGCCACTTCACACGCGCAATTACCATCATTTACGCACAGAAATCAAGAGCGAGGGCAGACTGAACGAAAGGCCTGCACTAAACGTTTATATTGATGTTGTGGTAAATGTTGTAAAAACTGGACTCATTTAGTCTAAAGAAAAATGTTCTCAATGTTCTGACTTTACAACATAGTAAAGTCTTCCTCCAAGGCATCATAAGTTACTGAGTTCTTCCCTTTTGGGCTGAGTTGGCAAGACTGAATTACATCACATAGAGTCATACATTTTTTCTCCTGGACAAAGCACAAGTAAATTGGTATCCAGGAAGGGCATCTGGCACAGATGCCAAATATGCATCATTGCTAATAAGTCAAATCTATTGTAATTGTATTAGTTCCAATGGCTACAAGTAGGTAGCTACAGTGGCATTGTGGGTACACTTAATACCCTGAAATATATATTTGAATTGTATTTTTTAAATCTTCTGTCAATGTAATTGTATGGGTAGTATGTATTGTGTGGTTGTGTCAGTGTTGTTTAGTTTATAATAACTACACCTTAATTGGCCTGAACGCATGAACAAATACTTAATTCATAAGTAACAAATACATCATTAGAATGATTCAGTCACAGTTTAGTAACTACTTAATTAAGGTGTTAAGGTACTAGCTTAATTGAGAAGATACTAAGTATGAATCATTCTTTATATTTATCTTTTGTTCATGTTTTAAGGTTAATAAAAGTGTGGTTATTATAAAGTGTTACTCTTTCTGTATTCTAAAGTTTATCTTCTTCGAATTGACCAACTAAATCATGTTATTTATATGACAAATATTTTTTTCAGACAATGTGAATTCAGATCCAAAAATACTTCTAGAACGTTCAGGCAGATGCAGTACATTCATGCTTGGGCAGCTTGTTCCTAACGTCCTCCAGTGTCCCAACAAACCCCTGGTCCATGTGTCTGCAGAATCCTATCCATCCTGTCGCTGTCTGCTCCATCCTCAGTCACGTCTAAACAGACACTGATTGGAGAGGTATTTCTTATCAGTGCCTTTGGAGATGAATGCTTCTGGTAAATTCTAGTGTTTCTTGTAGTTTAGGCCAAGATTGGAAACATATGGCACGGTTGCATAACACTCTTGCAATGAAGGAAAGCCAACTGGACAACACATGATTATATGGACTGGTATTTCTCTCCTTGTGTGGCTTGAGGCTTGACCACTGACTGCCAGTAGAACCGCACTCTTTTGCACATGCCTGAAAACAAATGGGGATTTAGTCAGAGTTTCCTTTTCCCAGGGATCAGCACTTTATGGCACAGACCGAGCTCAAGACGTTCCTCATCCCCTTCAATGCTTCTGCTGCTGCGAGCCAAATGCATGGACCAATGTGGCTCACCTAAGATTACTTCATTACAAGACCTGAAGGCAGGAGCTCTGAAACACAACAACGGAAACTACGACGAATGTGTACATTTTGTATGGTAATAATACACTTGGGCTGGCAGGTCTTCATAAATGCAGGTAAACAGATTGTGCAAGTGGAGTATTGATTAGTTGATAGGACTACAGGCTCATGGGGGCGCAATTTACATTTTATGTCTCAAAGCGCTAATCTTAATTAAATGAATGGTTCCCAAACCCAACCCTAATCCTAACCCCAATTTTATCATGAATGTGAAAGAATATATTGTCTAAAATAAGGATTTGACAAAAAAAATAGAAAAATTATGGAATTCTAACATATCCCAAAGCCCTAATCTTAACCAAATAATCGATTACTAACCTAATCCTAATCCAAATCCTCTCCTCTATTTACCTTTATTTCACCAGGAAAATCAAAATAATAATAGAGGAATACATCAACTAAACATCATCCATCCATCTTCTTCCGCTTATCCGGGGCCGAGTCTCGGGGGCAGCAGTCCAAGCAGGGACTCCCAGACTAGACGTCTAAACAGACAACTAAACAGCAATAGAAAATAAAATAACTGCACATTTAAATTAAAATACAAGTCCCACCTACTCCAAAATCTATCAAATCTGTCCATTTCCAAATGAAGTCTGAATGTCAGTTTTTCTGTCTGATGTCTGTTACTATGTCAACCCAGCCCTCGATCGTTGGTGAGCTTTGTGCCGTCCAGATCTTTGAGGTGGCCTTTTTTCCTGCCGCCAAAAGTATGTTCCAAAGGTATCCGTGACAATTGAATAAACATATTGTGTAAAAATACATATATGCTAATAAACATGGTGAACAATTACAAAGTGTCAGGTTCTGCACTCGGACAAAATGCCAAACTTTTAGGGAGTCCCTAAATTGTCCCTAATATTTGGACGTAATGACACAGAATTCACTTTGATTATTCTATTTTTCTTCACAACCTGCCTTTTGACTGTTTAACTATGATAAATATTTACGTTCCCACCAAAGTAAGTGATATTAGAAAAACATGAGAACCTGTCATACGCACTTTAATAATAATAAATATATATTTCCTTCACCCACCTCATATGATTGATCACTTTATGAGAAATAATGATAGAACTTGTTTGGTAGAATGGGAATATAAGACATATGGCATCTTAATGTTAAATGCTATTCAAAAACCCTGTTCAATATTTCTCAACATGATAAACCATATTAAAAAAATCACAGAATGTACTAAATAGAACATTCCACATTTCTCACTGTGGACGTGTCGTGCCTCCTTTTACAGTAGCACAAGAACCATTTTTCACACGATGTAAACACAAGAACGCTCCAGGTACCAGCGCGCTCCCTCTCTCAGCTCTGAGACGAACCCACTGTTTATGTTTTATGTCAAGAGATTTTAGAGGTGAAGGCCTCGGGCTGGATCAGGGTGAAGGGCGCTGCGACGCTGAGCCCCCACAGCTGCTCATAAGGCAACAAGGACTACACCCCTGCTTTTGTCCAGCGAATGGGCTTTACATGGGAAGGTGCTGGAGAAGTGTGAAAATGGTTATTACCCCCCCAAAAAAGTTACGGCTTACCAGATCTAACCATTGAAACTAAAGTACATTAAAAAAAATAAAAAAGTATCTCTCTGACTGAAAGGAACAAAAAGGACTTTGGTAGCGTTGCACCCTAGAAATTGTATGTAAGAGTACTGTTACTGCATAATCATTTTACTTAATTAGAAGTACAAAGTATCCAGGGAATTGCTCAAGACAGAGTTCAAAACAGTAATTGGGGAAACCTCAATTGAAGTAAGTCTGGATTTATAATTCAATTGGAAGGACAAAACATGAAATAATGCACAAAGGATCAAAGGACCACAAAAGTTAGAAAAACGACATCATATCTGAAGGAGTGCTAGAGAGCTAGAAACTGTTCAAATAATCTAAATCCTCAACATGAAGCTTTTGTTTCTTGCACTCAAAGGGGGAAGAGGAACCAAAACTCTACTTTTACTCAAGTAGAAGTTTTGTACTGTTACACAGTAAAATGTATTACTCAAGTTGGAGTAAACATAAAGCGTCTAAAAACTACTCTGAGAAGTTTTCCAAAACGTTACTCAAGTCCAAGTACTCAAGTACTCAATCCCAATGACTGTGATTCATCATTAAATATACACACAACATTTTAGACTGTAGGTATTGGGTGGATACAGAAAAGTGAAAAAGGTGTAAAGTAACATCATCAACATGAGGAAATCTGAGGAAATCACTTTCCCCGCATTTTAAGACTTTAAATGAGGTCGAGATGTTGCACTGCGGTACATTGAGTTCTGGTGTTTCTTGACTCATTGGGGACTTGTGAAAGATCCATCTGCATGTTGTCCGAGATGAAAGCGAAATCCTCTATTCTATATTTAGCGTTGAGCTGAAATGTTTGAAATTGCCCATATATTTTCCACTGTATAACAAAAGCTTTGAAGGTAGTTAAATGAAAAAGAACGTAACCGCCCCTCTACGGGTTAGTGATATAAGAATGCATCATATATTTCCTCAGAAGGACACTTAAAACATATTATTCCATAACCATAACTGAGATTTAGTCCTATTTCCCGGATTCAAGGTATGCTTTTACCATAAGCGTTGTGGACTGGGCCAACGCAGTGGATTTCCTTTCACACACTTCAACACTTAAGTTAAATTACACTTGTGCAGCAGCCAAACGAAGAGCAAAAGGGGGGGAAAGTGAAGCAATAAGAGGCCAGCCTTCTCCTGAGATTTGCCAAGACACTCTAAACTGAATATTCAAGTGGGGACTGCAATCTACTAAAAGTGAAACCAGCTTTCTGCAAAAAACAAAGCAAAGTGTTAAGGAAATGCCTTAGTTAGAAAATGTATTGTTGACTTCTGTCAACAAATCTTCACGTTATCTTAAATCACGGATCGAAGGTTTTCTTGGTGGCCTGAATTATGAACTACAGCGATTATTTTGGTCTCTAGAAGTTTCAGCAAAGAAGAATATGTTAACCACCACATTTGAGCCATAGACTTTATATATAAATTTTTTTTTTTTTAAGTCTTCCTAATTACTCTAGCTCCCCCCTGTGGTGCACTGTGAAACAACATTTCAACATAAATTTCATACAGAACAGACCCACTTTTTTACTTTACCCTTTCTTCTTGGGAAGTGCTTTGTTTGTTTGTTTGTTTGTTTGTTTGCAGGCTTGGGACAAAAAGTGAACACTTTCAATTTAACATATCAGACTGTATTATATAAATATATATACACTTTATCTTTTTGTGTTTTATTCATACAAATAATTTCAATCATGTATGTGTTAAAGTCATAAATTAATTAGACACTTGTTAATTTTTTTGTTACATACATTTATTTTATATAAAAGAAAAAAAAACTGTAATATTCACAAAAACACACATTGTCCTCACTGAAACACCACAGTATCCAACATGGCGGCTAAGCACTGAACGATGTTGGAGGTCATTAA
Organism: Chaenogobius annularis; assembly: GCA_015082035.1. Taxonomy (NCBI): domain Eukaryota; kingdom Metazoa; phylum Chordata; class Actinopteri; order Gobiiformes; family Gobiidae; genus Chaenogobius; species Chaenogobius annularis. Next base: position 363,975 of record BJKM01000471.1, read on the forward strand.
AACATCTACGTGCTCCTCCAGGTGCCGTTTGGGGTCCTGTGAGAAAGAAAAGCACTTTACTTTCACCAAGAATGTTCCATTAAATCTCTTTAATTGATAAAATGGCTTTCAATAAGAATCATGAACAATCAACAGTGCAGTAGTATTAACTATAGACTGGTATATTTTAGATACAGCAGCTTAATTCCATGTTTTTTCCCACTTTATTTTGAAGCTTCTGAACCGGCACTGTATAATGTTCTCAGATTTACAGATTAGCTGTTAATTAATAGATTTTATTTCATAGTTTGAGGTCATAATGGCGATTGATATGGAATGTATGTGTTACCTGTTTGCCAACGTTCTTGATGGCCAGCTGCTCTGGGGTCATTTTGTCCTCCTCTTCCACAGCCTGAACAAAAGCAAAGTTGTCAGTAATGTTTTGTATTGCATAAATTAAAGCTACAGATTTTGAGGCGGCGCTTAATGCACCTTGTTATAATTCTTGGCGAGCTCCAACATTTCTTTGACGATGGTCTCGTTGAGTTTACAGTGCTCACTGTAGTCCTGCAGAGTCAGACCCTCCATCCAGCTTTTCTTGTGAAGATTCAACAGCATCTAGACACGAAAAGTCATGAAAAACAAAAAAACATATTACAAAACCTAAATCACAATCAGAGATACATTCAATATTTAAGTTTTTTTTCCTTCTCTTATCCACACCTTTTGCTCCAGCTCATTTTTCCTGTAGTTGATGGTGATGGAGTAATAGTGTCTGTTAAGGCCATGAATCAAAGCCTACAAACAAAACACATATTTCACAAAATAATTCAACAGATCAATAACCTTCAAAAAGATAAATTCATACATAAAGACTTGGATATTTTGTTTTATGATGGTACAATTATTCACCATATTAAACATAATCCGGTTACCTGGATTGAGGGTTTGTTGAGATGCCCCAGATTTGATGTGGTCTGTCTGGGTTCATGGCCGAGCACCATCATGTTGGCGTTGATCAGTCTGAAGGCATCAATAACAACCTGTAAAAACAAAACAAAAAACGGTTTGAAATCAGTGTATCATTTAACAACAACAATAAAAATAAAAATAACAATAATAATAATAATATAGATGCTTACCTTTCCTTTGACGCTCTGAATGGGGTCGACCACCACAGCCACAGCGCGCTCAGACAAGGCCTCAAAACTCTGCTGCGTGTTTATGTCGACTCCAGAGAGCCAGCAGCCAAACCCAGGATGACTGTGGTACCAGCCGACCACCATCTCAGGCCTAGACAGACAGAACATTTATGTTGAAACCTTACAGTAAAAGGGCTTCAATATTTATCAAATCAACCTGAACCATTGCAGTTACACAAGTTCCAAAGCAAAATGCAAATTATCAATAACCTACAAACACAAAATCCTGTTTCCATGTAGTCTTCAATTTGTATTCAATTAAGACCACTAATGATATGCAGTTTGTTTCACAGTTTAGTCCATATTTGAATGTGCTCTCAAGCATTGATGCGCCTAAACATATTCAACGTGTCGTATAACTGAAATGTTTTTCATCACATCCACAATAAATTAGCTATATTATCAAATATTCTTTTCTCCGATATATATATTTTAATATATAATTATATATGTATATTTTACCTGCCGGTTTGCTTCAGCATGTCTAACATCTTGGCTTGAAATACTGGGTCGACGGCTTCAACACTAACACCCTATGGGGGAAAATATTATTACATTAAAATGCCATTGTAGGGTTACAGTACTACACAAACAGAATAGCACATACTGTTCCTGACTGGGGCATAGCAAAAACATCTATCACTCGCACTGTGTAGTCATCCACAAACTCTCCCAGCATCAGCCCCATGACTTCCATGGGAACACCAGCTCTGCCGTGCTTCAGCATCTAAACAAACAGTGTCAACATTAATATTAGACCGTATGTTACAGTATGTTTTATGGCACAGATCAGGCCAAACAATTACCTTGAGCAGAGCCAGAGAGGAGATGTACACCTGCTCAGCTGTGTCCACTGCTGGTGCGTCAGTGGGTGGCCCCTGGAAATATAACACATCATCATTTGTAGGTTCTGCAATTTCAGACTTAACAGTGTGGTTAAAAGGCAATCCATCCATCTACACAAAAATTATGCAACCTTGAGATGCAGTGTTAGTTTAATGAGGTCTTCTTACCTGTCCGAGCCCGGGCATCCCTCCTCCAAGCCTCAGCAGACGATCCATTGTAAAAACTAAACATAAATAAGTTGAAATGGATTACACAGACAGTTATATAAAACAACACCATAACCCACAAGTAAGATGTAACTCCCGTATCTCAGTCAAGTCTTGTTCGTCTTTAGACAATAGACTCTCTCATTTAAAAGTCACTGAACCAGCTATAAAACGGGACTAAACCAGCTGCTGGTAAGGTTTAAAAATGGCAAAACACACTCAACTCACAACTAGCTAGGTTTGGATTAAACTTGTAATTGTATATTGTATAACGAACAGGCTCGTTGACCCGCTTAAGTAAACTAACTGTCAATATCTTGAGACTTGAAGGTAATATTTTAAATTCATTTTAGTGTTAAGGTTTTGATGTGTTTTGATCATTTTTTAAAAACTTGTACAATGCTTTTCGTTTGTTAATGCTAACGTAGCTGCTAACTAAGAAGCAATAATAACAGCATAATTACGTCTCTCTAAAGCATATTTAGCATCGAGCTGTAACATATTTTGCCTAATAAAACATAACTGCGATCAAATAACTTACATTTTACTGCAGTTCACTGGAGAAACGTAAATTCTTGCGGCTGATTGAAAATATCAGGCTACAATGAATCAGCCAGAATTGTGTTTTGAGGAAAAAAACTGTTACTTCCGTCGCAAGTCGATGACGTCCATTTTTGGGCCGAGTTTCTCCGCTGGCGATGTTTAGCCACAAGAGGGCGTCACATGATTAAAATACGAAAGGCCTGGAGCAGTGGTTCATAAACTTTTCACAAGTACAACCTAAAATCATATTTAAAACAGATCTAATCCTGAACTTAATCCGTCCTAAATTAGGGTTGAACATTGTCTCAAATTAGATTAAAAACATGTCTTAATCATGGATAAGGTAGTTCTAAATAATTATTAAAACCAAGGAGGAAAAAAAACCTTATTAGAAAAAGACAAATATCAAGCTTTCACTTTATTCAGACTGTACCTTTCTCAACACCGTTGGTTATACGAATACCAGCAGCTCCCTGTCTCTGCAATTTTCGTTTTAAAGACATGAAAACATTTGACTCTAAACCACCAGAGTATGAGAAACAGGGCCTGCAATAGTATAAACCAGGTCTAAAGTAGGAAGTCAAAACGAGGGCTAAACCATGTCTAAAATATGTATAGGCCTACTTGTTTAGAACTATTGCTATACTTAAACACTAACCAAAAGAAAGTAGGGCAGAAATGTGGATTAAATTGACTCAGAGAGACACACAGAGACTGTTCATAAGCAGGTTTTTTTCATGTACCACAACAAAATTAAATAAATTAGACACTAAGTAAAGCCTAATGACATTTTAAAGTTGTCCTTCCATAAGCAGTATATTTCAATTGACTTTTGTTCACTGTAGGCTAATTGTGCACAGCAGGCTTTTTACACCTAATAACAACCTTTTAAACACGTTTCTAAAAACTAAATCTATCAAGCCTACAACAAGGTAAAATGTTTTTTTATGCTTTCTCAAATTTCAACATCCAAGCATTTTATTATTCCCAGGAGGACTACAAATCGGTGCCAAACCCTGCACACCATCAAGGGGCCGGTAAAAATGATCTTGCGTGTTTGGTTAGCGTCCTGGAGTTAGAAAGTTTATCTGCCCAACACCAGACAGGTCAGGAGGCACGCTGAAGTCGTCACGGGAAGCTTCAAATTCCTCAAATCCTGAAAGAAAGAGGAGGAGATAATCATCCACATTCCTCAGGCCCTCCTTGCTCACATGTGTGTTTGGTCAACACAATATAATGAACTGAAACGCCTTGACCGGGACATGGCTTCTCACAACAACCACTGATTATTATAGGACATTTGTTAGTAGTAGTAGTAGTAGAAGCAGTTGTACTAGCAGTAAAAGTAGTAGAAGTATTAGCCTGTAGGACTAGTAGGCAGGGGCGTTGAGCTGTGTGGGGGGGCCTACTTGTTTACCCAGGGCCCAAAGGGGTAGTATAGAGTTACATTTACTTGAGTAACCTTTATGAGGAAATTGTACTTTCCAGAGTAGATTTCAGACACTATACTTTTATTTCTACTTTAGTTAAATTACAAATACTCACGTTAGTAGATCATTTTTGGTCAAATGTATTTAATGTTTTATTTTTTTGGGAAGATTTATAAATGTGTACTTATTATTACTACTACTACTTATTATTATTACTACTTGTATTTCAGTATAATTTTTGCCATGTCATTGTAATTACATTTAAAATCACTATGAGAGGTGAGTACAAGTCTCAGTCGTCCCCATGTACAGCTGTCTCACCTCTGTCTCTGCTTCTTTCTAAACCTACAAACACCAGAAACATCACTGCATCATCTGCTCTGATTGGCCGGAGCGCAAAGAATATGTAAATTGCCGTTTCAAACTACTTATTTCGGCTTTAAACTGTTTATTTAATCGAGTTTTGTACAAAAGCCTGATATAAAATTATACTGAAACCATGTTAAAAAGCATCTTGTACCCTCGAATTGTTTTTTCTTGCATACTTTATACTTTTACTTAAGTACAGATTTGGTCTCAGTACTTATACTTTTTAGTCATGTAACTGTACTTTTACCTGAGTTTAACGTACAGTAGAGAAAAGGGCCCCTTCAAAAGCCTGTAAAGTTCATTTATCATTGAGATCATGTAGTGCCGGCCCACCAGGGCCAAAATGTTCAGCAAAACCCATGTCCCCCTTATAGTCTGATTTTAAAACATTTTTGACTGCTTAAAATACAGGATTTAATCAACCTTTACCATCAAATATTCAGAATAACGGCAAAGTAACTGCAGGAAACGATAGTCATTTTCCATTTGCTGAATCATCATAACTGACATCTATTGACATCAGCATCAAACTATTCCTTTTAAAGCCCATTCATTTTCTTCCTCTGAATAGAAACAAATCGTTCTTCAATCATTTCAATCAAAGACCAATAAAGCTGGAACAACATCAAACATAATAAAATAAATGTCTCTCCTTGACTCACATTACAATCATTAAATTAACCAAGATTATACGAAGGTCAGCAATTGTACATGAGTTTCAAAATACAGTGTGAAATGAAAGGTAAAGCGGGTTAAAACTCAATGCATGTCAGCATCGAGATGAATGTATTTGGATAGTTCATTGTGCTGTTTAAATGTCTGACTGCGCAATAAAGATCCTTTTTTTTTTTATCAAGAAATAGATGGCATTCTAGTGGACATTACAGCCAGTTTGTAACATGACACCGGCTGAAACCTTAATCCAAGCAGCAGAGGAAATACAGGGGGGAAATCTGATGCTTTGAGAGCGTTTCTGCACCCTGATGGGATTTGGTCTCCGCTCTGCTTTTCAAATCAGGATCTGCAGCAAAGTGTTTGATGGCAGTTTGCATAGCTTTGAGCTTTGAACGGTTTAGGCATGAATGAAAACTGCTGCAAATACAAAAAATGCAAACCTTCGCCAGGATCCAGTAATTACAAAGTTATGATAAATATCTTGTTTCTCTCTCTAACAAATTAACACACAGATGATGATCTTGATTGCAAGTTTTAAGTGTGTGCACTGAGATGGGAAGAGCTGACGTTGCATAAAAGCACACATAGCCTATTCAAATACTCAATCAAGTCTTTCTTTGTATATAAATTGGTCTGGGAAAAATGTACAAACACGAAAATATTTATTGCACTGGCACTAAACACAGCTTCCACAAACTCAATTTCACCTCAACGTTGTAGACTTGCACAGGCAAAAACGTAACGCAATCTATGCAAACGAAATGCAAAACACCTTTGCCACAACATTATTCCCAAGAGATTTGTATTTGTTGATGAAGTAATAAGCCAAGAGGACAAAAATGTATAAATGATTATATTAACACCCACAATAAACAATAATATGGTGTGTAAGTGAATTAAGCATCACTGAAACAGAACCCGCAGCCTTGTTTTATGGGCGTAACCTCAGCTGGTTCGCCTGTGGGTGGTTCTAAGTGTTAATACTGAAAGATGCTGAGGCCATTTCTTTATATAGATACTATCGGAGGTCATAATTCTTTCAAGATATTACATTTGCATAGAGTAATTTACGTGGAATCTGAGCCGTAGCCTATGAATGCATCCAGGTGTGCATTTTTAGTGAATAAGCCCGCATTTACGAGCGTCTTGAATATCTGCATAAACTATAAACATCCAAAGTAGAAAAAAAAGAAACAAAAAAAATATATGTTATCATCCAAAACCAAAGTTCAGATTCCATTTATTGTGAATTTGTGTACAGGCCTGTCACGATAACTATTCTAATCGACTCATCCTTCAATAAATAAAACCAGGAACAATATTTTTGGGACTTTTTGAACAAAATTTTTTGTAGTGCGACAATGAGCTGCAGATGGTGAATAAGTAATGTCTAAATTAACTAAATAAGTACAAAGTGTTTCATTCTGCAGCTCATGTTTTTCTCAGTCAGCGGCATTAAGTAGTTTCAGTGTTGTCGTTCATCGTGATGTTCTTCTGTAGCAATATATCGCACTTTGAAATTTGTTCTCGTAACAGGTATTTTGTATTTTTTGTATTGTATTTGTATTTATTTATTTTCACTTATAAACACAGGAGTCCAGACATAATAAAATGACATAAGTGAGATTTAGTGTGGCAGAATCCCCTCATCCTTCTATTTGTGAAGAGAATAATGAGTATATATATATATTTTAATTTAAAAAGAACTTATAGCAAGTGTTGGTTTAAGTGAGCCTAACCGGTGAGGGATGGAGCACCTTTGTAATGGCCCCTGTTTGATCCCATTGAGGGGGAGTTCTTGCCCTAATGAGTCGGGATGGTCCTGATGCTGCTCCAGCTTTTGTAGCTTTGTCCAAACGCGTGTCGACAAACACTTTGGGGGTCTTTGAGGTCAAACAGAAATTGAAATCAGGTTTGTAGCATTGAAATGATGCATGTGAAAGTCTCACTGCAGATGTTCTATTTGCTGGTCAATCAGAGGTGCACAGTGTTCAACTTTTGAATTAGAAAATGTATATGTATATCCATCTATACTATTGTAATGTATTCACAAGTCAGTATATTTTCTGTGGGATGCATGTCACGTGACTAGGCTACTAGGTCGCGTTAACTTGTGGAGTTTGTCCTGGTTTACACTGGTTTCACATTGATTCAGCCCTGGATCAGCTGGTTGTACGTCCATAGTGTCGTCCAGGGTGTGGTCCCATTGGGTTTTGGTTAAATGTTCTTGGTTCAGTCCCAGTGTAGTGATGACAATGTCAAAGGCCACCATTAGATCAACACTTGCAGAAATAAAGCAACATGTAATTCACACATTTAGCGCTTTCTGATCCAAATGTTTGGGATGCTTGAACATTGGAATAGAACCACAGTAACGTATCCGGTCGGTAATAATAGTCCTGGATTAAACAGCACCAACAGAGTAGAAGAGTTCTTAGTATATGTCCCTTGTTTTAATTACTCGTCGCTGAATCCAATCTGTGGGAAGTGTTCACGGGGCGCAGTGACCTCCAGCTCAGGCCAGGCGCTGCTTATATTTCATCGCATCCTGATTCGGTGACATGTAGGGCTGTGGATGGGGGAAGGGTAGGAAGAGGAAGAGGGTGTGTGTGGTTGGAGGAGGTGGGGGTGAAGAATGCTTGGTATGTGCGGACGGCAACAACACGGGAGGCGCCCGCAGCTCGGCGTACGCGCGTAAAGTTTGCCCAAACGCCTTTTACGCACGGCCATAAATCCATCCGCTGGGTCGACGCGCGGTTGTGTTCACCTGCCGCGTCAAACACAGCGCCGGGGTGAGTCGTATCCACATGTAATTACTATGTATCTGATCGCGGCACCCTACAAAGCCGCAAATGGTTTGGTCCGTAGTAGGTGGGACTGGCGAGCGGTCTGCAGCAGGACGTCGTAGATCAATGAAGCGGACCGGAGGGTTGGTCCATCTCTGTGAATCCCACTGTATAGATGTGTCAGTACCTATGCGGGGCGGAGGGAGTTACGAGCTTTAATAGTCTTTCACTCAGTTCGTCCAGTGTGCAGATGCTCTGAAAACAACATCACCGCATTTTTCTTTTTTTTTTACAGTTGACTTCTCCACATCTGCGCTTTTACTCGCATTCGGATATCCTAGTACAGCTGTAACCTCCAGGATGATCTTTGCAAACCCGGGAAACCCTCTGAAGACAACCAATAGGAAGCAGGTAAGGCCTTTACCACACATCGATTGTAATGTACAGACACTTTTTGCGTAATGGATCAAACTGTACGCGGAGTACCCGAGAAGCCACTGGTGACATTGGAAAGCCCTTCCTCGTTTTCCACTTGAATATTTGCATTCATGTCCCACCAAAGCCTTTAATGCCAAATGGGGATTAGTTGAAATGAAACGTAGCCCAGTCAGCCAGACGTGTCAAACTGGATAGGCTTGAACTGAAGGATGTTACCAACTGCTAAGAGCTATAGTTTAATACTGTGCGTCCATGTAACCTCGTTTGCCTGGTCAATACTGATGACGGATACTGTAGTAGGCCATTACATAGGTTAATGTATTCTGTTCTGGGGGGAGAGGTAATGCAAAAGTCAGAGTGGTGCATTTGGTGAACAGAGGAGGAGGTAATGGACTCTGATTAGTGCCAGCCCTATTGATTTATATGGTATTTTTCTGTAGTAAAGATTGATGTCTTGATATCTTTAATACTCCCCATAGGGTTTCCTGCAGCACAGCTCTCATATAGTTGCCACTGAAGCGCAGTTTGTGATATCCAGGGTGATGCACTGTGCCTCCTAATATTGTGGGCGATACAGAGACCGCGCTTGAACCCTTTCTAAAAAAGTTTGTGGGTTATAACGCCATGCCAAATGCAAATATGTGAGGCCTCTTTACCTTTCCCCGAAGATATAACATGTGTACCAGTACCAGGTTGTTCCATTATCCATATGTGATCAGGGAAATGCTATTGAATCACCACAGGACTGGAATGGAGAGAGAGAAACCGTTTTACCTAAATATTTAATTGGCAATTTTTATAGACAACCATACAGAAATTAACCCACAACATCATGCTTGCAGAATGTCAATTTTTGTCAATTTTTAATGATAAATTATATTCTCAAATAATGTTGTTAGCAGCACTAGTCATAGGCATGAATAATTACAATTTCATGAGTAACAGATAAACGTCACTCAATGGGATTTCATGTGGCAAGCACATGACATAGAATATTACGAATTGTTTTCCAAAACAGTGTTTTTGACATTTCCAGAAGATATGTGAAGATACAGAAATGTGTTTTGTGATGGCCTGGTTTTATTTGTGGCATATTGCAGTCAAGAGGCCTTTGGATATAGACAGATGGTGCAATTGTGCCATTGTATTGTCTTTGATCAGAAACTGAAGTGGGTTCGGGAATGGCCGCGAGCTATTTTAATGAATGAGTAAGGGGAAGGAAATGCTTTTGCCGGGGAAAGTGTTGCAAGGTTTTTTTTAACTCAAAAGTGTAGCTATGCTAAACAACAGCAAAGCCCTTTTAATCACCAAAACAGACCCAGATGCAGAAATATGGCTGTTGTAACGTCTGACAGGATATTTTTCCCTCTCATCAAAGGCCAAAGCAACTTGCCACAGACTTAAACTAAGCTTCAGATGTGTCACAAATGAGAACAACTTCACTCTGTAGATCGTTACGCTCAATGTCTGCCATCTTAAAAGGAGTCGACATCACAGGAACATCACAGAAAAGACAGAATTATTGAAGTAGCGCGAGGCAACAAAATTCAACGATTCAATTTATTCAAGAATCAACCAAAATTCAACAGTCAACTTTTATATTATTGTGGTAGAAGATAGAATCATTCTGGGCACTCGATGTGAAGAAAATACAAAAAGCAAGGCACTTTTGATCATTTTTAAATGCCTTAACGGACCTCACTGAGCCCCACTTCCTTTCAACCCTTTTTACTTCATCTTTATAACATTTTTATTAATATTTCTATGACCTTTTCTTAACTATGGGTTGCAGACTTTTTATTGTACGTATTTTAATATGTTGTGTTACCGTTCTACATCTCTGAAACAAAATGTAGGTCTCAAATAAACCATTGACTCTTAAAGGTCACATCCTCTGGTCTAGAATCTCTGCAGCGTTATAGCATAAATTGTTAATAGACTTATATGGCATTTCGAATGACATAAGAGCTGCTACTACAACTGAACTACTACAACTACTGTTACTACATTCACCACTACAGCTACAGACATCAATCATCTCATGCGCAAAATAGTGAAAATAGTCAATATAACATATGGTATGGATTATGATAATGGAAAAATGGAAACACCAATCACTCAATCATCAACACTCCTTTTTTCTCTTCCATTCCTCTGTCTTGCATATTGATTAGTCAACTAAATTGCGTGTGGAATCAGCAATAGAACGACCATATATTGGACCAAAAGTGCATTGACCGGACAAGCAACGTACGAGTAAATTGTATAATTGTATGTAAAAATGCTGACTAAAATCACAATTCATTCCCAAATCTCCATCGAACTCATACCGTGCCATGTCCTTTTGTCCGTGGTCCATAAAAAGGCTTTGGTTGATTAAGACATCAACCAATGAATCGAGTGTCACAAATCAATGACAAATACAGGAGGTCAATCGGATGGATGCATTTTACACGGCTTTGACACAGCCACCGTACATTTAATTTTAGGTTTAAATCACAAACAAGGCAATGTTTGTTAGTGAGGTTTTGATAGTAGAAATACTTAATTTTTTTGTTTGAAGTACTGCCAATGATCATTTGGGCCCACAAAAATGTATTTCATGGGCCACAGTTTGAACACCCCTGAACAAAACAACTAAAACCCTAATAAAGTGAGCTCGTAACTATATTTACATCCACAAGCACATCCATTAACTAACCCGTGTACGAATATCACTTACTAATGTTGCAATATAACATGTTTGTGTTTTAGAGTAAAAGAATCAACACGATTTAAGATATATTCACAATTATTGAGACCTTAACCAAACAACAGTGTAATGTTTAAATTTCCCTCATTCCCATTGTTTAACATGATACTATTCCTCAAGTTTGTGGCCAGCTTTATAAAATCCAACTTCCTGAATGACAAAATTAATTTAATGTGACAAAACAGACAGATAAAATGGTACTTTACACCTAGATGCTTTTTTGGGACTATAGATTGAATTCAAATAGTTAATTTTGCTTCTAAAAGTGTCACGGTTATTACTATTTTTAGTTCTTACGATTATACTGTGACCTAGATAATCAATTAACCGAATAATCTCGACATCACTACTGCTTACACGTAATATTATTTCAAATATCCATTCAATAAAATGTTTTGCGGTGCTCTGTAATGTAGAGTAGGTTGTAGCATACATCCTGACTTATCCGTGGCGCCAACGCACATGTTGTTATCACTGTTAGCCCAGGGTTTTAAATGAGCTTATCTGGTTGTATCCTGACTTCCTAACAGTGGTTTTCCTTTGTTCAGTCCTACCCCCATGACTCCTTCCAGTCCCAGCAGCAGTAACAGCAGCAGCACGGGCCTGGAGCAACTCAGCAAAACTAACCTGTACATCCGAGGTCTGCCCCCCGCCACCACAGACCTGGACCTGGTCAAGCTCTGTCACCAGTGAGTAGAACAAATACACACTGTGGAGGAGTTATGTGACGCCATGGGCCACGAGCTTGAGTTATTTCAGCAGTTTGTCACAGGTTTGAAGGCCTATGTGTTGCCCGATGAGTCAGTCGAAAAATGTGGGAGGGATTTGTGAAAATATCATGTTGGTTAAATTACAGTCTGGAAATGTGAATGACATGGAGGAACAAGAACAGTATAATTGACGGTTAATAGGAAATAATGTTTGATTTATATGCGACATAATGACACATTTTCTATGAGGTTTGTAAATGCAACTGTGCCAATGATTCAACTTTAATTGTATATTTAAAAATCTAGTCAGATGTGTGGTGACAGCAGTGGCTCAGTGGTACAGCATTTGATCACAATATGAATGTTCGACCTTTAAGCTCCACTGTATTCACTGCATGTGGTTGTGTCCTTGGGCAAGACACTTCAAACTGACGTGCTACTATAAATTTGTATGCAATAATTAAGTTGATTCAGGCAATTTACAATTTTTTTTTATGGAATTATGAAAAAAACTATTATACTATTTGGGTATAAAATTGTAGCAAAATATATACAGAGATATATGTTGAGAATTCCCAAAGACAAGAAAAACCAAGGCACTCTGTTAATTTACCCAAAAATTTTAATGTTTTTATTGCAGCTTGGCAATTGGCTTAAAATACGAACCAACCCGTGTTTTCGATCCCGAGCGGCCTTCCTCAGGGACTACTATGGAATTATGTTTTCACCTTTATTTGGTCCCACAATGGAAAACATTCAGTATTGCTATACAAAGTAGAAAAGGCTACAATTTTATAAAATATGATTTAATGATAACCGCTGTCTCCATTAAATTTATTAAGTAATAGTGTCAATTTTGTATCAATATTTATTCCGCTGCAGGAGAATATCACTCTTTATAGTAATAGAAAAATAGTTGGACTCAGTTGTCGTCTGCCACGTCCTGCCACATCACTCATAACACATTCAGTTCACCAGAATGTTCACTGACACATAAAACTCTCCAACCACTGTGGCTCCATAAACTTCGTGGAAAACCGTGGCTCTGGTGTGGTGTGTGAAGTGGGCGGCAAAGATGATTGTTTTACAGAAATACGTTTTCAGACAGCTCGACGTTCGATATGTGATAGCAGCGAGTGTGGCGACTGCGGCGGATCGTGACATAATTAGTGCAGTTTTGTGCCGTCATTTCGCCTTTGAATGGGGAGCATATGGGCCCGAACCACTCAACTATACAACCAGACACAGCAGTAGCAGCTGTTTGTGTCCTGTTTGCTTGTGTTTTGTTCATGTTCCCAACAGTGTTTGCCAGCACAAAGCAGAAATGAAAGAGCTTTTCATAGCAACAGGGTCTGAATGGTGATGTAAGCTGGACATTCACTGGGTGTGCTATAGTGCATGCTCTGATAGCACATCACAGCTGCCACAGTCAACTCCATTAAGTCTGGATTAAACGTGAGCTAAACAATGGAGCAGGTTACAATAAATCCTAATTTACCTGCAACACTAATACTGAAAAGGACAGAGAGAAAACATGAATGAACGCTGAGTTATTATTATTATTATTCGGCACATTCTAACATAAATATCTTATAGGTTGCCAAGTTTTATTTGCACCTCCGGAAAGCAGAAACATTTATACTGCATGTTTTATTATGCATGATTTAATTGAATGTTCATTGAGAGATTATTGGGTATTTTTTTCATTAACAATAAACAGGTAAGATATAAATGATAAATACATAATATTGGAAATTGTAATACGTTTTATCAGTGATAAGTGATAATTACATGTGAAGGTCAGCATAACAATTGATATATAAGGCATGTCATTAATTTATGTCAAACCCACATTTACTGAGATTCTTTTAATACGTTAGTGACATGATTTTAAAAACATATTAAGAGACAATTGCTACTGTCAATGTCGAGTTGAACAGTAATAAACCCTTGTAGGATTATTCTAAAAACTCTTGTGTATTTGCTTCTAGGTATGGCAAGATTCAGTCGGCAAAAGCAATCCTGGACAAGACAACCAACAAATGCAAAGGTTTGTAAAGCTGCCTATTAGCATTCATAAAATTACACTTCTAAATGCCCCGTTTCCCTGAGTAATCATACAGCTTGTAAGAGGAAATAGAGAGTCTAATCAGTCCAAATACATGCAAGAATAGGCTCTAATATGATACAGCAATCAGGAGTCTTGTTTCATCTTATACTTGAGGCACTTACAGCTGGAGAGACTGCTGCGACATGGAGTGATATGATTTGCAATAATGGAGTGATAATATTTTCCAGTAAACTATTGAACATACAGATTTGTACATTTTGTTATGTTGTATTGAGCCATGATGACCCAGTGTGCCACTTGTGTTGGACAAATTCTAAAGGGATTTGTATGACAGATGATTAACAATTGTATAGTAGTTAATTTATTGTCTATGTTTGACCTTGTTTTGTAGGTTATGGTTTTGTGGACTTCGACAGCCCAGCCGCAGCACTGAAGGCAGTGCACGCGCTGAAAACCAGTGGCATCCAAGCGCAGATGGCCAAGGTGAGTTTGTGAAAAAAAAAAAAAAAAACATGTGCTTTTGTCTTGCAGCCGCCCGGTCTGTGTAGTGTAGCGTATTCAGTAATGCATGCATATATGTTCTCTGTATGGAGTGACATTAGGCTGGTCACATGACCTGACAAGCTGTTCTCCTCATGACCCCATTTACGTTACCGTAGAAACAGATGTCACATCTCGCTTTGCCAAATAACTAGTCGGCTTTGGACCAGCACCTCCTCACAGCTCTGCACATCACCTGAGGGTGCTGCCATAAAGCGTTATCACACCATTATTGCAGGTTAACACCATGGATACAGACACCTCCCACCTATAATGCACGTACAGCAGCGCCCCGCTTTTACACTTTTCTTCATATTTTTAGACGCAGTTCCTCTCCCACAGCTGGCATTTGCCTCGCAGTGGGAAGTGGAAATTGTGTAGATCATCAGATTTCTCCAGCTCTGCCTCTGCGCTGTTCAAATTCATAGGAGAAGGTTCATTTATGAGTGCTGGTTCTCTGGAGAAATGCATGAGCTGCTTGTTGGGAACAAACAACACGGAGCGCAGGGCGAATGTGGCGGTAGCTAGGCTACACCACTCTCCTGCTGTTTCCAGGAGCGTCTGTAGTGGCTCTGAGCCGAGGAGCAGGCTGTTTGCTCCAACTATATACTGTACATGAACTCTACGTATCTTTCCATTAATACTCACACTGATAAGATTAAAAACAATGATGGAAGTAATTCTAAGAAACTATGAAGTTTGTAATACAGACAATTTACCAAGAATATTCATATGAGTTTTTTATGTTATGAACCAACAAAATGTACTAGAAAACCAGGTTATTTTTATGTATTTGTAAAACAGACACACCAAATACTACAAATTTAGTTCATTATTCATTCACGCATTCAAACGGTGGTATTCAAAGTGGTATCTGCTTCTGTTGCTTCTGTTGATGTCCTGGGGCTGTAGCTTTCCTTTCTGCACCTATGGCCTCAAACATCACATACTGCAAACTCACCCACAAAGACAGGAAAGGTGAAGTGTTTTGCCCAAGGACACAACGCAGGAGGAGCATTCACAACTGCAAATTTCTGGTTACATCACGCCCACTCAACTTCCTTATTCACCATCACCTCTTGTATGACTTACTTTGTATTAGCATTTTGCAGAGTGAATAAAACATCCCCCAAATCTTCCTTAGATCAGAGCTATATTGACTCACAATTATGATGTTATTATTTCATCTCACTGTTTTTCACATTGGCTTTTCAGCAACAGGAGCAGGACCCCACAAACCTGTACCTGTCTAACCTGCCTCTGTCGGTGGATGAAAAGGAGCTGGAGAACATGCTGCAGCCATTTGGAGCGGTCGTCTCCACTCGCATCCTCCGGGACTACAGCGGGAACAGCCGAGGAGTGGGCTTTGCCAGGTCGGTAACACAAATCACATTAAAATACTTCCAAATGTATGGTAGCACTTAATAATAACTACTCTTTGAATAGCCTTTATAAAGCATGAGCAAAGTTCTCATGTTTTTCTGATTATGACTTTGTCGGGGTAGCACCCGTGGAAAATATTTATCATAGTTTTACATCAATCAAGTGGCAGTTTGTCAACAAAATTAGAAAATAAAAGTGAAAAAGTACAGGAAGTAAAGCTGAGTTCTAAAACTGAATCCTTCCGTCTGTGTCGTACAGAAAGTGAGACAAGAGACAATTTACAGGCAATGGACAGAATTTTCTGACATTGCCCAACCTTTTTCCTACAATCACAGGAGTTTTTTTCAGGGACCGGTTGAAGGGCGCAGAGTGCAGTAACAACCGCGTAAAATGTGTGAAAACCACTTTTAAGCACTTTTAAAATGCCGTAATAGTTATGTTTGCTGTTTATTGGCTTAATTAGCTATATATTTTCATGGTAAAACATATATAGAATAAAGGGCCATAGCAACAGACAATAAAACAAAAACAAGAATATGTTGTAAAACAGCAGTATGATTGCAAAGTTACAGTTATGGAATTACCTTTATGTCACATGTCAACCTCACAAACTGAGGAAAAATAGGCATATTTTTTAGTAAAATATTATGATTAATTAATATAATTATTTATTAGTGGAATATGTAGTCTAACCTGTCATGCACTTATATTAATAATAATGAACAAACGTTAACAAATAAGAATGATTGAGGTTTAGTAACTGCTTAATTAATTCCCTAACTCCTAACCCCTAATTAAGTTGTTACTAAGCCTGAGTTATTCTGGATAAACCATTAAGTCTTTGTTCAGGCTTTATCAAACCCATTAAAAGTATAGTTATTAGATAGTGTCACCAAATGTATTATTATCTTTTACTTTGAACTTAGTATTGATATAAGTAACACCTATTCTCGGTGGAGATGTGAAGGACCCGACTCCAGTAAAGTTACATAGTGCACCTTTAACTTAGGTTTAAAAGGTGTACACAAAATGTTGCTTATTTAAATTCCATTTTTAAAAAGATTATTATTTTATTCAGAACTTTTGTTTCCGCTTCAGTAACAAATGTATAAACTAGACTGACAATGAATTACAACTTTTACAACTTGCAATTCTTAAAATACACAGCACTACTACAATGTGTTCAATCAGTTCAGAAAAAATGATCATAAAGTAACACAAACGGCAACATAATTTACAATCAATTTTAGTCTATTGTTACAGTGGTAATTTTATCCGGAGAACAAAGTAAAACAGGAGACGGATTATGTACAAAATCTAAGTAATCTTATACATGTGATTATAGAAACATAAATAACTGTACATGGTTAAACTCGCTTGCTTCTTCTACAATACGTTAACATTCTGACTGCGTCGTCACTGCACCTAATGTGAACTTAAAAGACATCTTCAGTTGGAGCATGAAGAGCCAAAGGTTGTTCAGGGCTGTTTGCAAGTGCTTTTGTGCTAGAGATGGTAGACAATGAGTCATGCCTCTTCTCTTTAGGATGGACACAACCGAGCAGTGCAACGCAGTCATCACCCACTTCAACGGCAAATTCATCAAGATTGGAACCGGAGGGCTCGGTAGGACAGGAATAACTGCTCCTTCTCACGCTTAAAATAGTGATACAGATTGAAATTGTTTGTCTTTAAATGATGTTTTCGTCACCGCCTTTCCTCTTGTGCATTGCAGCTCCATCACAACCGCTGCTGTGCAAGTTTGCAGACAGTCAAAGAAAGAAACATGGGCACAGCGGGTTTGTTCCCAACGGACAGACAGGAGACTTGAGACTCGTACGTACACGCAGCGATATTACAGGACAACTAATTACTCTAACAAGTAGTAGAACAACTTATTGAGATGGGGAAAAAAAAAACGACACTTACCATAGAGCTCTGGGATTCAACTACATTTGCTGAGGACGCCATATTGGCAGAGGAAAGATAACGGATGGCAACAAGCCTGTTTGCTTTTGGAGTTTGTCGTCTTATTCAGTGAAGCTGTAAATTAGAATCTTAATGCGAATCAGATTAAACATAAGTGGTTCTTTTAAAGAGTTAGGATTGCTCTTTATTGACTCGTTATCAGACAATATTTCAATCTTTCCCCAAATAAAAGCTCCTAAAAATCAATGCAAACATACATTTGTAGCTTGACTGAATGTAAGACCTGCTGTAGACTCGCTCCTGGACTGTTTAGTTGCAGAAATCCACTTCTCCCGACAATCTGTTGCGTTCTATCCAGTAAAATGTTCTGGCTTTCTTCTGCCCCTGATCATTTGTACACAGAGGCAGGCAACAGCTTGGGGCCCCTACACACCCTTGCAATGCCACCGTTTGTACATCCTGGCGCACAACAATAACAGCAATCTCTGAAACTCTGATAAAGTTTGTTAAAACAGTTAGTTTCTATGTAAATTCTCCAAGTTTGATGTAGCATGCCAGGATTGTGTGACGATCTGCAGGAGCTTTTATATCTCAACTATTCTACAAGTAATACAATCTACGGCTCAAAACACTTTAACAGTCAACTCCATTTTCTATCAGTTAAATGTTGAACTTTTTTATATTTCAACAGTATTGGCCATCGTATTCAACAACAAATCCCTGATATTCCAAACTTTATTCAAGAAAGACGAGGATGATCAAGTTCATTAAGTGCCTCAGGTTTAGCTGCTGTTACAAATAAAACTTCTCGCTCTTCGTAATAGAAAATATTGAGTAATTATTCATTTTGAAACATTCTTTTTTATATTAAAGCTTGGAAAAGTACACTTACATTCACAAAATAAATAAGAAGATTAAAAAGAACTTGACCAGAGAGCTAAAATAAAATACAAATAAACATCAACTAAACATTCAAAGAAACAAAATCATGGCATTTAAATTAAAAAAAATTCATAAAATTTCGAATGCAATTTTTTTCCATTTTTTGACATCAAATGACAAATTCTGACATTATTATTAGAATAGTGTTATCTGCAATGAAGTTATCAATGAATGACTTTTAAATGTTTTTCTCTCGTTGTAGAGCACAATGACTCTGACCTATGACCCCTCCACAGCGGCTCTACAGAATGGGTAGGTCTCAACAGAGATACAAGCTATATACTGGGATTACATCGACTATATACAGAAAATCATCATTTATTTGTACTGTGCATCGTGTCCAGGTATTACTCCTCTCCGTATCCAGTCACCAACAGGATAATGACGGTGCAGCCAACCATGTCGCCATATATGTCTCCGGTTTCTGCTTATCAGGTACAGAAACAGCCACAGACAGACGGTATATGAAGTAGAGATGCACCGATCCTGGATTTGATTGATTCAGGATTGTCTGCAAGATCGAAATCACAATTTGGAATAGTTGAATATTTAGCATACCGCAAGCCGAGGTGGGCATTACTCTTATTTAGTTACATTTACTTTGAAGAAATTTTACTTTTCAGTGCAGTTTTTTTTTACTCTTCTTGAATAATATTTAGTTGGAAGCAACAGTACTCTTACTTGAGTAAAGGTTTTGGTTACTCTAGCACTGTAAGTAATTCTATAGTGACCAAAGCTTTAGATGAACAACATTAAATGCTTCAAACTCTGAAAATTCACCTTCAGATATAATTCGTTTTAAGTCTATTCTTTGGAAATACCAGAATCTGTGCATTATTTAATGTTTTGTTTGCCAGATTACCTTAATTTAAATTATAAACTATATTTCAAATACATTTTACATCAAAACTGTTTCACAGTACTCAAACACGTGTTTAAAATATGCTCTTAGAACAGAATCCTTCAAAACAGAAATCGCAAATCGAATAGTAATTGCAATGTAGATATTTTTCAAAAAGCCCAAGTTCATCATATTATTTAAGAATTAGGTCAATCAATTGCTCATGCCAGATGTATGATTTTGGACATAAATATCATGAAAACAATAAAATATATTAGCAATCGTTGACCCAATGCTGTAAACAGAATCACCAGTACATGAGTTTGAGTAGGAGACAAAAAGATTAAGTATTAGAAGACAATTTACTGGTCAGTTTCTGGTGCTAATTCTCACATTTAGTTATTACAATTTTGTTGCAGAGTAAAAAAAAATCCCTTTCGATAAAATCATATTTAATTGGCAGCCAAATGAGTTCCTTGAAAAATGCTTTCATTTCCATAAAGGCATTCAATTCTTTTATTCAGTTATGAATGATCAACGCTGCATGTAGAATATAATAGAAAATAGGAGATGTTTCGCAGGTAGATAAATATTTTGAATAATATTCAAAAAGACTGTAGTAAAGATGGGGAGAAGTGGAACACATAAACTTCACTAACAGGAATAAACTGAACCTAATACAAAACCTTGAATAATGCTTTCTTTGGCAGATAACTACTCTTGACGTTCCTAATAGCTTTATCTCAAAAACATCTGGCAGCGAGTTGTAGTTGTAGTCTTTTTGTGCTGCTGAACTACTAAAGAGACTCCATGGTTCTTCTCTTGACAAGATTGCAGGCTAACAATTCCTTTCTGGTTTGAAAGGTTTTCTGAAGACTCTCAATTAAATTCTATGGTTCTCCCCAAGGTTTAGAATCATTTTTCCTCACAGAGAAGGAGGATCTAAGGACAGGGGACAGTAATCCATTTACTAAAGTCCGCTGGACATTGTTTAATGAGCTTTTGATTGTTTCATTGTTTGATTCTTTAAACTTGTGTTGGTTAAATCGACAATTCTGGAATTGACTTGAGGTTTCAGTGACAGTCTCCAAATCGGTGTCTGTTATTATTGGTTATTTGCAGTTACGGGTCTCTACTGCAAAAAAATACAGTATGTGCAAATTCAGGCAGAAAGCCAACTTTGTGGCTACAATTTATAATTGTAAAACTTGCATGGCCTGGAATTTCCTTTTAGTTTTTCGATTATTTTGTCATTGTTCAGGATATAACGTGACATTTACAGATAAACATTGGTTGTTTTTGCTTAGTCATGCAGTCTGTTTTCTCAACTTGTTTCCAAATATCCAAATATGGTTAAAAACTCCCAGGCCAGTGTCAGTTTGTTTAATCAGCCTTTGTATATTTTTGGACTTTAAAAGGAAGCTAATGCATGAACAGTGGCTTTGCTGAAGTCCAAATTGCTGAACGCACTCGTTATTCATAGCTTTCAAGCTATTGCAACGGTCTTCCATCGCTACAGAAATTAAGTCATATTTTTTTCACTGGGAAAATTCTTCACAGAAACCTTCAAATCAGACAGGAATTATCAGTCTGAAACTAACAAATTGCTGAAATAGTAATTTGTTAGTATTGAAACAAGCAATGAACCATGGAGTGTCTCTTTAGTAGTTCAGCAGCACAAAAAGACTACAACTACAACTCGCTGCCAGATGTTTTTGAGATAAAGCTATTAGGAACGTCAAGAGTAGTTATCTGCCAAAGAAAGCATTATTCGAGGTTTTGTATAAGGTTCAGTTTATTCCTGTTAGTGAAGTTTATGTGTTCCACTTCTCCCCATCTTTACTACAGTCTTTGCATGTTATTCAAAATATTTATCTACCTGCGAAACATCTCCTATTTTCTATTATATTCGGCCCAGCGTTGATCATTCATAACCGAATAAAAGAATTTAACGTCTTTATGAAAATGCAATCATTTCATTTTAAGAAAGTAATTTAGCTAATAACTAGGGCTGCACAATATTGGGAGTGAGTGCAATATGCGATACGACTGTACTGTGATATCGATATTATTGGGATATTTGAATATACATTTTTGACACAATAATGTCAGTTACTGGTATATTAAAACAAACATGTTCATGTCTTAATGTATTAGTCAAATTCAGACAAAATCAAGACAAAATCAAGGCTAATTTACAATTAATAAAGAAAATCATGACTAAAATCTGCTATAATAAAAACAGTACATTTCTGTCACATGGAGGACTTTGGTGTTATTGTGATTCATTTATTGTGAAGCCCTGTATCAAACTAGTAGCGCTCACATGACTGTAATGAAGCAGATTTATTGGCTAACCGTACTGTTTTATGTTTAGAAGTTTAAGTATGAGTAAAGTGTACCGGTAAGTAGCCTATGATGCCTTTGCTATATATAGTAAATGAGAACACTAAACTCTATACAAACTGAAGTAACATAAACAAGTCCATAATGTTTGAAAAGAGAGACAAAATGGCTGCTGCTTCTGTAATCATACCAGTAAAACCTGTCGTGTGGTCCTCTTACAAAAGGCTAATAGGACAAACTGTGTATCGGCTCTGCTGCTGCTGCTGCGCTCATCGCTCCGGGAGGCAGGGTCAGGCCTTTTACCCGCCACTGTCAAGAGCCTCTGCTAACTCCAACTCGACATGTCATTTAGCCTAAAAGCAGCACATTACGAGCCCCCGAAAAGAAGAGGAAAAAGAAAAAACCAGCGTGAAGAGAGTGAGAGAGAAGAGAGAGAGGGAGAGAAATATCCAGAGGACGTGCACTTCTCGGCAGATGAGGTCACTGTTTAAAGCCCCGCTGCCATGGCAACACGGGCCGACCGATTTGGCCCCAAAAGAGTTGGACAAATTTGTCACAGGCCAGACGGTCCCAACATCTACTGTAAACGCCAGGGAGATAACAACAAGAGTATTTTGAGAGTGTATGAAAATGAAATGGCAGATGATGTAAAAAATGTTGCACAATTTTAAAGGCATTGAGAAATGTGTCAAAGAGTAGAGCATTCCTGAAATTGAATGTACTAAATGTATATATATTATCTTTTAATTGTTTGAATGAGGTTAGTCATCGGCTTGGGTCATGGGACTATAATTATTCAAATTATAATGGCGTACCTTACCTTTTATGAATATTAAGCTACGTTGTAAAGAGGTGTTTTAGCTTTGGGCTGCAACTTGCAAACATTATATATATATATATATATATATATATATTATATATATATATATATTATATATATTATACATATAATATATTATATATATATTTCATATCTATACTATATATATATATATATATATATATATATATATATATAAATAAACAGCTAGTCAAACATTTTCTTTTTATTAAATTAAACATGTTAAAGATAACAATAGGCCAAATGGAGGCTTCTTGATATAGAATATTTTCTTCTTGTTACTTGTTTTCCTAACAATTGGTATGTGTTATGGAGCACCAATTTTTCATTCATTTTTGCCATAGAGATGTAGAAACAAGTTTTAATTTAAGAGTTAAAAGGCACCGCAGAGACTAAACCGCTCTGTGGTAACTAATGTCCTTAACGCGGTTGTTTTCAGTCCGAAAAACATGTAAAATTTGGCAAACTGTGTTGATAACTTGGTGGTTTATAAAGTGTGAGAAACAGATTTTAAATAAAATTATAGGTCTTGTACCGATTAGCCCTGAGCAAGCTTTCAAAAATTTAATTTAAATTATTTCAATGTACTTCCGCCAACAAACAGTGGAGCGGCCGTTAAAATAGTCAAAGGTTATTTTAATAGCCGTTTAGTCACCATTATTCCGATTAATCGTTGCAGCCCTTTTTAGCTTTTAATGTAAATGACTGAATACATCGAAGGTTGTCACAATAAACCAGCTCCCCCTTTTTATGCAGTGAATTACTACAGATGCCCTTCCAGATGCAAGCTTCTTTCTATTCATCAACAATTCTGTATACAATTGAAATATAAGTTTAAATAAAAATGTGTTTTGCTTTGATGCAGGTACAGAGTCATTCCTGGATGGCACATCAACCCTACATTATGCAACACCCGGTGAGTTCATGAATCTATGACGGCGGGTTAGTTAAGGGTAAATGCAAATAGCAAAACGGTAAATAGAAATTAAAACTCCTGGATTTAAAAAAAGTACAAACTTGGTGTTGCTCCTTAAAACACTACACATTTTCTGTTGCGTCTTTCCGGTCTCCCTTTGCTAAAACATGCTCTTCGTCTTGATCTGCTGACAGAACTGAACTGAACTGAACTTCCCCTTTACGTACACAGACTTTAAGAGCTTGTGTCTTTGTGTGCGTTTGAGTGTCTGAAAAAAAAAAGAAGGTCCAAGAGACGTACAGGCCGTGCCCCCTCTCGGCCCCTCCTTTGCTCAGATCCAAGAGGAAATGCCTGCAGCAGAGACAGTCTTGTGACTCTTTGACTCGTCCAACAGATGGTTTCCAGTAGAACAAGTGTCTCCTCTCATCTGCCCCCCCCCCCTCCCGTTTCACCCCGAGGCATCCTGTTTGAAAGACCCACAGAAATGACTAAACATCACAACAGAAGGACTGTAAATCAACATAATGTGTTTTTAAGATTTGCACTTTAACTTGACTTAAAATGCCTAGATTAAACTGATACGCCTACTAACATATGTATTAGTATGTTAGATGTCATTCTTAAGGTTATTTATCGCAGTTTGGGTTTGGAACAAAGAGCAAACCGATTTGTAGGGTGGTAACCGACTAAAAACAAATCGTTGCATAGAGGTAGAGCTATATCGAAACATTTATAATATTGCATGTTTTTTTGTAGATTTTCAAAATTTGAATGATGAGCATATAGTCTAATAGCAAAACACATTAAAAGGGCTGCAAAATAAGCCGTTTACGAATACAAATATAAAAAATATAAACCTCTTATGAAGAACGTAAAACAATGATTCCTGCATTTTTGGCTCATTTTGCAGTTGAGTAAATGTTAAATGCAATATTCTAACATCTGAATATCATCATCAAGATTAAAACAAAACAATACCAGAGCATTCAGTTTTACCCCGCCCTTACCTGTGCATCGACTAAGAGGGGCCACGGAGTCGCACAGGCAAAAGCTAAATTATTAGGATTTTGCACGAAAACACCCAAGTACACAGAAAAGAACCAGTGGTGACCATATTTCGATAATAACGGAGACATATTATTTTGATATCAATTATGGAGCCGCACAATTTGCACATTTTCCGGTGGCTCTGCTCTGCGGGCGACCCGAGCTGGAGCGCTGCAGGATCCCTCAGCTTTAACGCTGATGAGCAAAATAAATCAATTGCCCAGAGCAGGTCGGTCACTGTGTGTGTCACTTTGTGTATGTCGTGTATTGTATTGTTATTGTGTTGTAGCTCAATTCATACATTCTGATTCTGAAAAGAAAAAATAATGAAGCCTTCTTATAAGATAGAAAACTAAACACATGGAAGTAGAGCTCTAACTGTATATGGCAGGTTCTCATGTTTTTCTCATTTACTTTCTTTAGTCAGATAGCGCCTGTGGTAAATAAATGTAACATTAGTTAAATTTAGCAGTTTGTGAAGAAGAATTTAAGTGAAATGTACAGGAAGTAGTGCTAGTGCTTGTAAATTCAATTCAATTCAATTTATTTTTGTAACGGCCAAAATCACAACAGTAGTTGCCTCGAGGGGCTACAGTGGAAAAAAACAAAATAAACAATGTTCATAGGGACTTGGAAAATGTCCCAGCGTCCTTAGACAGAATCCCTCCGTCTGTGTCATCAATAAGTGACAATTTACATGGAATGGACACAATTTTCTGACAGTTTAAACATTTAACACAATAAATGAGTACCGTATTTTGCGGGCTATAAGCCGCTACTTTTGTCAGATGTTTTGAGCCATGCGGCTTATTTAGAGGCTGCGGCTTTTCTGTGGTTTTTTTCTTTCACCGCTAGGGGCGAACGCGCTAAAGGGGGCACAAAAATAACCGGAATTAGAATCAAAACTACAGAAAAGTTAAGCAAAGAAGGCAGATGTTGCTTTTTTATTCAGCTAGCAAATAGAACACGGACGACAAATTACCAACTATAAATATTTTCAAATTCTTGCCGCATCATTATGGAACCCAAACGAAGAAGTTCGTACGAAGCAAGTTTTAAGCTGAAGGCCATCGATCTTGCTAGGAAACCGCGCGGCTGCACGCAAGCTTAACATCAATGAATGTACGGTGAGACGCTGGAGGGGGGACAGCGGGACGAGCTCATGCGATGCCAAAAGTCAAGGAAAGAGTTCTGCGGCCTATACAAAAGGTGCGGCCTATGTATTGTTTTATTATCGTTTTTTTTTAAAAATAGAGCAAATGCGGCTTATATAGGGGAGCGGCTAAAGGTCCGGAAAATACGGTAATCAGGTATTATCATTTGTCAAATCATAACTATCGTGTAATTTATATGTTCACTGCATTATATTGAAATGCATACTCTAACCTGGCATATGCACTTTAGGTTTTTTTTTGTTGTTTTTTTTTAAAGAAGGCAATTTAAATGGGCAAATCTTTTTGTATTTGGACACAATGTTTTACACCCATAATAATAATAATAATAATAATAATAATAATAATACTACCCAACACACTAACAGCAACTGATTTATTTATATATGGAATAAAATAGCTAGACCAATGTACATGCTCAGTTTGATCATCCTCCTGATGTTGTGTCGCCTTTTCCATTGCAGACAGCTGTGATGTCGCCCTCTGTGGACCCATCCATGTCACTGCACCCCTCGTCCCTCCTCACTCAGCAGATGGGACAGCTGTCGTTGGAAACCCAGGAGCGGTCAGTTAAACCAAAGCCCACACAAATCATCATATAATCAGCCAAATCCCCATTTTAATTAAGTCTTTTATAACCTCATTTTGTTTATAAGCAGAGAGCAGCCTAAATCCACTTTTTCACAGTTAATTGTAATTCACATAATAGATAATCAGTGTGGTTAAAACATACAAAACACAGAACGTAATCAGTTATATGTAGTTTACAGTGGTACTTCGTAGTAGTAGTATAGTAGTGGCCTATAATAGTAGTAGTAGTAGTAGTAGTAGTAGTAGTAGTAGTAGTAGTAGTAGTAGTAGTAGTAGTAGTAGTAGTAGTAGTAGTAGTAGTAGTAGTAGTAGTAGTAGTAGTAGTAGTGTTATTATAGTGTTAATAGGAGTGAGAACGACTTTTACAATTATTCACAATTATTGACTTAATTTACATTCATTTGTATTGACTAATTAATAGTTTCCCATGTCTACAGTATGTTACCAGCTTTTAGGCTTGCCAAAAGTATCAAAAACAGATATTAATATATACTAATACTAGTATCGAAACTAGATACTAATTTGATCAAGTATCGATACAAAATATAATCACATAAACCGGACCAACTCTGATTCTTCCTGAACAGTTTTACAAGAATTTTGAGCTTTATCAAACCTGGTACAAGACAAACACTAAAACATTTTTGCATTTCCATTGTGGTATCGAAATCGGTTTTGAGTAGTGAGCCTTTTCTTCGGCATCGAAATCGGGTTTGAAATTTTAGTATGGTCGTGACACTACCAGCTTTATAAAATCAAACTTTCTGAAAGACAGTAATAAAATTGCACCATGAAACACATTAGTGGATAAATTGTTTCAATAAAGAGTCATAGATAAATCATTATTCTAGCTTCTGCAGCGCAAATGGTACAAAAATGAAGAAAAAGTACCCCACTAGTGAAAGTAAAATGTACAGACGATAAATATTGACCCCCAATAAATATGGTGTATCTTTTATTTATTGATTGATAAGTCAATTAGGAAATTCTTGTGACAGACCCGTCAAAATTGGAACTGTACAGTGATTAAACCCAGGACTTAATTGGACCAAACCAGGACAAATTCAAGTCTGTAATCCAGGCTAAAATGAGCTCAAACCAAGACAACCGTATCAATAACGCACCCTTTAATACAACAGCAAAGTCTATATTGTTGCAGTCAAGTTTATTGTTTCTTTTCATTTAAATTAGAGTCAAAATTAGATAAAAAAAATCAGATACTTATCAATGCCAAAATACAAGTATCGATACTAAAAAGATCACATAAACAGGACACAATGTGACCTTTCCTGAACAGTTTTAGAATGATCTTGACCACAATGTTTACTATCGAAATAACTATTATTTTGTATTGAAAATGTCAGTTTATTGTCTAAAACCTTGACCCAAAAAAGCTAATTTTTAAATTATCATCGTGGTATAGGAATTGGTATGTTCTTTAGTATCGAAATCAACTAATTTTAGTATCGTGACTACTTCTCTCATTTAAATTGGACACTCTTGAAGCTTATGACCTTCTATTTTTTAGTTATGTGTAACATTTTGAACCTGTGCTTTGCAGTACATGGCTGCAAACCCGGCTGTACAAGGAGCCTACATGCCTCAGTATCCTCCTGTGCAGCAAGTACCGGTGAGTCCACGTATAGCGCGCATATTTAAAGTAAATAGCCATTGTTTTCGATAATACATTTTTAAAGTAATTGCTGTTTTATGAATTCACACTGGCCTCCACTTAAAGAGTCCTTGAATTCCCTTTGTCCATCAAAAGCATCAATTATCTCAAACACAGCAAACACAGTGAAGGTGGTCATTATAGCGTTCTGAGTGCGATGTGCGGCTTCTGCTTTTCAGGAAAATGGGACGCCGCAGCAAGTGGACTCCTCCAACAACTCGTCCCCATACAGTCAGCTCAGCAAGTAATCCGAAGTAAGTTTAATCCAGTCAAACTTTATTTTTATTGCACGTCAGAAAAATAACTGCCATTTTGCAAAGTGTTGAACAAGCCCCACAGTCGTAGCATAATCTAACAAGAACAAGCAAGACTAGTGGTGAGCGATATTGACAAAAATGTGTAACTTGACATTCCTTTTGCATGATCTCGATAACAATATTCAGACGCTATTTTAACAAGGCAGAAAGAATGTGCTAAAAGTGTGGCTGTAAATCACTTGGTTGAGGTTCAAGTCTAGCACAAAAGGTGACTGGGCCATAAAATGAACCATAAAAAAAAAGGGCAGAAATACCATTTCTTACCCTTGTTTGGTTTTGATTCTGTCTCTTTTTGCTGTCATTTTTAATAGTTTTAATTAGAGATGATCAACTTGCTATTCAAATTTTGCACATATGCAAATCCACAACTACAATATTATACATTTTTCAATATACCTCCCACCTTTATGCAATATTTAAAGAATATCACAATGTAAAAACAATAAATTGAAATCTATAGTAGGTCATTATGGTTACTTGCTTAATTAGTGTTGATTAATTACTACAATTTGCCCAGGATTATTTAACGGCGCTCAAATTGCTGGATTTTTCCTACACAGAGTTGTGGACCTATACCTCTACATTTAGTCCTTCTCTAGTTTCATTAAGCATTTTGTTCTAGGGCTACTTGATAATGGAGAAAAAAATAATAATAATGATGATTATTTAAATCATAATTGAAATCACAATTATCCAAGCGATTATTGTGTGTGTGCAATAGGGTGGCACTTCAGCGTGCAAAACTGTACAATGAAGAGAACGAACGGCAAAGCAGAGGACACATCTCTCAGAAATACTGTTAGAATGTCGAGTAGTAGTTATAGTAAAGTAGAAAAGGGACAATCCGTGTGCAACTTTTCCACTCAAGGAAAAGCTTACGTGTGCATTGAACGCAAGAAAAGAGTTCATGTAAATGATCGCGATTACTCAATTACACATTTTTTGTAATTGAGTTGAGCAATAATCGAATGCATAACTGAAATGTGATTAATTGCACAGCCCAATGTTGTACAAAACATTAGTTCTTATAAGCTTAATGTAAAGTAATGTAAAATAAATACATGATGATAAAACATAAATCTTGATATTATAACTTGTCATCCAGCCAGTTGCACAAATGCTCTCGGTTCAACAATATTCACCCTCAATTTATTGCAAGTGGAAACTGATAAAATCAATAAAGATGTCTGTGTTTGCCATACTTAAGATTGATTGTGTTTTAACTGTAATACATGTTAAATTGCTGTATGCGCAGCTACTTATATGTTAATACTACATTGACGTGTGATTTTAGGCTTCCCATGATCCCGAGGAGCTGTTGGGAACCCGCTGATGACATCACAGAGAAAACAGCCACGGCCTTCTCTGATTGGACCAGACGACTTGAACATTTTGCACAGCCCCGATTTATGAGAAAAAAAGAGGATGGAGTAAACGGACTCAAGCGGTTGGCTATAATCACTAAGAAGAGAAAAAAAGAAAAA
This sequence comes from Chaenogobius annularis, assembly GCA_015082035.1. NCBI lineage: Eukaryota > Metazoa > Chordata > Actinopteri > Gobiiformes > Gobiidae > Chaenogobius > Chaenogobius annularis. The sequence continues at coordinate 394,003 of BJKM01000471.1, forward strand.
AAAGGAAAGGAGAAAAAAAAAAAAAAAAGACACGATTTATTTTGATACAAAACACTGATGCTCTACTTTTTCCTCTTTGTCATCGACTTTCACCTGACACCAAAAGACTTTCTGCCATTGCCCCTAAATGTTATGAAAATGCATGAAGTAATAGTTTCCCCCTACTTTTTTAAAAATATAAAATAACCCAATTTACAGGTGATTTCATCCATCAAATCGCAATTGGAAAAGGTGCCTTCCTTACATCATGCTTTCCAATCTATTGTCCATCGAACTTGATCAGGTATCATAACATAACGTAATCTGATTGACATTGTGAGTGAGTGAAAACTGTAACATTTCCAGGCAGTGCGTGTTTTTATGCTATCTCGTCTCTGGTAGCAATAAAGTCAATCTTCTATGAGGGCAATACTGATAAAAAGTAAAAAGCAATTAAGAAAATTCTCAGAGAAAATCGATTATCTTTCTTTTACTCTGTCCTTTTTTAAAAAACCACACAACAATATGAAAGCAGAAGCCGTAGTTTTTGTGAAATGGCATGTTTTACTACAGCGGACGGGACTATTTTAGGAGGAGCTTGTCTCTTTTTCGTGGTCCGTTGTGACTGAAAATCTACCTCATGGTTCTGTGGGTGCTGTTTGGGTTTGCAGGTAAAGCCCTCCGTCACTGACAGAGCAGAACCGAAGCCACGCTCAGGAGCTGGCTGCTACGTTTAGGACTTACTATTTCTTCTTCCATTGAGTTTTTCCTTCTGGTTTGAAAAAAATTGCTTGCTTTATTTGTCATTGCTTCTGTTTTTGGTTGATGTTTTTTTTTACTTACCCGTGAGTTGTTTAGTGGTGACGCCTCACGCTTTTCCTTAAAACTAGTTTCTTCACATTGTGCAAAGCAGTTGACACGCATTCACGTTTTTTTTAGTTTTTTTGCATTTTGGACTTTTTTGAAACTTTGGTGTTGATTTTTTTTGTCTTTCTTTCAAACGACACATTCTAGGATTTCACTTCTTGAAAGGTCTACAATGAATTTTAATGTTTGGTGATGCTCTACCAAGCAAAATGTGGGAAAAGCTAATCAAATCCTGCCTTGTTCAGATGCATTACGCGAGTACTTTGAGGGCAATAGCATTTCATTTCAAGTGGTCTATTAGTCATGCAAAGAAAGACTGAAAATACAAGTTTGATTTTTCTTACAAAAGAGAATTGCTATTGTAAATTGAATAGTGGACCTCACTGCTAAAAGATACAGTTTCGGATTCACTGCCGGTTTTGCTAAGAAACAAGATAACAACAAAAAATTTAAAAAAAACCTAAACAAAAAAACAATCCTCCCTTTGACTCCCACTGGTGAAAAAAAAAATCTCGTCCTTGCTCTTTCCTTTGAAACATTGGAATAAAGCAGTGCTCAATAAAATGCTCTTTCTCATACAAGAGTCTGGTCTGGTGTTTTTTAAAATTTTGACATTTTTAACTTTAACATTACATAACCAACGTGATTCACGACTGCAAAAGTGTTCCCTTATTGTCAAGTCAAATGTGTGCCAGCGCCACAATATATACATTTCTCAAAGCGGCAAAAAATGTCTAACCCAGTCCCAAAAATATGTGCATTATCATTATAATGGACATGGTACTGTTCTGGATTACATTCATACTTATTTAGTATTCTATATGCAACAGTTTTTGTTTTCTTTTTCTGTTTTTAATATGCAGTGTTAATATAATGTTGGCAAAAGCAGTACAGCATTGCATATGGTCTCAGTTTCCCCCTGGCCCAGTTTTGGACAATGAAAACTCTTTAAACAAATGTGGTGTTTGGCTGCTGAATCTTAGACAGGCCTGTAGTGTGGCACAGTGGCTGAGTCCATAAAAACACTCTTGACTCACAGCAAGAAGGTTCCCGGGCTCTAAAAGTATTTGTCTGCATATTTCCACCTGTGTTCCTCCTCCAGATACTCCAGTTTCCTCCAAACAAATACAACATGCAAAAAATAGGTTAAATCCTCCTGGCACCACTGGCATTGAAGAATGGGTCAAATTCAAACATCAAAATTTGCAAAAAGGACAACAAAGTGTACCTCAAACTTAAAGTGCATATGACAAGTTAGACTGCACATTTAACATAGTGAACGTGATTATATTTAAGAGTTTACCAAAGAGTTTGCCAAAGTTTATAATATTACTTCCTGGTTGGACATGAGCAGCAGATGTAACAGTTAAATCCACTACTGTTACCTAGCAACCATATTGTAAACACGGGCCAAAATCCATATAGATAACACAATAGTTATGATTTGACAAATAATAATACCTGATAACAACTTTGTTCCGTTAAATCATTGTTTAAACTGTCAGAAAGTGGTATCTGTTGCGTGTACATTTAGTTTACATTTTTTATACACAAACTCCAACTTGACTGAAGTAAAACTATGATAATTACCACAGGTGCTAATGTATAATAATGTATAATGATTTAATAATTAGAGAGAACATTAGAACCTGTCCTACACACTTTAACTTAACATGTGTGTGATTTCTATTATGTACAACAATAAATAAATAACAACAGTAATAAACATTGAAATACACATTATTAAGAGACTAAATCATTACAACAGGCCCAGTAAATGAACTATTAAACTAACTAACGATCCTGCAAATGCCACACACCTGCAGGACAAGTTTGCATGTCCTTAGGGTAACGGTTTTGTACCATTAGTGATAATTGTGCCGTAATGACGTCCTGTAACACTGGAGGGCACTGTGTGTGAAATGTGCCCCAGCCACATTTAGGATCCCAAATATCTCTCAAATTTGTTTAGTGCTTCGTTTGCCTCTCTTGTATGTAGGTTATGACATATCGAATGGGTAACAAGTGCTACATGTGTTTGTCATGCCTCGGGTCGCTTTTCCAGCACTATTTCTGGCACATACGCTCGCTCTTTGTAGTTTCACTCTTAAACCAGATCTCCCCTCTTAAGCCCTGACTTATCGCAGCTGTGGCAGAGACATAAGGGCACCAGGCCTGTATTTCTTTACCAGTTGGAGGATCAAAAACGGGACGGGGGAAGCAAGATTAGACCATCACACTCCCAGTCACCCCTTTAATACGCAGCATGTATCCGGTCCATAGGCTCCAGGAATACTCCTCGAGGTTCCATCAAGGATATGCAAACACAAACGTCAATCAAGAGCCCTCACCACGGCAAAATGATGACATTTTTTGGTTAATTTTAGTGTATTTAAGCAGTGAACTATATTCAATATATTCAACTAAATAGTTTATGTTTTACTCGCTAGTGTTGTGAGATCAATGCGACAATTTGGTGAATGTCTCTCATCACTTTTCACCTTCACTTCAGCAATTACTGTGTCAGGAACGCCATCCGGCACCAAAAACAACCCAGTGCAGCAATATGCAAACTGCTGAACGTTGCTGAAGAGAGATGAAGTAAGAAATCAATTAAAGAAACTGACAACAAGAACAAAGTAACCTTCAGGTCGTCGTCGGGATGTTATACAGACAGGCATTGATCTAAAATCTTCACCTCTGCCTTTGAACGCAGTCGCACTAAAGCGGCCGGTCATCACTATCTGCCTCCCGATTCGCTGTCTCTGGTTTAATTCTCCACAGCTGAAGGGACACATGGCAGTGATCCCCAGAGTAGCCCAAGGTCAGGCCTGGGGCACAGACATTAAGAGAGGAAGCACAGTGGCGCAGTATCCAGTGTCGTTCATTTAGTGTGATTAACCTCAACTATTCAACATATGGCGACTATAGATACAGACTGAGCTTGATCCTTAATGCTATAAAGTTCAGTGTGTGTGTGTGTCTGCAGCGGTGATTACCATCTTAAGCCTACGGTTGTGTGTTTTGCTGTCCTCTTTGTTATAAATGTCAAAACAACTACCGTAAATTAATTCAAATTAAATGTGGAAGAAATGTCAACAAATGTATAATATAGCAGTATAGAGTAGGCCTAAATCGATTTGTCTGTAATTAAAACTTTAAAAAATGTTCTGGTTAATTGTGTGGTCTATTAACTTTATGTTTTTGCGATGAACCTCAACTAAGACATTTACAGGCACATTTTAGCATGTCTATGACGCATCATTAAAAATATCAACTGAATATTGTAATCGAGATTTTTTTTTAAATATAATACTTTTTTCACAAAGAAAGGAACGGCACATAATAAGCTATATACACATAATGATTGGGCTCAAACAATGTTCCATCCATTCACAAAACAGAAATAAATACCATTGCAATTAATTTGAAAATGGACGTAAAGGGGAGAGATTTGCCAAACGACATAAGCCACACATTATGATTCATACCAGTTACACTTATTTTGTTTGGTTGTTCTCTCTCAGTGGTCTCTCTGGTCTTTGCTTTGTTTCTGTTAATAAAGCAGTCGAATAAAATAGTGTAAAAATGGCCTCTCTGAAGATGAACTAAATTTAAATACGGAGTACATAATCTATAATATGATCAATTAAATTCAATTTACAGTGTAGTCTTAAACAAGGATAGAAGGTAACATTTCTGCACAGTAGTGTTTAACTTTCACGTTTTTCTTCTAATCTACACACATAGAAAAACAAAAAACAAAAAAAAAACAGAGAATAGCAGATACAAGCAGACATTCACCAAAGAGAACATGACATACAGAACCCAAAGAAAACGTCCCATTTAGTCCATAGTCTGTCGAATTTGTCTATCTTCAAATTAAGTCCAAATGTGATCCATTCCAATTTACGAATGTCCAAAGTAACGTCTGTCCAGTCCCTGATTGTCGTCGTAATTTGTGTCATCCACTTTTTTGTGATGGCCTTTTTTGCCGCTGCCAAGAATATGTTCCAGAGGTAACTGTTTATTGTGTCCATGGCAGGAGTCCTCAGGCCCAAGTACATAGTTCCAAAATTGAGTGGAATAGCAATGTCAAAAAGTGTTTGTAGTACATCCTTAATTTCATTCAAAAACGTTTAAACAACAGGACAGTCCCAGAATATGTGATAGTGGTTTGCTTCATGGCTGCCACAATTTCTCCAACAGTCTGTACCTCCCTGTGAACAATGGGCACTTTGACATGGTGTTATGAAAAAACATGACCCATTCTTCCACCAAAACTCTCTCCAAACATGTGATTTAGTAGTCCTCCACAGGGATGTACAAACGTCTTCCCACTCTTTGTCTGTCAAAACAAGACCACTCTCTCTTTCCTATTTGTTTTTAATATATTTAGTAGAGTAGCTGTCAAGATTAGAAATGCATTGATATAATTCCCCTTGAAAGTTCCGATTTATAAGACATGATAAACATCTCAGACAGAGGGCTACAATGGTCATTACCTTGTTTAATTTCTTGGTTATAGGTTCTTGGTTCAGCCTTGTTGCGCTGAAGTATATGGAGTAGAGCTATGAGTTAAAAGAAGAAAATATATTTTGTGAACTAAATCAATCCGTTTTGGCATTGCCACAGTTAGACCACAGTTAACCAAAGTAATGAATACTCACATTTTGACATTTACAAGTGAGAAGCTCCACAGAAGGAACATGTCCAAGCAGAGCCATTATCAGCGATGCTCCATTAGTCTCATCCCTACTGTCAGTTTTAGATCCTTATCAGAAAAAAACATGCCTTTTATACTTTTCTTAAACCTGGCAGACTATATATTTTCTACCATGTCGTCCCTACAACCAACCACAAGTTTTTCAGGTAAAACATACTGTATTTGTGCAAATGGTAAAAAGAGATTAAATCGATAAAAGCCCATTGGCTGTAGGTTGCTTAGTTCCCTGTGTGCTCCTGATTGATGAACACTAATGCACATAATTCCTTCTGTCACAGGGCCGAGTCTTTGTGGAGACTTCCAATCCAATCCAACTTTATTTGTATAGCACATTTTACCAACACAATGTTCCCAAAGTGCTGCACAGAGTACAAAACAAGCACACTTGACACTTTCGGTTCATCTGTTTCTCGTGTGTTTGTCAGTTTGTTTCACTACATTCCTCTGCGTATTTTTTATTGCCTACATAATTTATAGCCGGGGACTTTAATGAACTAAATAGAAACAAAAGTGACATCGCTAAGTAACATCTGGTGTAAATCAAATTGAACTACTTAACATTGCATTATACTTTTAATATTTCTATGTGATTTATGTGATTTTAGATAGATAGATAAGAGATAGATTTATGACTGATATTGGTGGTATAAAACAAAGTCAAGATGCGCTGAAAAGTCCTCCCTGGAAGTTCAGATATGTTTATTAATACAATACATATTCTTCATTCTAGGTGTAAACATGTCTCCAATAAAAACGTACTAAGTTAGATTATTTCTATTTATGTTTTTATTGACATTTACGGCGATATCTGCAGGTGAAAGTCCATATTACAATAACATGCATCATATTCATAAACTGTTGCGTAATATATGTGTAAAGATCTTAAGAATTTTAGCTGTAAATCAAATCGAAAACATTTCCGGTCACAAGTCTGATCCAGAGTAATTGTAGTTTGACAGCTCCAAACCCTGATAATTAAGTTTAAAGGGAAGGCATCTGGTAAAGAAAAAAAACCTTAAAAAACATGCAAAATCAATGTATGAAAAGCTGCACAACACGCGGATAAGATACGAACCACTACAAGGAGAATAATGATGTAAATAGCCCATAAAAAGAAATGATTCATTTTGTTCCACTACAACTTAGAACATTTCTTCTTGACTCACCAAAGCTGACTGAATTATTCACCCTTTTGGTTTCTTGTGTAAAAAAAGTCAAAAACAGCAGTCTAATTACAGCCACGGTAAGGAGGTAAAAGTCCATATCCGGCCCTCCGTTATTGAGTTTCGATCTGATTTGTTTACCTGCATTCCTGCCATACCATTATTCGAAGGAGGTTGGATTACTACACTGACACTGCCCTCCTTGGCCCACGATTACTCCAGGAAGCAATTGAACTTGGACCAACTTCACTTTTTAATTAAGCAGCCTTTTTACAATGTCCATCGCCTCTAAAACTAAATCCTAGTTCACGGTGCACTGATGATAAATAATATTGAGTTACTTGGATAAACAACATTTATTTTTGCAAAAAGTTTATTTTTGAGTGGTGTGGGTTTATTAATTCAATAGCTTATTTGATGTGTATTAAATATATTACTGACTTCCTAATTCCAGCTAAAAAGATTTGACTGTTTTGTGTGTTGTAATCTTTTGGTGAAATATGGCAAATTAAAGTATTTAAAAGTCAAATTTGCTATACAAAAATAATGCATCTGCATTATTCTTACTAATGTTTTACAATTTAACAATCTGGTATTCAAAATTTAAATTTTAACTTGTGTGATTTGTTTTTATTAAGTGCTGTTTTACAAATTGTATTTGTTCTTAATGGTAACTTCTACTTTAAGCAGTGTAAATGGACATGTGAATAAGGTCATTTTTATCATCTCTGAGTTACTCTGTGTATGATACACAAATAAGCATGACTTTCTTTAAAGGAGACATGTTATATGTTTTGGTAATAAACTATGGCATATGTAGATCATCTTTTTACATTTTGTTCATTGTAAGTTGCAATATTGATCCATAATATATCTATCTATCTATAATAATAATAATAGAAACGGGTCAGTTTACTTTCTTAATTTACCTTGTTGGGCATGGAAAGCCACAAATGCACGATAATACAGTATTACTCAAACGTGGACGAATCAATCGAAATGCAACTTTGAGAGGGCAAATCACGAGGGAACGCCGTTATAATATGATTCAAAGCTCATACATAATATATTATATACCCTTTAATGAATCATATAAATGAGTCAGTACAACTCAAACTGTGGGTGTGTGCAGTGTGTGCCTCTGCGAACATGGTGGAGGTCTCTAAACCCCACAGCCGGCAGTTGTTACTGTCAGTCACTATCAGGCACAGCGAGAGAGAGAGCGAGTCAGAGCTTGTGCTAACACCCACTCCTGACCCCAGCGCACGGGGCAGGCAGCATGGGCAGCGGGGTCACCCACAAGAGCCCTGCTTCATAAAGGGACAGCGCAACAATAGGTTTACTGTTACTCATCATCCCGGGCGGCGCAGGGGCACAACCGGAGCCAATGTACTGGGCCAAAGCGGCTCCTCTCCTCTCGCCTCTCACCATTTTCACTTGATGACGAGGGAGACGGTCTGACGGCACGGGACAGCATGTTTTCAGAGTCAGAGGACGCCCCTGAAGGTGAGCGCGATTATTGCAGGGAGAAGTAAGTCTTACACCTGGTATTTAACTGTGTTTATATGTCGTGCTGTTTAAATTACAGACGCAAAACAGAGACGTTTTAGTGTGTTAAGACGTAATTTGTTTTCATGTTGAGAAATGTCTGTTAAAACTGTGAACAAGTCCAGTTTTGAGTCTTGAGACTGACAGCTCCTGAAATCAAACATGACAACCTATTATGTTATTTTCTGCGTTTTGATGCTCATTGTCACTTAAAGTGTAAATAAATTATAGGAGGAATTAAAGAAAAAAACATGTAACAATACAAATAGTACTTTCCATTCCATCCCACATTGTATTATTATGAACTATACAGATCTACAAAGAGACAAATATGCTGATAATATAATTTCAGTATATGTTGTGCATGGCGCATTAACAAATAAAGCATTATGTTTAAATTGAATAAACTTTAAGTACAACTGACATTGATTTCAGTATAAATGATAGATGGAGTGGTGACATGGAAACTGCTTTGTTTGGCGCAGATTTATCCGACATAAAGTCTGATTCTAGTATATTTTGATGAAACTATAAGATAAAATAATGTGATGGCAATAAGTGATGGAAAGAGGGACATGAAATGGGTGGAGCCACGCAAAAGTAAAACAGGTAGATCAGGACAGACAAAATGACAGAGTGGGTTGGTTCAGGAAAAGCTTGCTGGATTATAAACACAAAGTCCACAGACATGGCTTTTATCACAAACGTATCGGGTTTAGGAAGAGCGGGATGACGGCGGGTGGCACTGTGGAGCGGGGGACTTTTGGGGTGACAGATGTGACTTACTCAGATCCTCAGGGGCGTGGTGCTGAATTGTGAGATTCCTTCTTGGAGTTGGGATGATATTCGCAGAGCAGCTGTCAATGTGCAACACCTACACAGCTCTCTCGTCCTCCCCCTCGACACAATCACAGAGACACTCATCCCTCATGCCGCGATAGGCCTGTCTCCAGCGAACGTTGAAGTGAAAATATATTCCTGTATGACAATAACAATGAATCATCTTAGGCTGACTTCGGTGTTAAAGATTACACTTCATTTATGGCGTCTGGAGCTGTTTGCTCATGGTGTGGCCTGTCTGTACTTTTTCTACTCTACAACAGCCACAGTTCAACTTGTCTTTCATATTCTCAAACTGGCACCATTTACAAAAATGCACCTCATCTCTAACACGCTACAATATGTAAGTGTAACGTTTCATTTTACACATTTCATATTAGTCCAACACAATTTATGCTCTTGAATTAAATGCATTCTGCTGGAGATTAGTGCTATAATTCTAGGCTTCAGTAAGTAAGCTCATTGTTTGCTGACATTAATTCACTACTTCACCAATAGATTGCATTCACGCGACATCACAACATACTAGAATATAACTATAGCTTAAAACCGAGCTGGAGACAGGTCAAGATACTCAGGTAGGATTCACTGTTTAACTGTCAGATTGCAGACAAAAACTAGAACAAAGCCAAGTGTTCTCTATCAGTATAAATTTAAAAAATGTAAATGAGTGGTGCCAGTATTCAAATGTAAAGACATTATTGTTGCCAGATAAAAGGACTTTAAACCGTGAGATTAATACATATATTATTATTACATATATAACAAGTTTGAGAGACAAACAAATAATGATGAAGGTTCAGCACTTGCCGACCATCTGAAATTATGACATCAAATTCTATAATGTGATGTGAACAAAAGTATCCTCTTCCACAGTGTTTACCAATCAGGAGGGCAGGGACCCTTGGGGGTACTTGTACTTAAGTGAATTTTAAGTTAAGTTCTTTATTTGTCATTATACATGGGATAGAATAGATTTTGAATATTTAATGTTCTTTGTAGTAGGCCTATTACATCCTTAATAATGAATCTGTGGAATCATTTTGGAAAAAAGAAGGGGGATAAAATAAAGAAAATATAATAATAGTTATAATTGGCAATGTAAAATAAAGTATTCATAATAAAAATAAAGAAACCCCGGAACATGATAAAAGGGGGAAGTCTACTCAGAATGTGAGACAACGCTTATTGGGAAACACTGTTCTATCAATTAAACCAAAACACTTAAGTCTACTGCCAAAAAGCAAGAAAAACATTAATTATCAAAGACACTGTTAATATTATTATGTGACAATAGAACAAAATTAGCTCAATAAATTCCAATAATAGCCGTATTATCTAGACTTCATAATAGTCACAAATATATAGGGCCTATAGTCGTGAGTGTGACGGCCTAAACAGGCTAACAGTGTAGCATAGCTTACATTTGTGACGGGCTAATGTGGGCTAATTGTTCAGCTAGTCAACATTGGCACACTTCTGGTTACAGTGAATCACCTTGAGTGAAATTACCGTCAAATCTGAGTTCGTTTGTTGACGTGCTGCCCTCACGCTTCTCACCTGGACGGAAGTGAACATAAAAGGCAGTGGCGGTGCGCAGGTATCACAGTCCCCGCCCACGCGCCGCGCCAGTAGCGCAGGTACACGCCCACACGCTGCGCAGGTAGGACGGCAGGCACGGCAGGCACGGCTGCTTCCTCTCCGCTCTGCTCCCGGACACATGACACGGACAGGAGGCTGCGCGCTCTGTAAATATGAGACAACGTGAACGCCTGTGCCAATGCTGTGTGGTGTCTTGCAGTAACCTTACGGACTAATGGGGTTTCTTCTGCTGGCCCTGACTCTGAGCTACTGGAGTTACAGCGTGGAAGGTAAGAAAAAGAAGTGTTTCAACATAATAATGCCTGGGGTTTGTCTGGATTTTATTGTCAGTGTAAGATCAGCCTGTTGAATGTGGGTGTAACTTTATTTTATCATCTTCTTTCAAGGTTATTCATGTTTTTCAGCCTTATCAAATTCCTTAAAGGAACAGTGACACAACATTTCTTTTATTGAGCTTTTATTAGATGCAGGTACATTAGGTATCATTTTAACACTAGTTTGGAGAAGCAGGTGGACGTTTATGAAAGAGGCCTAAATGTGCAAAACTGCTCCAGTGCAATTCAAAACTTAAATAACACTATAATACCAATAATATCAGCTGCAGCAAAACGATCATTGTCACTATCAATACAAATTAATAGGAACATATTCAAATGATCGTGGAATAGGAACAAGCAGTTTAGTCAGATTAGGCCACTATTTGTTTAGCTATACTACTACTACTACTACTACTACTACTACTACTGTGATACTAACAACCTTAAGAAATATATATCCAAATGTATTAGAAATGTATTTTTGACTGGTTGTAGAAGTAACTATCTTAATAAAGCTGAGGTAGAACTATTACCACATTGAAAGCCATGTATAATTTTAAATACATGTTTGTTTTGTCTGAAAACTGATTACTCTGGCTATCACATTAGTCTGTAAATAATCTTTGTTATTAGTTAAGTTAAACTGAAAACTTTGATTTTTTGTTAGCAGTGTAAAATAATGCATACAATAAAGCTAAAGTGTGTTGGTGCAGGATCGTGTTCGGGCGGCAGCTCAGTGACTTGTGATCAGTGTCTGCAGCTCAGTCCCCACTGCGCCTGGTGCAAGCAGGAGGTGAGTGCAGCGCCCATAACTGGAAAAGTTCATAAATAAGTGGTATCAATACATAATAATACAACATAACAACAACATCATGGTATGTCTCTACAATAAAGCAAATCTGCAAATCAAACATTACTCTTTGTACGAAGAGGAAATGCCTGGAATCTGTCGTAAAGGTGTGCAGTTCATGATTGTTTAGTGTGCACTATTAAAGTTGGGTTTTATTAAGTTTAGAATATGTTACGTTACACCAGGGATTGTTTGCAATAGCATATTGTTCATAACATTCGTGGTTCAGAGGTCTAATGTGCCTTGCAATGAATTAGCACTAAAACTTCAAAAACTGCAAACCTTTTATTTATCTTTATCCTTCAGAACTTCACAGACTGGTTTTCGATGGGTGAAAGATGTGACACACTGGATAAGTTATTAGAAAAGGGATGTGCGAAGAGCCAGGTGGAGTTTCCAGTCTCCAGTGGACGAATCCTCCTGGACCGACCTCTCGGGAAGAAGACCAACAACACCAACAGCACCCAGATCTCCCCACAGAAGATGAGTCTCAACCTACGCCCTGGTACGCAACCTATAACATATACCTCTGCTTAGAGCAAATAATAAGACACTATATTCAACTGAAATTGAAGAATTGCATCATATTAAAATGTTTTATTGGAATTCTGCTTTTAGGGATAATAGATCAAAAGTATATTTCCTGTCTAAACAATGTAAACAAATAGACTGACAGTCACAATAGTCAAATAATGTGACTTTATTCTCATGCAGGCAGCCGGGTTACTTTTCAAGTGAAAGTGCAGCACACAGAGGACTATCCCGTGGACGTATACTATCTAATGGACCTGTCCGCTTCAATGATCGACGATTTAGAGATGATCAAGGAACTGGGGTCTTCCTTGTCCAAAGAAATGGCTAAACTCACCAGTAAATTCCGAATGGGCTTTGGGTCTTTTGTCGAGAAACCTGTCCTACCTTTTATCAAGATCACCGAACAGGAGCTGGCCAACCCTTGCAGGTATTAAGTTTCTCAAAAGTCTTTTCTAAAACTGGATCCAAAAAGTTCAACATCTCAACTTTCACTTTATTGTGTTGACAGTAGCGTCAGTTCATGGTGCCTGCCAACGTTTGGATATAAACACGTCCTTTCTCTGACGAGTCGCACCGACAAGTTCAACGAGATTGTGGCGCGGCAGCACGTCTCCGCCAACATCGACGATCCGGAGTGCGGCTTTGATGCAGTCATGCAGGCAGCGGTTTGTGGGGTAAAGTACACTTGTCCCATTGTGATGTTACTATTACTTGTCCTTGCATTTATTTGAATGACATTGTGATAAAATACATTAAATAAGGACATGGAGATTATATAAAGTGTATCGGAAATGTTAAAGGTAATAGAAATGGCATCTAACTGGCCGCTATGTTGGTGCACTATGATCTGTACCATTATCCATACAATAATAATTAAAAGGGGACGATTTAATTATAGTTAAATACACACATAAAAGGTTAGACGTTGACAAAGGATGAGATGTTTTAATTATGGTAGATTCGAATCCCAACGTTTTATGCATTTAAAAATACTCTTTTTTTTAGATATGTTCCGAATACACTGACTTAACTCAACAAAACATTATTAGTTGTAAAAACTAACAAACCATTGAACCAAATGCGGAAAAGGACTAGTGCCTTCATGGCAAAGGTCTATGCTCCCTCAGTCATTTTGTTTTTCTGTAATAGTGTGTTCTTTGGTACTTTCCTAGACAATGCATATAAACTATTTGGAAGCAATAACCATCCACTTTATAAATGATAATATATGTACGCTGACATCCCAATGCTGAGGCTTTGTGAGAATGACCCACTTCCACATTCATTCGCTATTATGAGCTGTCCATTGTGTTTCATCAGGAGAGGATTGGCTGGAGAAACGATTCAATGCGTCTGCTGGTGTTCGTAAGTGACGCCGACTCACATTTTGGGATGGACAGTAAAATGGCCGGCATCGTGGTTCCCAACGACGGACAGTGTCACCTGAACTCCGAGAATGAGTACTACATGTCCACAAAGCAGGTAAATGAGGACGTGAACGCACTTCTCGTTTTTTCAAAGCGCAGACAAACCTAGTCGACGTTTTACATTTTGTGATTTCATAGGAGTATCCAACTCTGGGTCAACTAATTGATAAAGTGGTGGAGAATAACATCTTGCTAATATTTGCTGTGACAGAGGATCAGACAAACAACTACAAGGTATGCATTTGTAAAGTGGCAAAGCCCAATAACTTTAATAACAGCGCAGTTGAGTACAAAATTCTGTCCCTAAAAAACATAAATTGTGTGTGTGTGTGTGTGTGTACTTTTTTAACCTTTGGGCCCTTGGATTGTTTTACAGTTGATGTTATAGTGAGACAGTATTTGTAGTTATTATGTAGTTATAGACATTTCTGTAACAAACAAAAAATGGCAAAAACACAACTATATGTGCAACTTGTATTTGCAAAAAGTTGGGCATATACAACTATAACTGAGTAGAAGTACGCAGCATAGTTGTTTCCCTCCATCACCTCATGCCAAAAACATCATCATTGTGAGTTGGTTGGTGGACTATGTGGGCATAGTTGTTCAATGAGCCACAAGAAACCTGTTACAACTAGCCTGCTTTTCTGCACATTTCTTTTGGACCCGTCTGCCCACAGAAGTTACATTGACCTTGTTATTAATGTTTTTTTGTATCCACAGAACTATGCAAACCTCATACCTGGCGCCACAGTGGGAGTCCTGGCCGAAGACTCAAGGAACATCCTGGAACTGATTGTAACAGCGTACAAAGTAAGACATTGTTTCTGTGGTTAGTAATTAAATGCAGTAGCTGTCAGAATGCAGCGGGTACCATGCCACTGGTGCTATGCCTGTTATGTGGGTTTCATCTGGTGGTATTTTAAGGTCACCTATAATTTATTTTGATTTGAAAAAACACTGTTATTTGCATTTGATTTGGCATTGCATTTAAACAGTTTACTTCTGCCAATAATCTTGGTTTAGTCCCAGATTTGTCCTGGTTAAAGCCTAATTTTCACCTGTTAAATCCTGGTTAATTCCTAATTCATACCCCCTTTTGTCCTGGTTTATTCCCCAGATGTAGTCATTGTTTGCCTCAATTGTGTATAGTAGAGCAGGTTTATTTAAGTGTTGTTTTTATTCAGTGTTTATTTTAACCCGTTGAAGCTTAAACAGCTTTTCCTGTGGCATTTTTACAATCCTTCATTTAGAATATACTATACAGCAGTGTAATAGCAGTGTTATATTTGACCAAACTTGTGTAAACCCCAAAACATTACAGGAACGTATAGCCTGTGTGATTATATGATCTGTTTTTCATTAAGCTCAATTTAACTGAAGCTTGTCATCATCTTGCTTCTTATTTTCTGGCTTTTCCGCTTTCCTTCTTTCTTCTATCACATTTTTTGTTTGCCACTGGTTCTCTGCATCAGCATGTTGGCAGCAAGTCTCTTCTTGTCCCACTGCGCCGTTTGATCACAGCCCTACAACTCTGGTCCTCTCTTATTGTGCACTCACTCTCTCTATATTCTAGTTTCAAAAGTCCCTCGTGGATGGAAAACATCTTTAAAGCAAATTCAATGACTGTAGAAAATGTGGTTCAAATATGATGTCATAAAAACCAATGATTGAAGTTTATTTCTGTGTTTCCGTGCAGTGTGTTCCAGTTTGTTTATCTGTCATGGCAAAAGTGGACAAACTATACTTTTATTATTGGCAATTTATCACAGCTCTTTGTCTGAATTTGAGCCCAACTTTAGCCCTGATGAGGACTTGATTTGGGCCTGTTCTTGTCCTTGTTTGGTCCAGGTCTAGTACAAGTTTTTTTCTGTGGTGAATATACCTATTAGTATCACTGTGGAAATCAATTTGAACTGAAATATTGTTACTGAAATATTAGTTAAGATTCATAAAACACTGCGGATTGCTTTTTATCACCATACCACTTTGCAACAGGCCTCAAATCTCCTGCCATGGACACAATAAATGGAAACCTTTGGAACATACTATTGGCAGCAGGAAGGACATAAGAAATTGATGACATGAACTGAACCAACAATGAAGGACTGGACTGACTTTATAACTAACAGTCGAAGAATTAAGAAAGTTGCATTTGAAACTCACAGTCTTTTGACCTTGTGGGACGAAATGTACTATGATTTTGTTTCATTGGATAACTTGTGTTCCTTGTAGTATTATTATTTCTGTCTGTCTCTCTCTCTCTCTCTCTCTCTCTCTCTCTCTCTCTCTCTCTCTCTCTCTCTCTCTTTTTGTGTTTTTGAAAATTCCAAAAAAAAGAACAACAAAATCACATATATTAAAAGAATAAACACGATACATTTTTGTTGGGAATAACGTTGTCCTGTGCACGATAATGCGCCGAACTCCCATTGCTCATCTGTAGCCTCACTCACTCGCATCGCATTTTTACACCTGCAGCCTTAACCACATCAAAGACCTGTACTTGATAGTCAGAAAACAATTCATTATTTACATCAATGCATTGACTAATCTCTTTTATTGGAATACATCCAATCGGAGCTTTCCCCTTGACAACAGTGAGAACATGGTACAGTTGCAGTCGAAGAAAACACACTATTAGCGTTCTTTTCGCACCCAGACAGTCCGTCACAGAGTTTCATTAGTCAGTCAAACCACAGTCTTTACTTCAGCTGAGGTGAGCTGTTACTCTTTCCGCAGGTAAAAGTGCACCTGGCTCATGACTCACACTGCAAAAGGGATAAAAGTTTGTAGATTAATTCAATGGGTTTGAGGTCAAGGCAATGTCAAGGTGTAATCTCATCTGAAGCTTTGTTTTATGCACCATCAGTCACACAAGATGAGGTCATTGTCGAGTTTATTAAAAGGCAGGGAATAAAAAGGGGCTGGTTTGGATGCTGGAATGGGCTTGTATGTTTACAGTGCATTAGTTACACTTGCTTTGGTTTCATCATTGTACTTTTTGTCATATTTTTAAAAATGCAGAATGCAGATATTAAAGTAGACCTATTAAACAGGTTTAGTAATCAAATAAAATAGTCTACTTTGACAAAGATACATTTAAAACATTGTAACATTCAGCTTCAGTGATCAAGAGCCACACCAAAATATGTGGAGAGCTTACAGTATTTAAAATTGATTCTTCAAGATGCTCTATCCAACTATTTTAGTGGAGGGTTTGCCACCAACGTGTCCCCATTAATAAAAACACCTGGATTTGAATAAATGCAAGATAGAATTATTTATACCATACCGTTGAAAATCCCAGACAAAGCAATAATATCTCTGAGGACAATATCTCCAGAAAAATTACAAAGTGCACCTTTATTCATTTCATTCAGTACACTACAAACTGATACTTTTTTTTTTTTTTTTTTACTATTGTCTATTTTTCCAGGAGCTGCGTTCAGAGGTTGAGTTGGAAGTGCTTGGAGACACAGAGGATCTACAGATGTCCTTCACTGTGATCTGCCCAAACGGGACGGTCACGCCTGACATGAAACACTGCTCCAACGTTAAACCTGGAGAAATGGTGAGTGAATGTACTAGTGGGTGAGCTATGTTCTCTGTATTTTTTTTTCTCACATGGGTTAAGGTTGGAATTAGGAACAGGTAGAAGGTTTAAGTGTTAGAGCTATGGGTTAGGTTAGGGTTATGAGCAGGTATGTTCCCCGGTACCTACGTATGTTCCCCATTTCCACATACAGATTGTGAGACACAGGATTGGGGGAACATTCCTTAAACCGTAAATGGGAGGTAGATGTGTTCCACGGCCTATAGAATATGGGGAACATGTACTCACTTCTTACCGAGTACTTGTAAAGATTGGTATCTCTGTAAATGAATGAAGAGGCAAGTGATACGCTGATTACACTCCTTTTAGATCTTGACCCTCTTACAGCTGTTTGTGAGTTAAAAGCAGAAAGCTGGTTCACTGAAGATGCGTTTCCACACTTTGGTTTAATTAAAGGACTTTGGGGTGTGGGCTGCATGGCTCAAAAACATCAAAAGGATTTCAGAGTAGTCACTTTCAAAACTCAACCACACCTTTACTATTAGTCAGCAAACACGGTATCAGAAGGACTTTTCCCCCCCTAATTACCTGTCAGGCTGTTGATTCATTCAATGCATTAATCTTCCAACTTTCCATCCATTTCTTTGTGTGGAGTTGAGGTTTGTTTCTTCTGTTGACCTGTCAGTTATTTCCCCAACTGACTAACTCATTCAGCCAGTGTTATGTGGATAAGGCTTTCTTATTTTGTCATTTCTGTTCCATCCAGACTAAGCTTCCTGCACCAGTTTCCAACCATTCATAGTGAAAGAGCTACACATAGCCTTAAGACACCAAAATTACAAGAAAATGCCATAAGCCTTATAGTTTCTTGCCTGGTTAAGATCTGATGGTAATGTTGATAAATGATAAATGATGATAAATGTTTTTTAGGTTTGTTACTGGGGCTGCAACGATTAGTCTGAATAATTATGACTAATCGCTGGCTGGTTTAATATTAAAATCATTATTAGCTGCAGCCGTATTTGTAACTTTCTCTCTTTGTCCTGAAACGTAAAGCACACTACATAAAAGCATAGTTAGTTAGAAATAGTAAATTTTCCAGCTTTCTGGCTTTGTGTGCGTGTTGCCACAGCAAAGCCTCAAACACTACCTCAGTAAGTCAAGTGTTTTTGCTACTATTAATTGTTTTAGAGTGTTTATTTACTGTTATAGGGTTTTATTATTATTTTTATGAGCACTGGTGGAGCACTTGTAATGTGTTTGTTTTAAAATGGTTTTCTGTGCTGCACTTTGAAAATGTTTTAAAAAGTTTATCAAATGTTCTGCTGTATAAATAAAGTTAATTGGATTGGATTGGCATGAGAAATACTAAATGCCCTTCCTACATCTCTAGGAACGAACACAAAAATAACACATTTTGTTCACTTTCCAAGCAAATATTTGTAATCATGTTGCTCTTCAGGTGCTGTTCAATGTGACTGTGGAGCTGCCTGATTGCCTGTCTGCTCCTCGTCACTTCTCTCTCAAACCCGTCGGACTTCAGGACTCGCTGGACATTGAACTGGACTCTCTCTGCTCCTGTGACTGTGGCCCGCCCCCAGAGGGAAACAGCAGCCAGTGCACGGCGGGACAGGGGGCTTTCCAATGTGGCATTTGTGTGTGTCAGCCCGGCTTCATGGGAGTCAACTGTGAATGCAATGAGGAGAGGGCTTTGTTGGAGGACTGCGTGGCCAGCGATGATGCAGAGATATGCAGCGGACAGGGCCAGTGCTACTGCGGACAGTGTGTGTGTCATACATCCAGCTTCGGACGCATCTACGGACCATACTGCCAGTGCGACAATTACTCCTGTGTTCGCTTCCGAGGGGAGCTGTGCGGAGGTAATGAGGCTGCTTCAAAAGCGGAGGATATCTGATGCGTTAATGTCGGTGTGAAAGAGGCCAAACCACAAGAAATCTGATCTTATTGTGTCATATTTGCAGCACTTTGTCATGATCATGCCTGAATGTGGCGTGTAATACAGGCACAGGCAAATCCCAATTATGTCAGTTATGGCCATAGGCAGTTATTTCTAGTAGTTCTAGCAGATAATGGATACAATATACCTTAATATACCTACCTGTGTAAATGTACACATGAAACTTTTTTATCGTTTTTTTTAATGAAATAAGTAATTATTGTGTTAACTTAACATGTGCTAATACATAGATTCCTATGCATAGAGAAGACAGTAAAAGTAAATTGTTTTAATCCATCACTTAAAGGGTCTGAACTGGGCTGGGCGATATGACCAAAAAAATGATCTTTCCTCATAGTAATCTATCACAATTTGTATTCTATTTATATTGTGTTGTAAAAATAATATAAAATAAAATGTCTTTTAATATTAATTCTTTGAACATAAACAATTCTAATCTTGATTGATTGATCTTATTTTACTGACAGGATCTGCTGTAAACCTCTCAATTCAAAAGCCCCAGCCTGTTAGTTGACTATTAGAAATGAGGGAATTTAGTGCCGCTCCGTGGTCGAGTGGGTGGTGCATGTGCGCCCCGTGTGGGCGGCCTGCAGCGTCGTGGGTTCAAACTTGAAAGTTTGGACATAAAAATAGTATTGCTCACAGTTGAGGAAAGGACACTGCTGCAATCAGGCACGTTGTTGGATGAGCACCATGTGGATACAACAGCTTATCCCAGACATAGAAGGTCTTGGGTTCAACTCCCAGTAAAACATATACAATAGGCTCGCCTCTGGGCCAAGAATTCCCTGAAAAAGAGATTCTAATAGTTGGACTTTCCATGGTTAAAGAAAGGTCTATAAATAAGCCTGAGAGAAAAGAAGATATTGAGTGGGTGAGGCTCAAACAGTTCAAATTAAAAACATGTTCATCTTCCCTCACCTTGAAAGAGAACTGCCAATAGCCACACTTTCCATTGTGTTCATTGAGATGACTTAGACTTTCCAGAATAAGAACAAACTGAATATTAACCACACAGAACCTCTTTAAGCTCATCAAATACCATGTCCTATTATTCTATTGGTATGTTCTAATGCTGATTTATCGATCCTCTCTGTAGGCCATGGCTTGTGTGACTGTGGAGAGTGCCACTGTGACCCCGGCTGGACTGGGGAGTACTGTAACTGCAGCACCAGCACTGATGCCTGTCTGTCCGAAGACGGGACGATCTGCAGCGGCCGGGGCAGCTGTGAGTGCGGCCAGTGTGTCTGTTCTGTCCCTGAAGCGTCAGGCGACAGGTGTGAGAAGTGTCCCACATGCGGAGACGCCTGTAGTTCTGCAAGGTGAGAACACTTTCATAGCGCCTTATTGTAGATGTTCTTTAACAGCATGTTTCTTTACCTGCATCGAATAAAGCCTTTTATACTACTTGATCCGGCTGTTCTTTTCAGCACAAGAGTATCGCATTATGGTCCCCTTGTTCACTTTGGCTACACCTATAGAAGTGACATCAAAAGACAACTAATGTCTGCAACACTGGACTAAGAGATTTCCTTTCTCTCCTTTAAAAGCAGCTGTCAGGGCGAGTGCTATTCGATACCACTGTTTTGAGGTGGACGGTGGTGGAGAGTGCGGGAAGCCTTGGGAAAAGTCAGATAAGACCAGATTTGTCTGGGGAAAGGATCAAAGCATCATTAAAAGTAACCTGTTTATGGTTTTGTGCTTGTTTTACACCAGGGGCTGTGTAGAGTGCCACCTCGAAGCAGACGAAGACGTGGAGCTCTGTGCCCAAAAGTGTAGCTTCCACAAGATTTCTATTAACACATCAACAGGTCGGTAAACTCTTGGCACCATTTTATTGTTTACAGTTGTGTTAATATAAACCAATCACATAATTGATGGCTTTCATATTATTGAAAGGGATGGGGTCATACTGGGGGGCAAAAGTCCATTTTACATCTCTCAGTTTAATTTGACTCTCCTATAAAAATATGTGGCGATATCTGAAACGCAGCAAAAGTATGACAGCTGAAAGTAACAGTAATACCGTTGATAATAGTTTATTCGATTTTTTATGTCAGCGGATTGATCTTATGACCAGGACTTTACTGTGAAGTCGTCACACTTCAGTAAAATACTCCACAAAATTAGACAAAAATACATTAAAGTAAATTCAAAACAGCAACAAAGTGTAAATAGAAAACTACTAATCAGAATCAGAATCAGAATCAGAAAGGTTTATTGCCATTGCCAATGAACAGAATTCACAAACATAGGATCTTGTTTTGGCGTTAAGGTGCAACATAAAACACTGATAATAAAAACAACATATATGAAATCAAAAGGGCATGGATTAGGAAACAATTGTATGTTGTATGTACACGAGAATTACAGTTAAATTTACCGATGTTAGTGCAGGAAGTGACAGTGCAGTGAGTGATTGATTAAATTGTACTTAAAGTGGCAGGTGTTTAAGAAGTGTTCATGAGTCCAACGGCAGAGGGAAAGAAACTATATTCTTGTGCCGGGAGGTTCTGGTCCGGATGGACCGTAGCCTCCTGCCTGAGGGGAGTGGTTCAAATAGACCATGTCCAGGGTGAGAAGGGTCAGCTGTGGTCCGACCTGCTCGTCCCAGAGCCCTGGAGCAAACAGATCCTGCAGAGATGGAAGTTTGCAGTCGATCACCTTCTCAGCAGAACACACAATGCCTGATGCGCTGTAGTCTCTGTTTGTCCCTGGCTGTGGCTCCAGCGTACCACACGGTGATGGAGGAGGTGAGGATGGACTCAATGATGGCCGTGTAAAACTGCACCATCATCTGCCCTGGCAGCATGGCTTTCCTCAGCTGCCCCAGGAAGTACATCCTCTGCTGGGCCTTCTTGATGAGGGAGCTGATGGAGGGCTCCCACTTGAGGTCCTGGGTGATGGTGGTGCCGAGGAAGCGGAAGGAGTCTGCAGTGGTGATGGGGGGGGGTGATAGCTAATCATGACAGTGATGCCGTTTAGTTGATTTTATACCATTCTGCAGTGGTCAGTGTTTATGAAAGTGGTCCAAAATAGGAAAAGTGGCAGACACATTGGTGAAGACTGCCCCTCTGAAGTCCAGTTGTACAGATATGATGCTGGTTCTGATTTAATAGTGTATAATACATATTAAACCATTCACAGAGTCACATTACTTATAGCTATCATTAACATATAAAAGGCTAAATGGTACCACTTTATAATCATGTAATGTGAAGGTAATTTGATAATGTGAAAATTGGAAATCTAATGTTTTGTTTCGTTCTTCCAAACTGACAAAATAACCTGCAATAGAAGCAGAGAATGGCATTAAAAAGGGCACTGTGTGTGTAAAACCTGTAATTCGATGTCGATGTGCAAACCTTTCCATCTAAAAGACAGATCAATGTCTGTCATTACCCCATTAATGAACAGTAAAACAGTTAATACAGTAATTCATTTGTTTACATGACTAGTTTCCATCCATTAGCTTTTGCCACAAAATAACTGCAACGCGATGACACAAAGAGTTCTTTATACTCTAAAGTTTGTGTCTTTTCCTGGTCTTTCACACAACTTAAAAAAATATAACCAAAAACAACAAAAAGTAACATAACTTAAAAAGCAACCAAACTTTTAATTGACAAATCTTTGTACAGATATTGCTTGAGGGCATGTCGTTCCTGTGTGACTGTGGCATATTTTGGGATAGGTATTATGGGAACCCTCGATAACTAAAATATTACATGTCACACATCACACAATTTAAACAGATACATTCAACATAAAATTTTCCCACACTGTGCTGTTTGGAACAAGCCAATGCATAGATGGCACATAACTGCTGATGTCTTGATTGATTTATTGTTTGACAACCTGGGAAAACAATGCCACTTTCCTGTTTTAAAGAAAATATTACAAGTCTGGGCAAGTATTGTTCCTTACACCGTTGCCATGAAAGGAAATCAGTTATAGCCCAGAGGAAAAGCCTTGTGCATCTTGTTACATTACGCAAAATTAAACTAAAATTAAACTATAATAATTGTTTTTGGATTTTGAAAGCATGTTAATTGAGCTTTCCTGACTTAATAAAAGTTAAACAAATGAAAATAAACATATTATTGAATTACTGAACATGAATTGGCACCATCCCGTCATCAAATTTGTGTCTTAAAATGTTGCTAATTTTGCGCCCAAGAGCAAAAAAGGCTCTTTTCAATCTTCTCCAGCTCACAACCGTTGACATGACCACCTTCTAGAAATGGTAGGGCGCCCACTACACTGATATTGCCAAATGTTCAGAATGTTTAACTTTATATTTAGGGCAGTTGCATAAAGTCTAAGTTTTCCCATGGGTCACAGATTTGCTGGTATGTTGACCTCCTTCGATTCAAGTAACTTATGTGTATCCTGTACCTCTTTAGTGCACCATGGCCGGACGATGGTGAACATATTATTTACCTTGTTGTACAGGCAAAGCTTTTATATCACTTCTGAATAGCTAATAGACCTGCATTATTTTAAACTTACTCATGATGTGCAAGCTGAGAGTTGTAGCTGATTATCTGAAAGGATTGTCAGGCCCCAGATGAAAAATACAACAGCGTGGGCAGATTGTTGGCTTTGATATGTAGATCAGACTAACGGGCCAGCACAGACTTCCATATCCTTTTACATTCACGATGCAGAGAAGAAAGACGATCTAAAGAATTCATGTTATTGTCATATGTTCACGTCTCTTTCAGATTTCGACCAGGACCGCGCCATGAAATGCACACTGATGACAGACTCAGAGTGCTGGATCTCCTTTTATGTGATAGGAAGTGAGATTGGGACCAATGCCTTTGACCTTCAGATGTATGGTAAGTGTTTAAACAAGAGCATGTTTGTGACGGTGAATGTGGGACAACTGATATAAATTAGCCCATGGCTACAATCCAGAGTGTCTACAGTATGTACATCATCGTGTATGTTCATTAACGAATAAAATAAAACAAATTATTATAATTTATGAACAACAATAATAGAGGCAACAGCAAAACAGTTAGGATACCCAAAGTGTTGGATTTTAGCAGATTGAAAGCTACCATTCTGTTAGTTAAGGCAGCTTAACTGTAAACCTTGACTGTGTGGAGCGAATGAATAATTGCCAACTGATGAGTTAACCATATGTCCATTTTCACTTTAAAGTTACTTCTTCTCCAGCTGTCAATCACAGGTATTAACCCCACCCTTTTCTCAAACATCCAGATTTTCCCATGTTTGTGAAAGACAGACTTGGGGCTGTTTAAGGCTGCATTGTATTGCCTATCAGTCTGCAGATGTGCTGCTGTAATCAAAACTGTATTCGTGTTATCAATGGCACTAATGTTTGTCTCAATTGTTTTATGAGGATTTTCTATCTAGTATGTACCAACTATGAAGCCAAATAGAGTGTTCCTGGACTAGTGGTTTGATATGACAACTGGGAATAAAATCTGGTTCAACCAAAAGTGAAGCAGCAGTGGTTCAAGTGGAAGAGTGGTTCTCTTTTTAACTTTGGCAGTTCAATTTTAGCCAGTCCTTTGGCTGTGTGTATGACGTATAAATGTCAGTGTGGTAGTTTGGCAGTCACTAATCCTTCAGTCCACCTCAGTGTGGCTGCAGTAGTAGTTTTCTCCCTCTAAATTTGGAGAGGTAATACTTCAATGTAAAGCACCTTGAGTATCTTGAAAGGCTATATTGTAAAGTATAGCCTAGTAGTTTATTTTGTTGTCTTGCAGGGTGCCCAGAGCCTCCTAACATTCCCATGATTATCCTGGGAGTGTCTCTGTCCGTGGTGTGCATCGGCCTGATCCTGCTGGCCGTGTGGAAGGTTCTGGTGTCTGTCCACGACCGGAAAGAGGTGGCAAAGTTTGAAGCCGAAAGAGCAAAAGCAAAATGGCAGACGGTTAGTTTTCCATGACATTAAGTTGGAAGTATTAATGATTGTGTGGTGTAAAATAGGATGCACTTGCCTGCGCCTGTACTAGTCTTAAGCCTTAAATGGAGTCAAATCTCAGTTATCATTCAATGGTTCTCACTGTACTAAAGGGGACATTTGATTTAATGCAGCAGACAACGAATTCTTTACAAAACCTTCAGTAGAAATGCATTTTGTTTGTATTTTGACTATTAGGGTTGCACAGTGTCTCATCACAGTCACAATTTGACACGACACAATTATCAACGTGCAAAGGCCGCAATTATTTAGGTATTAGATCGAGCGATTTGCAAAAAAGATATTTTTATGGGAAAAAAAAGTAACATGGACTAGATGAGCCGCTCCCCTCAGGCAGGAGGCCACGGTCCATCCCGACCAGAACCTCCCACCACAAGAATAGTTTCTTTCCCTCTGCCGTTGGACTCACTAACACTTCTTAAACACCTGCCACTTTAACTACAATTTAATCAATCACTCACTGCACTGTCACTTCCTGCACTAACATCTGTAAATTTAACCCATATGTTTTGAAACATATGGGATTCTTGTATTGGTTTGACAATGTATTCGTTATCCCTCAATATGTGCGCTGTGAACATGTGAATAAGTTATACAGAAAAATATGAGTGTTTAGTATGAGAACATTGTATAACTACTTTATTCGTCTTATTGCAGGGGACCAATCCTCTATTCAAAAGCTCAACATCTACCTTCAAAAATGTGACCTACAAGAGCACAGCCAGGGAAAAGATTATTACTATGGAGAACTGCTGACAATGACACTGATATTGTACAATGTAGATTTTTAATGCACTTAAGATGTGTGTGAGCGTGCGTGTGTGAATGACCGAGATGGTGTACTATGCATACGAGTGTGTTTTAGCCTATAGGTACTTTGTGGATGTTTTACAGCTGAGACACTATGATTGACTGGCATTACATGGACTGCTGCTGGAGAGGTGCACTGCTTCTGCACTCTTATCGCTGCACTTTCTGATCCTTCATCTACTGTAAAATATGCAGCTGCAAAAGGGGGCGTCACTGAGTGATCTACTACTGAACATACCTGTGTTATTGAATGAATGTTTATAAAAGCGGATTCTTCTGATTTGTAAAACTTTGTGTTGTTTTTGTTTCAAAACCAGGCTGGGCCTTGGTGGGTTATTTTTATTTGCACTTCACTGAATAAAGTTAAACATTACCAATGCCGTCCCAATTCGTCTTAAACTGGTCCGAACACAGCGAGAACACTGGTTTGAAAATGTGACCCCTTGTGGTTGAAAACTAAATTCATAATTTTCCTAAAATAGCTATAACGATAACCTGCCAAGTGCGCGCGTACTATTTTAACGTGCCCCAGCTGTATTATGAGGTCATGTGCACTTTGGCATTGCCCTCCACCACTGCAGTGGGTCTGATTCTGATGCACACTGTAGCTCCACGTAAAGCCTGGAGCTACTAAACCCCCGTCGATGCGGTGCCAAGAGCGCAGGCAGCTCCTCCTCTGGTCCCCCGCTGAAAAGACGCACAACTCGGCCAAAGTTTGTGTGAGAAGAAAACATCGAGCTCAATATACTTAGTAAAACTCCCGGATTGTGTGGATTTTCTTGTTTTACAACTCCACAAACAGTAAAATGATGCGGGGCCCGCCTCGCCGCATGGATTACGCGGGGATTGTTTGCGTTGTTGTGTTGTTGGCGAAGGGCTGCGTCTGTGACACCGAGCAAGAAGAAGAGATCCTGGACAAGAAGAAACTTGAGGAGTATTACAGTAAGTCAATGAATGTGCAGCCTCTGGGTACATGGCAAAGGCGAATGCACACTTTTGACATGCCTCGCCCGTGTAAAGGATGCCCAAATTTGGCTACACGATTTTGCGGGCTACATTTTTGGGATACGATACATACAGAGAGCACATTCCATACATTATTGTCATTGTGTATTCTAGCAGAAAAAGTGAAACGCCAAACTAAAAGTTGAAAGTCTCCGGGGACAGTGGGAGACTGTGACCCGCCAGATTCTTGTTGCATAATCTGGTTTGTAACTTCACATCTTGAGTTGAGAGCAAAATACAAAAATAACTACAGCCAATTAAAAAATAGTCAGTGTCCGCAGTGGTGGTCAACGTGGATGATGCAGAGGTTTGCTGAAGAAGCAGACATGATAATAACATAGTATTTTCTCCCTGCTTTAGTGGTCAATGATGAGTAACTAGAGGCAAAACAAATGTTTAATAGTAATTCCCTCAAATGTTCTGGCCATACGTGCAGAGCAATACATTCCTTTAGATAAATAAATAAACACTGTTCCTTCAGGTAATGTGATACTTAAATCGTTGCAGAAGTCCAGATGACTGGAGACTGGGGGAAATCCATGCAGTTCTCCATGGAAAGCCTTTCCACTGAAATGAATGGAAACACTTGTCTCATAAAATATTATGGTCAATGCTCTTTTATGTAGCTTCTGCTATTCTGGACAGAACATAAATCAATAGGATTTGCTCTAGTTTGTCCATTATTCAAATAGCTTTTGCTTGACTTAGTAGAAAAATATTAACTTGTGCATGTATCTTCCCAGAAAAGGGTCATTTTATGCTGGAGAGTAATGACCAACATAAGTGCATCAACGTGGGAGAGAGCACCCTGAGGCTGGAGGACTGTGAGCGACCGACACGGCACATGTTGTGGAAGTGGGTCTCCAGACAGCAACTGTTCAACCTTGGGACCGGCCAATGCCTGGGTCTAAAAGTGAATACATCATACCCACTGGGTATGTTTGAGTGTGACACTTCTTACTCCCTGATGTGGTGGCGCTGTCAGGACAACGGTATGCTCGGACCATTTATCTGGAGGCTAACAGTGTCTGGAGATACAGTGACAGCCAAGAAAAGCTCCTACCACAATTGGAAGAGGTATGGAAGTCACAATGAAGGACCATGTTCATTTCCCTACGAAGGTAAGTGAGTTAATGCCAATATATGAAAGTACATTCAAAGTTACACATCAACAACATTTTGTTAAACCAAAGAAAAAATCTCAGCAAATCTTCAGTGCTTGAAAACTGGGTCGGAGCATCTCTTTCCACCTTGAGACAACTCCATGTCAATAGTTGTCTGTCTGACAGCTAGAAAATAGTGGTAGAAGAAAAAGAAATAGTAGTGAAACAGAAAAGAGGCCAGTCCACGTAGCTCAAACTACTGCCGAACTTATTCATAGCTCTGATAGAACACTGTCAAAAAACACTTCAGATTAGAAAGTAATCAAGAAATATTAATTTGATCATATTTTTACAGAAGTCTACACTCTTCTGGGTAATTCGCATGGGAAGCCCTGCACTTTTCCATTTAAGTACAACAGTAAATGGTTCACTGAGTGCACGACTGAGGGGCGCGAGGACCACCTGCCCTGGTGTGCCACCTCCACTCACTACGACCAGGACCAGCGCTGGGGCTTTTGTCCCATTGATGGTAGGCTTCAACAGACAGAGCTCAGAGAATGATGTACAAGAACTGGTGAACTATGCTTAGAGTCCATGTTTTTGTTGGCTTTTTAAAACACCAGTTTCCTTTCGACTACTCCCTTCAGGCATCACCACAATAAAGATCACAGTGGTTGGCTGCATAATTAGGCTGGTGAAGGTTTTTACTTCCTTCCCATTGCTTCTATATTTATTTGGGTTTTGGAATGATCTTGTTCAAATGTTTCATCATTAACTATTATTTTTGTGACTGCCCACCTCTAACGGGCTTTAGATTCTACCTGTGACACATTTTGGGAGTCGAATGCTGAGCTGCAGGCGTGTTACCAGTTCAACCTTCACACCATACTGACGTGGAGCCAGGCACACTCCTCCTGCCAGGCCCAAGGAGGCAACCTACTCAGCATCACCAGCCTGTCCGAGTCCAGATACATCAGAGGTAGGACTGAAGCATTTAGGAACGATTGTAATTTAGATTTTTAGGACAGATGTAGCCATTTTGAAAAGATTAAATCAGTCGTCTACAGAACTTAAGTGAATTTTAAAAGTAAGTTAGTTAGTTATGTTGCATGGTTCGGTATTGTAATCATTATTGATAGTACTATTATTGATTCTAAAAGGCACACTGCACAGATTGGGACACCAAACAGGAAACCTATGGCAGCACGGTGGCTGAGTGGCTAGCACTCAAGCCACACAGCAAGAAGCATTTGGCGAGTTTGACCTAGCACCCGGGTCTTTCTGTTCGTTTACATGT
Source organism: Chaenogobius annularis (assembly GCA_015082035.1). Lineage (NCBI taxonomy): Eukaryota > Metazoa > Chordata > Actinopteri > Gobiiformes > Gobiidae > Chaenogobius > Chaenogobius annularis. The sequence goes on from BJKM01000471.1 coordinate 423,567, forward strand.
TTCTCCTTGTGTCTGGGGCGTTTCCTCCGGCCACTCAAGTTTCCCCCATCAAACCAAAACATGCACGATAGGTAAAAATCCTTCAGCTAAGATAGACTGCCAGACCAACGGCCCGCTGCTCCTGATAGGTTTCCCCAGCGGCATTGAAGGATGGGTCAAATGCAGGAGACTAATTTCCCTACGGGGTAAATAAAGTGTACCTTCCAATAAAACTGACATGCAGCCGTCAAACATCTTGTTGAACTTGATATTCACGGTAGTAAAAGCAACTGTTATTTAACCTTTACCATTGATACTCATCACTGTTTTGCTTTAGATCGCTTGGCCAGTGTTGGTGTGAGAGTTTGGATTGGGCTAAATCACATCAAAGACAGTCAAGGATGGCACTGGTCTGACGGGTCGCCTCTCACCTTTGTCAACTTTACATCAGGTACAGTATGTTGTGTAAGTGACTGAAATATGTATTTATCTGTGCTATCAATGGAGTACCAAAAATAACTTCATGCATATATTCTGGGCATATAAAGTAACAATATACTTTTATTGTTTGCATTTCTGTTTTGTTTTTTTATATACTTAAGTAATATTTGGTCTTCTTTTCTCATCAGCTTTACCTGCAAAGCCAAAGCAAGTAACGAGTGAATGTGGAGTGTATAATCCAGGCAACGCAGGGCAGTGGCAGGGGATGGCGTGTCTGTCTGCTCTGCCGTACATCTGTAAGAAAACGCCCAATAACACCCAGACTGCGGAGCCACTGGGTAAGACACCTGGCATACTTGTACTATAGTTTAGCTTAGCTGACACTTATAGTTTGACAACATTAGAAACCATGTAAAAAAAAAAAAAAAAAGCTCAGAGTGCCCAGTAAAACATTAAAAGTTCCAAGAAATATTGTGAAATTGTGCAAGCTGAAAAGACTGAGTTGCTACAGTTTAGTAAAGTGCTAGATCAAAGTGCAGTGTTCAAGCTTTGTGACGGCTTGTGGGAAGAATAAGAAATATTGGATGCATGTGTAAAAATCACTTTTGGAATTGAACCTGGTTTATAGCAATAAAATACATACAATTAATTTAATTGTTAGCATTGTAGGGATGGGAATCATAATACAGGTTGTCAAAAGCCAGTTATCGCTCTCTCCAAGCCCCAAAATATATATGCTAATTATTACATAAAGAAGAGGAAAACAATATGTCCCTGTATACATATCCCTTTTTTTACTTGGAGTATGAATGAAAATACAGTGTACATAATTATACCTGTCGTAGAAGCTGGTTTCCTGTGAGATTCATTGGTGATGTCTGCAGAATGAACAATGGATGAACAACGAGGTCAAAGGTTCATTTGTCTTTCTGCTCAGCCGTTGGTCTGAACAGCTGTTGTGCACCTGGAAACTGCCCTCCCGACCTCCCTTTCCTCTGCACTCTCAGCAGTCTGACCAAAAATGCGGCGCTATTGAATGAAGCATGTAAAAAGTGTCTCTATTCTCTCCTCGCTCCTCTCCTGTTTTTCTACTGATTTGTCCAAAAGAGAACTGGCAGTACGTTCCCACTGACTGTGATAATGGCTGGTTGGCTCATAATGGTTACTGCTACAGAGTGACGGCTGAAGCTGAAGACTGGCACCAGTCCAGGCAGGCGTGTTTGGAGCAAGGGGCAAACCTCCCCAGCATTCACTCTTTGTCAGAGGTGGAGTTCCTCGTTAATGTCCTGCATAATTGTAAGCAAATCGTTTCTTACATAAACTGTATTTGATCAGTACAACACTTTTTTTTAATGATAACATATTTAAAATGGTACTTTTACCATTTCTGCACAATGTTTGATTCGTGTTTATATTTGTGCCCTATACCATGGATAAAATCATGAGCAAATGAATAGATTGAATAATGAGAAGAATTTCATATTGTGTTCCTTTGCATTTTAATTAGACCAATTACTTATTTTTGTCTTGTCAGGTTTATTGAATAGGACAGATGTAAGAGTGTGGAGAGACATTCAGTAAATTGTCCCAGCTGTTGAATTGGTTCTTGATTTAAAATGTATTACAATTGAATTAGTAAAACGTTAAAACAACCTTCTAATGCACCAGCATCAGGAATGGTCTTAGATGTCTTCAAATCTAACACAAAACCTGAATGGGCCATAACATTTAGCAGAAAAAAAGCAGAAATATGTACATGTGTTTGGGAGATTTCGCTAGATTTTATGTTTCTTTTTTGTAATTTTTAATTGTTTTAATTACACTGTCAATACATTCTATATTATAATTTATTTGTATTTAATTTATTGGTTTATTTGCATGCTGTAGCTCATAGTGCTGCAGTTGGTGCTAAATCGCAGCACTCGGAGGGCTTTTAACACACAACCGAGCAGAGGAATTAAATGACATTAATACAGATGTAATGTACGACATTAGACACAAAAAGACACATTATAAACACATTAGAAGGTGGAGAATATACCACAGAATATATATTTAGTAGATCTTCAAAGCAACAGTTGTTTTATTTACCTTTTTTAAAGCCCTATTTGTCACATACAAGAAAGCAAAAAGAAGCCTTATGTGTTTCTTCTGTTCATGATTCTAGTTACTGGGTCCAGTAGTGAGGTGTGGATTGGTCTTTGGAAACAAGAGTCCTCTCCCGCCGTCGAGTGGTTTGACGGTTCACCAGTAATTTTGGCTCCATGGCACCAAAACCAGCCCCCACACATCCCCCCAACAGACGGCTCTCTCTGTGGCACGGCCGATGTAAAGGTAGATGTAGAAAATGTGCTTTCATTCTTTAAATGCCCAAAGTTCACATGGTTCTTCTCACCACAGGTGGGTGACTGGTTTTTGAGATCTTGTTATTTGCAATATCCGGCTATTTGTCGCAAAAAAGGTCGCACCCCTGTCCCTTCCTCGGATTCGTGGGATGAAGGTTGTCCTGAGGTGAGAACTGATTATGCACTGTGTTTTTGGCTTCTTTACACTCTTCTGTATAATCTGCATCGTGTCCCACAATCACTCATTTCATGTTCTCGTCACTACATCTTAACTTGTTACAGTTGTTACAGATGTTACGCGTTACAGTTTTTGTGATTTATTAGCTAAATGCAGTGATTTTGACACCATATAAAGATAATCTAGGATGTAACATGCACTAGAATCTGGTAAGTAACAGCGAGTGATGCGAACTAAAATGCTTGAATTTTACCCCATAGTTACTGGCTAATTGCAGTTACAAAGGAGTCATAGAGATGGCACAGAGCTTGAGATCACTCGCGAATGTGTTGGTCCCTTTGTCACACAATAAGATGATTCACTGTAGCTCCATTCATCTGGACTCTGTTTACAAGAACATCCATCTGAGTCATTTGGTTACGTTCTACTGAGGAACTTAGGGAACTTCAGTGCACATCCCCAGTATCTTGTGAAAAATAAATCAGCAAACAAAAAAACTGCTCCTGACAGCGGCACTGAAGGATGGGTCAAATGCAGCAGACACATTTCCTTATGGGGACAATAAAGTGTACCTTAACCCTTAATAACAAGATGAGGTGAGTCGGGGCATATGGTTGATATGCCAAAAATGTATGCATATTATGGGCAATGTATACGTATATATTTCATTTTACAATTCACGTTATAGAGGAATGAACGGGAGGTCTGTGTGGCGTGATCTAACGAGCCAGTCACTGTAGCTCAAATTGGTAACATTCATTAATCCAGAAATGGTGACAAAGGGGTCAAAATGAAATAGATTGCTGTAAAATGTTCACCGCAGGTCGGCATGATGTTGTTTTTGATTATTTATACATTGCTTCTATACATATGATGGACAAGGTGAAGAACGTACTAAAATATATGTTTATTTTATAGGGTTGGAAAAGACATGGCCACCATTGCTACACCGTGACAAGCTATGAACATAACTCTGATGATGCCGTTAGTGACTATTACTGCAAAGGCTCTCTCCTCACAGTGGAAAACAAGTACTTTCACAATTTGTTGACCAAAAAAATAAATAAATAAATAAATAAGTAATTAGTAAAATTATCTTTCAATTTCCACTAGGTTCGAACAGGCGTTTGTCAACAGTTTGCTCAGAGAGAAGGGGGCCAACAGCAGTGTGTTTTACTGGATAGGCCTCCGAGACCAAGAGGACAGGCGGGGATACAGGTGGATCGCTCACAATAACACAGAAGTGCCTCTAACCTTCACCAACTGGAACAAGCACCAGCCCGGTAATCAATACATAGATATATTTACTTATCAGTCCACCCACGCTATGCTAAGCTTAATGAGATATACAAATGCTCAAGTCACTATTAAAAAACACACATCAATTGATTAGCCAAGAGTTTGGTTTCATTTACCCCACAACAAAAATGATAAATTAGATATTAAATTGGATTTTTGAATGAAATCATATGATAATACAAGCTGATGTAAACTAAACCACAAACGTTTTAATACAATGATGTCTTAAAACAGCAACACATGTATATTTTGTCATCACATTTCATTTCTATATTGATTATTTAAAACTCTTTCTTTCTTTCTTTCTGTTTGTTTGCTTGATAGACAGACTTTTTTTTGACATTGCGTACAATATGGTTGTCAACAAATTGATACCCAGAAACTAAGTATTTATATTGAAAATCACATAAATTATAGAATCTAAATGATAGATCAATAGTTTTTCTATTTCAGAACTATTGAACAATTGTAATATTTAGGAAACTACTTATTCTATTTTATTGTCTAAAAATGTGTTTATAATTATCATTGTGGGATTGAACCTTGATATACTTTTACATTTTTGTATTGTGAAACTAGTGTACAATAAATGCGCAATTTTCAGATGTGTTGTCAGTATACAGACTCTGCAATAAAATAAATACATTTATTTTTAAAAACATACCAATATAAACTATCAACACATAATCAGACCAACCACACATACTGTTGACCAATTTACCTGTGTATTTGTTGTTGAATCACTGTCCTTTTCCTCCTCTCTCTTCAGTGAGCGTCGGTGGTTGTGTTGCCATGTCCGGTGGTCCTGCTCTGGGACACTGGGAGGTCAAACACTGTCAAACCTTCAAGGCTCTGTCTGTGTGTAAACGATGCATCGAGAACTACCAGGACACTCCGCTGCCAGAGGACCACAAGGCCGCCTACGCCCCCTGTCCCCCCAACTGGGAGTCACAACCAGGAATGTTGCACTGTTTTAAGGTTAATATTAGTTTGGACGATTGAAGTCTCTTTCTCTCTTGGTTTTTCTCTTTTATATTGTGAGTAATTTCATATACTACTGTTACCAACCGCTTTATTTTCTACCAGCTCCTGAAGGAAATCAAATGTTTATTGATGAAAAATGTTGGGGACCACTGCTCTGCAAGCATATGAAATCGTTTATTTGTTGTCAGACAAATATGAAAGGACTGTAAAACTACTCAAAAAGTACAGAAAGATTAGAATCAGAATTAGAAAATGTTTTATTGTCATGACAGTTATAAGCTTACAGATAAGGAACTTGCTTCAGCGATATGGGGCAACATAAAAACATTTAATAATATAGTTAAACAACTATGATAAGAGCATAAAAAAGAGACCTTTGCTAAAAATAAATGAAACAAATATTTACAGTAAGGATAGAACAACGGCAGCGCAAATATTGCAGTCATTGTTGAAGTGAGTTATTGAGTGACATGTTGTGAAGTGTTCATGAGTCCAAATTATACAACATAAGTTTGTTCCAGTTTCAATTTTAACAGCACTTTTTGCTGATTTTAGAGTTATTTTATTGATATAGATGATATACCCAATATTCAAATCTTCAAAGCAACATTCAAGATTATGGAGAATTAACTTGCCATTGTAATTGACACTTTGCAAAAAACGAACTTAAACTGATCAAATGAATGAGTTGTTTCTTCATATTGGCAAAAATGGAGTTATATGTATTGTATTAGCTACGCATTATAGCTACAAAGCTTTAGGAGTGATGCTAAATGACTCTCTTGAGTGTCTCTTGTCCCTTTGTTTGCAGCTCTTTTGCCACTTGCATGTAGACTGGGACAAGTGCTCTGTTCTCTGGATTAAAATGAAACACAAATCAGAAGAGCTCACAATATTCTGCATGTAAATAGTGACTGTTGTAGATTGGTTTTACAGGTCTTCCATGATGAAAAGGTCCTGATGAAGCGCTCCTGGATGGAGGCAGATTTCTTCTGCCAGGCTCTTGGGGCTAAATTGGCCAGTTTCCAATTCTACGAGGAGCAGCTGTTTGTCAAGCATCTCCTCAGCACCATGTTTGAAGAGTTGGTACATCTTTTATTTTTTATTTTTAGAGTAGCTTAGTTGTTTGTGCTCCGGCCTGGAGTTTGATTCAGTCTTAATTGCGCCTAGTGAATGAATTGAAGATTGAAATGGTTAACTTTGTTTACCAACCATCTGCTATCCATGATCAAGGCCTGTAGTACGATGAACATGAACTCTTGTTTGTCCCACAATGGAGATCTAGTTTTGGGGACAGGCTTCAGCTACTTGGAAAAGGAAAAATAAAAATGACAAAGAATTAATTTTACATTTTGCTTCTTTTTCAGAACAGAAGCTCGCTGGTTTTGGATGGGCTTGAACAAGCGTGATCCTGAAAATCCTTCATCGTGGCAGTGGTCTGATGATAGTCCAGTAAGTATAAGACTAATGACCATATTCTTATCCAGAAAAGACCACAGTACTAACACATTTTCTATGGCTAGGTAGTGACATCGTTTATAAAAGACAAGAACAGTGAATCTATTGGAGATTGTGCTGTGTTTAGTCATGCGACCAACAGCTTTGCGCCAAAACCCTGTGACAGAAAATATGAGTGGATTTGTAAAATGCACAAAGGTACAAGCACTAATAGAACCACAACAGCAGACATGATGGTGTTCATACTTACATTGGTTTGTTTTCAGAGGATGAGCTCCTAAAGCCATACTGGTTCACAGAGCGTAAGTCCAACTCTTTACTTTCATCCACTGTCCTCTTTAGTAGGTGTTTTTAAATGTGTTTACATTTATAGACCACATTCTTTCTCTTCCAAACTATTTAAATGCTAAATTCTTTACATGATAAAATATATAATAGTCACTTGTCAAGGCTTATAGAATGAAAGGTGTGCCTTCAAGTTGACTATTCAAACCCTTTATTGTAAGGGTTTCCTCTGTGTACTCCAGTCAACCTAAAAAGCACAATAGAGCAATCCTCCAGCTAAGGAGTCCTGAACAAACCTTAATATCTGGTGGTCCTGCACTGAAGGATGGGTCAAATGTAAAAAAAAAAGGTGTACCTTTACCATAACTATAAAGCAACTGTTCCATTTCATAACACAATAAGTACTGTGTCTCCTACAGAAAGTGAGCACTGGGTGTTTTATCGCGGTGCTGAGTATCTTCTGGCCAAGCAGCCGTTCAATTGGGACGCGGTGTCTCTGGCCTGTCAGATGATGGGGTCCTACCTGTTGTCCATTCACTCCAGAGAAGAGCTACACTTCATCAAAGAGCGCCTGCAACGGGTGAGGATTATTAATCTACATTAGAATCAAAAGTTAAACCGAAGTGTGCTATCTATGTACAGCACTCTATTTATGAAAAGTACTCTGGGGCTTTAGCAGGATTCACCATGTGCAGTGGATTACTAAATCCACAGGGCTGCCAAAACATCCATTTACTGTCATGTAGGAGGCGGAACATACTGTATACATATGTGTACAAATATATATATTCTGGAAATCGAATACATTTGTATTTGACTTGTATGTAAATCCTTAAGATTACACAACTTGATTATACTGAAAAACTTGTAATTTGGCCTCCTGATTATTTATTTATATATATATATATATATATATATATAAAAATATATATACATACATACACACACACACACACACATACATACATACATACATACATAACATATATATATGTATATATGTATATATACATATACTATATAATAGAGAGAGAGAGAGAGAGAGAGAGGAGAGAGAGAAGAGGAGAGAGAGAGAGAAGAGAGAGAGAAGAGAGAGAGATATTCTTTTTTCAGACCATTTTGTCAGATCAGTTTCCTCCTCAGAGTGGTCATGGAGCTGTCTGTGTATTGGTAGAGGCAAGATGACAGTGGCAGTATTCCAGGTTTGTGAGAGTAAAAAGGCCCCCTCTTCCCGGTTATATTTCCTGTGGGCACGTTCCGTATTCCAATTGTCTTATTAATGATTAATGAGACAATTTGATTAATCATTAATCCAACAGTGATGTCTGTTGCCCTCAGTCCTAATTATGTGCTCCATCCCAGACAAAACATGTCACATGAACATCACATAACCACTCTGAGGAACAGAGAATTTAACACTAGAACCTTAAATCAAAGATGGAACTAAATGGTCACTTGTTTTTCTGGTTTTGAAGTTTATATTTTCCCCCTGACAGTATTTCTCTGGGTCCAACTGAATGGTGGATTGGGCTTTCCATTGGCCTACCAGGAACAGAAACCAGGTATAATAAAAAAAATTCAAGGGGATATATTATGTAAAATATGCTTTTATGAGCTTTTAATCATGGTGTTCCCTCACAATGAATTTATACAGTTGTTTTTGAATTAGATTCATGAATGCAATCCTGTAGTCCTACATTTGAGGCTTGAGTGCTCAGAAAATAAATGTTAATAAATTAAAATCTTTGTTAGAAATCAGTTTCTAACAATGCACACAGTTAAAAAGCTGTTTAAGATCAATATTACTGTTTAAAATGAACAAAATTCACATCCCATTGGACTATGTACTTGGGCCTTACTTAAACCTCTGGAGCATACTCCTGCCACAGCAAAAAAGGCCCTCACAAAAAAAATGGATGACACAAATTGCACCGACAATCAAGGACTGGACTATTGGAGTGTTATATATTGGACCTTTGAAAAAAGGAAACAATTACATTTGGACAAATTTGACAGACTATGGACTAAATGGGCAGTTTGTTTTGGTTTTTGTTTGCTGTTCTCTCTCTGGTCTTTTTTTTTTTATTGTGTTTGTTTTTTATATACTTTTAATTTTGAAAAATACATATAAAACACCCCAAAAATCTTCTGTAAGATTATTTTATTTATTTTATTTATTTTATTTATTTTATTTATTTTATTTATTTTATTTATTTATTTTTATTTTATTTATTTTATTTATTTTATTTATTTTATTTATTTTATTTATTTTATTTATTTTATTTATTTTATTTATTTTATTTAATTTGTTTTTATTATTTAGATACTAGATTACAATATGACTTGATCTTGTTGGTTGATCATAGATGGACAGATGGGACTGAATTAGAGTTCCAGAACTGGTCAGAAGGCACCCTGCATGTTGGCACAAAGATCACTGGCATGTGTGTCACCGTGTCCTCTTCTACAGGTAAACCTCCTCCAGACTATTACGTAACTTCCACAGGCTTCTCACACACATATCTTAGGCTCGCCTCACTTCTGCTCATTTGTTGCAGGAAAATGGTCGGTCAGTCAGTGCAGTGATCTCCATGGTTACGTGTGTAAAACTAGGACTGTGTCGGTGCTGGAAACCCCCAGAGAGCCGCACTATATCGGGGCATGTCCGGACAAATGGCTGTATTTTGGACACAAGGTTGGCACAGCACCTCTAATGATTACACAATGTAAATATGTGTTCTAATTCAATCAGTTTTGTCAAGATTTTCAATATGATATCCTTGGTGTTTGCAGTGCCTCCTCCTTCACCTCCCGGAGGTTCCTGAGGATGGAAAGACTTGGACTGATGCCGAGTCCATCTGTTCTTCTTTTGGGGGGACCCTGGTGGCAATAGAAAATGAAATTGAACAAGGTATAAAACATTAACAAGCATTGCCATATTATCATGACGATAGGGTTGCCATTTACAACCCGAGGCATTTCAAGTTCATGCAAGAAACTAAGATGAAATGTGCTGTTGTCTTGGTTGTTGGCAGCCTACATCACGATGCTCCTGCAGGGCAGCTCTGTGGGCGTGTGGATCGGGCTGCAGAACGATGACACTTCGGCCTGGACCAGCGGGGAAGCTGTCACCTACACAAACTGGTCCCCTGTTGAACCCAAGAACCATCTCACTATCAATGTGATCATTTACATATTTAGTTCGCTAGTTAGTTAGTTATTAACTGTGTAAACTTCAAACAATGCGTCTTTTTTATTTCAAAGGAGTACGAGTGGCTTCATGGATTTGAACCTGAACTTGAACCACTGTGCGTTGTCATGTCGAATAATCACAATTTCCACCTGACGGGAAAATGGTACGATGAGAAATGCAGCACGTCAGGCTATGGATTTGTTTGTCAAAAACCACAAGGTAAAACTCATTATTTTATATGTATCGGTAACGTTCTTTGTTTGAAAATAACAAAACAGAAGACTGATTTTAAATGGCCTTAAAAGTAATTATAACACAGTAAAGGTGCTAACAAAAGGTGGTGACTGTGTGGTAATTACGCATGGGAACAGGACACATTTGTGATTCTTCTTGTTTAGTAATGACGAGTACTATGTCTTCATTTCACACGTTTCATCCTCTAAATGTACTGTTTTTGTTTTATTTTCAAAGATACATCTAAGCACCCCACTCACTCGTACCGACCGCCTTCTGCGCACGAGAAGATCGAGTACCGGGACCACAACTACCGAGTCGTGTCTGGAAACATGAGTTGGTACGAGGCGATGCAGTCGTGTTCGGAGAGTCGCTCTGAGCTGGTGAGCATCACAGACCCGTACCACCAGGCTTTCCTCACCGTGCTCGTGAACAGACTGGCCGCTCCGCACTGGATCGGACTCTACAGCCGAGACGTACGTAACCCCCCCTTGGTCAAACATCTGACCCTCGTGTAGAAGTTCAAAATGGGAAGTCCAAATGTCGCTTGTCTGTTGTTGTTTTTATGTTGTTTGTAGTGTATATGCATCAGACAGAAAAAAGATATAGTTATAGTTGCATTTCCAGTTTGTTGCATGTCTAGCAGTAGTAAGTAATAACAAAGCATGCTGTGTTTCAATATTAAGCATGAAAAATGTAATAATTGTAATCAATCTGAAATGGCAGTTTGAATGGTTTAAATCACAAAGGGAACAGTTATTTAGGTAATGTCATAGCATGTTTGAAATGTGCACTGTGAACTTCTTGTAACCTTCTGATGCAACAAAAGCAACAAAATTAAACTCCATACTAGGCCTTTTTATCTCAGCTAGATAAGACCAAAATATGCAAATGTTTCTTCTAAAGCTTGTGACCATTTTAAGTGTGACTTGCGTCTTTCTCGCAGAGTGGCATCAACTATCAGTGGTCCGATGGCAGTGACATGGTTTACACTCACTGGGACAGCGCTGAAGATGAAGATGACTTTCTGACAGGAGACTGCGTTTACATGGACGAGAACGGAGGCTGGAGGAGAGCGGACTGTGAATCCACGCTACCCGGAGCCCTGTGCCATGTCCCAGAGCTAAGTTAGTGCCACGCCAATCATGTCTGAACAGAGTCGAAAGTAACTAAGAGCTAATACTGTCATATTACTGCAATTGAGAAAATATTTGGCATGAGCAAAAAAAAATAAGATAGTACTGTTTGTTCTTCCGCTATGCCGGTTGCCCCGAAATTCCGGGCCGGGGACCGCGATGGGGCCGTGAGCACCATTTTGAGGGCAGCAACATGAATACAATATGATCCATTTAATATGTGAATGGGCCTCAGGTTACTGAAAAAGTTGGGCCCCAAGTTCAAACTGGTAAAGAACCCCGAAATTATGTGCAATGAGGTTTTCACATCTTTTTCATGTATTTAACATCTATTATATACATTTTTAAAATAAGACGGGGTAGTATGCATAACTGAAACAATAGTTGAGGGTTGGGTCCAGAACACCACAACTACATGTGGTATTGTAATAATATTTTTGTATTTTTTTTAATGCAGTAACCAAGGCTATGAGCACAAGTGAAGTGGCGTGTCCCTCGACGTGGGTGAAATTTAAAAGCGTATGCTACAGCTTTGAGCCTGTGGTGAAGCGACTGCCACTGGAAGAAGCACGGGATCAGTGCAGACAAAAACGTAGGTTCAATGTAAGAGCAACAATGTGACATCAATTATATATACTTTTTTAACATTTCAATAATGCTAAATCTCTTATTTATCCGTTAATGTATTATGCATTTCTTAGCTGTGAACCCAAAGAAATTTGAATGTGTCTGAACCAGTCAAGTCATTGGTGCTGAATGGATTTCTATGCTAAAAGGGCTGTGCTGACACTCCCCCTGCAGGCTACATGAGGGACTTGAATATATGCATGTGTCGTTTTTATTTATTCATTTATCTTTCAGTCAACACTTCAGATGTGCTCACCATTGAAACTGAGACTGAAAACTTGTTCATCTTGGAGCAGCTCTGGTCTCTGGGGTTTGTTCATCAGGCTGTGTGGTTGGGCATGTTCTTCAATGCTGACAGTAAGACTCAACATTTATGTCCCTTTCAAAACATAATTCTGTGTCTAGTAATAAAAACATCTCCCATTATTCACAGCTGAAAGTCTGAACTGGATGGACGGTTCTCCGGTAGACTACACAAACTGGCCCAGCAGACCCCCGGACCGCAGCCAACTCTCCACAGACACATGTGTTTCGACCAAAGCGGCTGATGGGGTCTGGTACCTCACTCAGTGCCACCAAAAACTTGGCTTTGTGTGTAAAACTACCACATGTAAGTACACAATATTTACATACATATGTCAGAAATCCTTTAAAATCAACATACTACTACAAGCATTCATTGTTATTTGAACACTGGCATCAATATTCAAATTAGGATATGCTACATGCCAAGGGGTGTGTCAACAGAATATCATTGTAATGGTAAGCTACTTGCAGACAAAATGTGCAGTATCTGTATTTGTAATTGTAGTTTTACCTTGACCTAATTTGTTTTCCAAATAATTCACTTGGAAAATGTCACATTATCTAATCAACAGTTATAATTAGATGCCACCCATAGATGCAGTTGCTTGGCAAGACCTGTTTTTACACCACTTTGCAAAAGCAGGAAGTAGGAGCCCAGGCAAAATACAGATACAAATAACCTGTTTCTTTGAGATAGATTTAATATTGTGAGGAAGAGCTTCAAAAAGATATATGAGATCATTTGTGTTTCCTTACAGATAAAGACATTGAAGTGGAGGCCGAACCACTAAATGGTAAAGTAGCATTTTTGTCAATGTTCAAACTAGAGGTTTAGATTTTCACTGCTAACATGACAAACAGTAACTACAATGCAGTGTTTTAGAATATGTGTAGCACTTGGTTGTGAAAGCTATACTTCTGTTGCCACATTCATACACGGTGAACGAGAACTCTAGCCACTCTCACTTGAGCCCAGTCGTTACAAGAGCTACAAGTAGATCACTTTGTCAAAATAATTCAAATTTGTGCATTTCTCTTGTTATATTTTGTTTTCTTTTAGGTTTACATCATGGCGTGATAGCTGCTGCAGTCCTGGTGGCTGTGGTGGTCTTTGTTCTGCTGGTTGGAGCATTCTGCCTCGTCTATAAGAGGAGAGAAGGACACTTGAGGAGGATTGGAAGTGCTTACTATCGACAAACAAATTCACACTCTGATGGAAACGTCTTAATCACAGACTTAGAAACACGCTCGGGGGAATAGCACGAAGTCGGCCAACTACCACCTTTGAGGCCTTTTGCTGGTACAATATACAAAGACACTGTCGAGTTCCTCAAGTCCGCTACCTGCTTGTCTCCATGAAGAAGTGGTACTGCCAAACCAACATCCATCTTCTATTATGTAACAATTATCTGTGAGCTAAAACATTACACATTATTAGTCAAATAAATTAAAACTACTGCTGTAAGGATATTTATTTTGTCAAAAATACTTCTCCGCTGTTTTTTTTTAGTTCTTTCATGTGACGAGAAAATACATAATGTTGTGATGTTGCTAATGAAGCTTCTGAAAATAAAGGAAAAAGGAGATAAGCTATACATCAGGTACTATTTATGAGATATTCAACATGTTCTCAATTTTTTTCAGAGGAACAACAACATTTCAGGGAAAAGACATTTCAAGATAAGGATTTTGGAGAAGCATTTTTTAAGCACCAATTGAAGAAAAGTGATAATATCTATGCACAGTGGTTGATTTAGGAGCAGTTTTTTATGAATCAGTATTATAAAAATTGGCACATTTTTTTAAGTTTGTTTGTTTTTCTATTAGAATAAATGAATGCCCAACAGTCTGTTTTGGTTTGTATACAGCAGTACAGCATTCTTATTTCAATGAGGTCATGCTCTTTTCTGTGTTGTGCAGCACATTGAGTGAAGCTCTTTCATTGGAAGAAAGAGATGTCATTGATAATTCAACATCTTCCATGATTAAGACCAAACTGCTGTGTTCATTGCTCCTCATCTTATTTTGCCCTATAAAACAGTTCAAGGAGATATTGAGCCATCATAATATTAACACTGTGACAATGGGTGACGATTGTATTGGAAGTACTGTACAATAAAACCTATGATATATAATCTAAAGTAAAGTTAATCAAAATATACAAAGAAAATGATCCTTTACGTGACAACCATAAAACAAAACATTACATCCACACCTGTTCGAAAAACAAGCAGATACGTTGTAGCACGCTCTAAAACGTGCTTCTTATCAAATAACTTTTTATTAAATTCCTATTAAACTATTCTTTGCATGTTTGTTGATTAGGTGTTGATTGGAAGAGCGCCCTTTTCAAACTCTTATTTTGAAATGAAGAACCGGAAGCACGGTGTTTATCACTTTGCTTCGCGCGCTTCATGGTCTTGGCCAGGCTGGTAAATAGAGCACTAGAGAAGTGCCAGCTATGGCAAATATGGCAACATAGTACAACATCCAGGTGCAGCAGCCATGTTCTGACTGTAATGTTCTACTCAAGCGCTCATGCAGACTACTTTAGTTACGGATGCGCTTTCCAATAACAAAAGGCCGTTAAAATACTTTGATAATTCCTATTTTTAGAATGTGCACTTCAATACAAATTAATGTTCTTGCCTGGAAAATCTGTAGTTATATCTCGCTGTATTTTTATACAGAGATTTTAAGAAAAGTGGATCCCAGGCAACTCCTGCTCTACCACAGGCCTACTAATGTGGAAAAACCTTTTCAGTTTGCGAAATAAATCATCCTTTTATCCGTGTGTTTCAGGATAATTAAGAAATAGGACTGTTTCCATAGCAATTAACAATTTAAAACCAAAATATCCTGACTTTTGAATCATAAAAAGTCCTCAAAATGTTACCTATAACAAGAAGTTTAAAGTATTTACATTAAGTAAATAAAATAATTATCAACGGTTGTGTCCATACATAATTGTGCATAAAATAAGAGACATCCAATGTTTTCAGGGTAAATATTAATTTTCATAATTCAGAGAGAAGAAATGTCCTGTCAGGTAAAAGCAAAGTTCTCTGCAGTATTAGGATAAGACAAGAGAACCTTTATATGTCCTACAGTGGGGAAATTCCCATGATGTAATGCAAAGTTCAAGTACAGTAGAATAGATATATATTTAAAGAATTAAAAAAAGATACATTACTATTAATAGACAAACACAACACTGTGCAATTAGAGTTAAAAAAGTATATATAACTACATATATACTACATACATATACATAGTAAAATTAATATACATAGTATATGTATGTATACATAGTATATACATAGTGTATACATAGTATATACATATATACTACAACTATTATGTACAATAAGTGTCCATGACTATGTTTATGTACAATACAACCAGTACAACATTTGGGCTGTTACCTTTGGTTATGTACAGTGCCAAATGTAGACAGAATAAAAAACATATACGCGGTTGTCAATGTGTTAGCGCTGTGTTTTATGGCCATTCTTTAAACTTCATTCTTTAGACTTTATTCTTTAGACTTTAGACTAAAGACTTTATTCTTTAGACTTCATTCTTTAGACTTTATTCTTTAGACTTTAGACAAAAGACTTTATTCTTTAGACTTCATTCTTTAGACTTTAGACTTCATTATTTAGACTTTAGACTTCATTCTTTAGACTTTATTCTTTAGACTTTATTCTCCAGACTTTAGTCTTTAGACTTTAGTCCTTAGACATTAGACTAAATACTTTATTCTTTAGACTTCATTCTTTAGACTTCATTCTTTAGACTTCATTCTTTAGACTTTATTCTTTAGACTTTATTCTTCAGACTTTAGTCTTTAGACTTTATTCTTTAGACTTCATTCTTTAGACTTTATTCTTTAGACTTCATTCTTTTTAGACTTCATTCTTTAAATTTTATCTAGACTTCATTCTTTAGACTTTATTCTTTAGACTTTAGACTTAATTCTTTAGACTTTATTCTTTAGACTTTATTCTTCAGACATTAGACTAAATACTTTTATTCTTTAGACTTCATTCTTTAGACTTTACTCTTTAGACTAAATACTTTATTCTTTAGACTTTATTCTGTAGACTTTACTCTTTAGACTTTAGAGAGAGCGAGATGTAGTATATACTACATACATATATACTACAACTATTATGTACAATAAGTGTCCATGACTATGTTTATGTACAATACAACCAGTACAACATTTGGACTGTTACCTTTGGTTATGTACAGTGCCAAATGTAGACAGAATAAAAAACATATACGCGGTTGTCAATGTGTTAGCGCTGTGTTACATTACCGCCATTCTTTAGACTTCATTCTTTAGACTTTAGAGAGAGCGAAAGAGACCACAAATATACAATTATGTCATTTTAAACCCTTCAATCGATTAATTTTGTGACATTGCGTGACCTTCCGCGTTAGACTCATGCTTTGCCACAATCCCAAGATGGCCGCCGCGATCGCCACGGCAACTGAATCCCTTGGCCCTCTAGCGTCATTGGCCACAGCGCGCACACCCACCCACACACGCACACACACACACACGCACGCACACGGGAGGAGGAGGGCTGACAGCTGTGGGACCTCCTCGGGCTTTTAGGTTTTGCTCTCCGATCACTTTCGCTTTGGAGTTCAGTCATCGATCGACCTATTTTCCAAAGCTCCGCGCCCCGGGACTGCGCACCGTGTATGCACTTACCCAGCGCCGGGACGGGGGGTCGTGACGGCGCTGAAAATGTCCAGAGCCGCACACTTTTGCCTTTGTTTGTTGATTGTGTGGGAGACAACAGTGTTTGGGGGGACTGGCTCCAACGCGCTCGCAACTTTCGGTGAGTAAAAGCTCCCCTTTCGTAAGTCCCGGTTTCTCTCGCCGTAATGAACACGAAGCGAGCACTTTTGAAGGGGTCGATTTTGGTCTTTGATGATTGTTTACGAGATCCCCCACCACCACCACCACGACCACCACCAAAAAACACACAAAAAAAAAACACAATAGGTTTTTTTTGTGTCTGTTTTTGCTTTTGTTTTGACTTGAATCGCGTGGACTTTGTTCGTTTGGTGGGTGTTGTTGTGGCCGTCCCGCGCAGCTCAGTGATTTAGTTCATCCCATGTACAAGGAGCAGGGGGAAAGTGCACACTCATTCCTCCCTCCGCCAGAAGCTTTGTCATGATCGTGTCCAAATATCCGAACGCTGAAGCGCAAGAACATGTTTGGCGTTTCCAGATTGTGTTTCACTGCGACGCCTTGTTCCTCAAGCCAGTTTCACTTTTATTTCTTTGCCTTTGTTACGTATTTATCCCTGTTTGCCACCTTACCTTTCACTTCCTGATAATTAAATCGATAATTTGTATTGTTAAATTGTCCCGTCGGTCAAAATCTGTGACTTGGATTGGCTCGTTTAAAGGTGCACTGTGTAACTTTTCAACAGATTGAACGTACGCCACCGCGGCCCGTCTCCATAAACATGTTATTATTGCTTTGCCTGGAATGTTGCAGGGCATGGCATTAAAGTCATCTACGAGCAGGTGGTGGTGAGCGTCAGGTTACAGGTCAGATCTGTGGCGAGGCAAGGCCAAAGAATGTCGAATTTAGAAAAAGCATGTTCTTTTTTAAGGTGTTTTTGTGCAATTAAAATGCCTCAGATATTGAGAGGTTTAATGCCATACCGTGGAACATTTGAGATAAAACAGCAACATTTCCTTAAGACAATGACATGAATAATGCACCTTTTAAGGAAGTATGTCATGTGTGTTATTACTCGAGACTATATATGCAAAACTTGAACGTAGACTGTAAAGTTTATCGTAAACTTGTTACAAAAAATAAACTTAAGGTAATAATTCTGTACTTTTGAGGTTTAATGTAGCAGACGTCTCACATCAGTCTGATAACGAAACCTCAGCTAATACGTTTAAACACATTTCTGTAGGACTGATGGATAATATGGGCGTAATTGTCCACTGGTGTTTTTTTGCGTTATGTTTTTGTCTTACTGATGGACAGAAAGCTAATCTCTGTGTCCCAGATAAAGCTCTGGTTTGTCTAAAGTCACAATGTTTTGCTTGTGTTGTTATAATTCACTGTCCACATTGGGGGGGTGTGATGAGACACAAGCAACATTCACACACTCCATCCCCCATTTCAGGGAGTACACTCCAGGCTGTCATGAGGATTATTTTTGACAAACAGCATCTTTTAGTGGTTTTTTCCCATATTTATCAATGACAATTTTCAGTTCGATTTAATTTTGTTTTATTAAATGACTGATAAATACGGCTTTCAATCCTAATCTCAATATCATGAACATAAAACAAGACAGACTTTGAATCAGAGAGATTTAACACGCAATATAGCCCAATTTCTTCCTCCAAAGTCTAAATTCTGCTCTAAAGAACAGGATTTTACTCACAAAAATGTATTAATTGCACATCCTCAGTTATCAATAAATTGTGAATAAATACATTTTACATTTATACTAGATTTAAATGTATTTATACCAAATTTAAGTCTATTTTTAAGGAAGCTTTTATTATTCCACTTCTGTGCCTATTCTGTGTTGCAACACTAGCATTTCCTGGGACAGATATACATGTCAGTAGAAGTACATTTCGGACATGCGCCAAAAGGAAAATGAAGTCTAATCTTTCCCTGTGCTCATAGATGACGACGCCTTCACCATCGAGCAGTCCGGGTCCGGGCGGTGCATCAGCGCAGAGTCCCCCGGACAGATAACCCTGGCCCCTTGTGACGCTCGCGGGGCGTCTCAGCTGTGGAAATGGGGTTCAGGGGAGCGCCTGTTTCATTTGTCCACAACCAAGTGCTTAGCTTTTCTCTTCCCCTCCAAGAAACTGTCTCTGGTCGACTGCGACACTGGGCCCAGCCCGTGGTGGCGATGCAGAAACAACCTGGTCTATACTGTGTATCAATTGGGACTTTCGGCGACGCCCGATGGACAAGTTACCGTGAAAAATGAGTTTAATGACAGTTGGGTTTTAGGAGCGTCCCAAGACAGCATCTGCCAGAAGCCCTACCACAGTAAGTGCAGTTTTACTTCTGTTTTTGGGAGAAATTCGTGCCATGGAAAGTACCTCTGATTTGATTGAATTTACTGCCAGAGCTAACTGCATTTTCAATTTGGTCTGAACTCACTTCCTGGATTGGGCGTGAGTCTTGGTGAAGCAGAGTTACAAAACAAACTGGTTTAAACTGGTTTATTCACATTTGTCGTGTTTATTGTCTCTACATTTCATTGGGGTTAGTTTTTTTTTCTTCTTTTTTTTTTACATTAAGCTGTATGAATATGTTACATGTTGTGTGTTTTCCTGTTGTTTTTGCTTAACCTCACTTGTTTTTAATTAATTTAGATCATTTTGATTGCTGTTGTTAACGTTTACATGCACAATAGTCATTAAATCTATACATAATCTTTTCATTTTATTAAAATTTCCCAGATATTGTGTATTATTAATTAATTACGTATTCAGCCCAATCATCATTTAAATTAGAATTGTATCATTGTTGTCCAAAATCCCACTTTACTGACACGTTATATAAAGATAAAATGCTACTTTTGAACAAACAACCTCTAAATATTGCTTCTACTTTCACACCCAGCTGCTGTCTTTCATTTTAAAAACTTAACTTTATTCTTCTTTATTGTAACACTTTGACCTGGTTTAGTGCTCAGAGTGCCCTGTGCGTTTTGTTAATCTCTCTGTTTAGTTGTCTACACCACCAACGGGGACTCGGCCGGCGCTCCCTGTGAGTTCCCTTTCAAATACAAAAACAACTGGCATCACGGCTGTCTCCCAGAATCCTCCGCCCCGGGAGAGTTCTGGTGCGCCACATCCTCCAACTACGACCGGGACTGGAGGCGTGGGAACTGTCTAGTACCTGGTACTGCTCCAAACCATTATTTCATTTTTTTTAATCTGTATTGTGTCTGTATTGTCAATATCAAGCTGACCTAAAATACAGTTTTGTTGCAGCAATATGATAAGGCTGCATGATTTTGGAAATATATCTAATCGTCATTCTTCTGACGATTGCGATTAGATTTGCGATGTTTATGTTTTGCTCAAAGTTCACATTTAAACGCATATAGACAAAAAGGCTGAAATAGGCCCATTGAACTGAAAAACGTACGATTCGCATGCATTGTACAGATCTAAACTTTAGTTTTTGTGCAAAATTAGACCAGATATTTTGTTGTTTGCAAAAAAAAAAAATAAAAAATGAGGGCACTTCAAAAGTTGTAGCCTTTGCGATTTGTTAATTGCCTTAGCATTTCCCCAAAACGGTGATTAAGCCCTCCCCCAAAATGACGTTACAGTTTGCACATTGAGAGTAGAGTTCTCACGATTCTAAATTGTCATGGTCAAGGTAATAATAATGATGATAATGATAATGATAATGATATTTATTAATAATGATTGTTCTTAAAACTCTTCAGCTCTGAGAATGCTCACGATCAATCTGAAACTCTTCAGGAAGGTTACATTTTGCCCTGTTTATTTGTTATTGTCTATATTTCAAATTAGTTTTAGTATTGATTAGTATCTGATTTTCAATACTTTTGACAAGAGAGTAATACCAGAATATTACTAATACAAGATGGACAATAGATGTTATTGTTCCTAATATTTATTTAGTTGTATTTCATCCTGACGAATAATTAAACAAAACTAAAGAAGCGCATGAGTGTGGCATTAAAATACCCTTATTTAATTATGTAATGTTTGGTTCACAGAGGAGGGTTGCAAGACACTGTTCGAGGGTCCAGAAGAGAACTCCTGCTATGAGTTTGTCCCGTCGGCCGCTGTGACCTGGCAACAAGCGCTGGACTCGTGTCGCAGTCAGGGAGGAGATCTGCTCAGCGTCACCGGACCAGAGGAGCTGCACTCTAAAACCAGTGAGCGCCTCCATATGCCAATGCATTTTTGTTTGAGTACGCAGTATAAACCCTATGTCTACTTTTGGTTTTCGGTCTCCATTGATGTAGATTGAAGGATCGTTTCTGTGTGTAGTCGTCAGCTGCCTTTTGTTCCCACAGATGAAATAAAAAACAACAAAATGTACATTCAAAAGCAAAAAAAAAATGGTAGTCCATGGTTTTTTGAAATATGAATCGAAAAGAATATGTTCCGATAAGTACAATTAAAGTGACATGAGGGTTAATCTCACATATGCGGCGTGTTTGGGCTAAGCACTTTCATGACATATCTATAATAGAGAGTCTAGAGATCTGTCACAAAGTGTTTATCATGTTTTTCTAATTATTACTTTTATTTGGTGAGACGGAACCTGTGGTAAATGTTTATTACAGTTTTACATCGGTCAAGTTGGAGTTTGTCAAGAAAAAAAGAAATATAAAAGTGCAAAATTACAGGAAGTAAGTAAAAGTGCCGAATCCCTCTCTGATGTCATCCCATCATAAATTCAGGTGCAATTTCAAGCCCCCCCGGGAGAACAAGATGGCGGTCAATTCAAGTCAACGGCGTGTGCTCATTGGCGCCTGTCGCCCAAAAAATCTATTTTTTACTAATTACTTCCTGGTTGTGGAGTTAGCTCTGGGCCTTTCCCCATGATGCTTTGCGCTTACGCCGACAGCAGATTACCGTACCCTGGTCACCGTGACGTCAAAAATTTTATTTTGAGGATTTTAGAAACTGAAAAAATAAAACTCCTATTTTATTTTTAGACTAAAAGGAATTGAGCACTGTCTATAATTATACAAGCCAAACTCTGTGTGGCTGTGAGGCTGCAGTACAGCGGAGCGGCCACTACTCGATTTGGATCGTGGGCAGAGGGGGCGTGCCTTATCCAGTAAATATAATACATCCATGTGGAATTTACAGTTTAAACATTCATTCAACAAAACAAGGTGTTATTTTTATTTGTCAAATAATAACTATTTTGTATAGATTTTGGTCCTTGTTTTCAGTATGGTTGCTAAGTAACAGCTGTGGAATCACCTCTATGTCACATCTGCTGCTCATGTCCAACCAGGAAGTTTTGTAAAATCTTATGGAACTGTGTAGTCTGACCTGTCATATGCACGTCAAACTCCATGGTCACGTGTCTCTGTTTTGGTGCAGTGTCGGCGGGGCCTTGGCAGGATGCCTGAGCGGATGTGGATCGGCCTCCATCAGCTGGACCCGTCTCAGGGCTGGCAGTGGTCGGACGGCTCCCCTCTGTCGCTCGTCCGCTGGGAAACAGGTGAGCCTTAATCAGACACATATTCATACCGGAAGCAAAAATATGTATTAAAATAAGCCAACATTTGCAACGCATAGTGTAAATTAAATATATATGAAAGAAATAAAATATTGTGTGCATATGGCTGTTTAAAAGTATAATTTAGTACCATGTTTCTGTTGAATTGAACTGTTGTGTAGAAAAAATTGTAACAGTAAAGAGAGCGCAAACTGTCATTGCTTCCTGGCTGTCTTGTGGGCATTTGCACAACTATGAATTGCACCAGTTAACACCTCTTGTTCACCAAACTCGCAACCTCTCGCAATACGCAGCTGTTTTTTTCTTCAAAAACCGGAGACGTAATTAGTGTAAATGTTTCCGACACAGAGACGGCTGTGTAAAGGACACTGTTGATGCCTTTCATTTGTCACAGAGGGGCTTTGTTGGCGTTGCTGAATAATATCTCTGAAAGGAAAGTGATATAAATCCTTGCATCTAATGATTGATTTGATGGCTGTGTATTGCCACAAAGAGGATGTTTCACTGTTTTAGCCCTGTGGTTCTTAAAGCCCATTTGACAGGTTCTTGTGTTTTTCTAATGATGATGAGATTTTCCATGTGGTGAATTAATCATCATACTTTTTTCATCAGTCAAGTGGCAATTTGTGAAGAAAATTGGACATGTAAAATTTGAAAATTACAGGAAGTTGCAGACTTCTACCACAGAATACCTCCACCTCTGTGATGTCATCAGATGTGTGCAATTGTGCATTTTTGGTGGAATGGCGCTTTTTAGATTTTTTACAATCCAAAGTTTAGCAGCTTGACTATCAATTTTAAAGCTGGTTTCATCAATAAGCTTTGTAAACCTGCATATTGAATAACTGAGAAGGATCTGGACGTGTTTCACAGATGGCCGGGTGACTAATTTTTTGTGTTTTTGTTTCTGCGTGTGTGACATTGACAGGGATGCCGCCCACTTCTACAATCCTCGACTCAGACTGTGGCGTCCTGAACTCCAATCAGAGCTACGAAGTTGACTCATGTGACATTAAACTGCCTTATATCTGCAAGAAGCCCTTTGCCTCTAAAACAGCACCAGAGGGTTGGTCTTTGTCTTTATTATTATAATTATTGTGTCCAGCTGATCTGATGGGTGGAGTCTCAAATGCACTATAGGTTGTATACTCAAGTGCTCAAATAAAACATAAAAATATCAGCTAGAACAGGGCAGCTTTGTAGCTGCCCTGTTCTTAATGACAACCATCAGCCATATAAACATATTTGGTATACTGTTAAAGAAAACGAGTTTAAACTACAGACAAATACAGGCAAAAATGTCATTATTACTTGGACTTAATTAAAAACATTATGTAGCCTTTCTTTAACGTAAATATAAAACAAAATATTGGTTGCCGTGTTTGCATTACCATTTTAAGACAATATTGAATATGTGTTGTTCTTTTGCAGAGCCCCTGGTCTATAAAGAAACATTGTGCCCAGAAGGCTGGGTGTCGTGGAGCGGCTGGTGTTACAAACTGGTGAAGGACAACCCACTAAACTTCAATGACGCCTTGATGCATTGTAACAACACAGAGGAAGGAGGTTTTCTGGCCAGTTTTCACTCCATCGACAGCAAAGAGATGATCAGCACCAGCTTTTATAATGGTTAGTTTTAATTTCTCTTTTGAAGATTGTAAACGTAAACGTGTCTGCATGAATCAACAGGTCCATTTCTCTCACTTGATCCAACTTGATGCCCTCTTGTATATCCATAAATCTTTCCTCCTTCCCCCGTGGACTTCATCTTCTTCTGTAAATGTATCGTCCGACTTCATCTTCTGTAAATGTATCGTCCAAACCCTTTCTTTTTCTCAATACTACTTGCCATAAAACTATAATATCTCAACAATACTGGCTTGGATTTGTACTACACTTTACAAAAGTGTAGTTGAACAAAATTCGCGAACGGGAACTTGTTTCGGCGTTAAGGTGCAACATAAAACACTGATCAATAATAAAAACAACATATATGAAACGTCTATGAAATCAAAAGGCATGCATTAGGAAACAATTAAAAATTACTATAGTCTGAGATAGAAATAGACTTACTATGTAAACAAAAATGTACAGTTAAATGTACAGTTGTAGTGCAGAAAGTGACAGTGCAGTGAGTGATTGGGTGCTGCAGAGATGGAAGTCTGCAGCCGATCACCTTCAGCAGAACGCACAATGCGCTGTAGTCTCTGTTTGTCCCTGGCTGTGGCTCCAGCGTACCACACGGTGATGGAGTGTGAGGGCTCCAGGTACCACACGATGGAGGAGGTGAGGATGGACTCAATGATGGCCGTGTAGAACTGCACCATCATCTGCACTGGCAGCTTGGCTTTCCTCAGCTGCAGCAGGAAGTGCATCCTCTGCTGGGCCTTCTTGATGAGGGAGCTGATGGTGGGCTCCCACTTGAGGTCCTAAGTGATGGTGGTGCCGAGGAAGCGGATTGGGTCCACGGTGGTGATGGGGGAGTCTGTCATG
Source organism: Chaenogobius annularis (assembly GCA_015082035.1). Taxonomy (NCBI): domain Eukaryota; kingdom Metazoa; phylum Chordata; class Actinopteri; order Gobiiformes; family Gobiidae; genus Chaenogobius; species Chaenogobius annularis. Next base: position 448,789 of record BJKM01000471.1, read on the forward strand.
ATGAGGGGGGCTGGGAGGCTATGACTTTCCTGAAGTCCACGATCTCCACTGTCTTCTGAGCGTTGAACTCCAGGTTGTTACTGCTGCACCAGGACACCAGCCGGTCCACCTCCCTCTTATAGACAGACTTATCCCCGTCCGAGATGAGCCCGATGAGGGTGGTATTCTTCCCCAGCCGCACGCCCTGCCGCCGATCCGTCAGGAAGTCAGTGATCCACCTGCAGGTGGAGTCAGGCACGTTGAGCTGGGAGAGCTTGTCCTGGAGCAGAGCAGGGAGGATGGTGTTGAATGCAGAGCCATAAAAGTCCACAAACAGGATCCTGGTGGGGGGGACCGGGGTTGGGTTGACAGCCTCTGCCATCATGGGGGAGGGGGTGGTCACATCAAACCTGGAGTAAGGTACTTGCACATGTAGCCACAGCTGTCCTGGGGCAGACTGATCATCACTGTCAATGTGTACCAATGGTCTTTCTGACTTCACCGATCACACACACACACGACATTCACAAAGACAACGTGGATGATGAGTGGAAACTGAGCTTCCGTTTGTGTTTTCTCAAATAGAATCACAAATGGGCGTATGGATTGGCCTTGTGGGCAGTGGAACAAACCCTGCAGTTTTTCAGTGGTTGAACCAGGAACCAATCACCTTCACTTACTGGGAGACAAACCAGCCCACACAGCCCGCTCAGGACACAAGCTGCGTCTACTATTCTGGAGAAGTACGTTTCTGTATAACACTCTGACCCCGTCGGTGGAGTCAAGGTCACAGTCATTTCCTGTAAAGGTGTATATTGAGTGCAATAATTCAAACGTGTTCTGATTTTCCACAGTCTCTTAAATGGAGGGTTGGCAATTGCACAGAGCGGTTCCCATTCATGTGTCAGAAGAAAGGAGAGGTTAAGGACTTGGATGAACAAGACCAGTGTCTACTCAAGGACGTGAGTACTAAGTTGTGTGTGATTACACTAACATGCTTAAAGGACCAGCACCTCTGTGTTGAATATATTCTTGAGGCAAATTTACAATATGTTCTATTTGGTTAACGTCGATATGTAAAAATGGACAAATCTCGGGAACAATCCTTACTTACCAAAGACTAAACAAGGACCTAAACACAGCTACAGAAGACACCGTATGTATAGCACATTCAAAAACAACAGAGCTACGAGTAATATGAGGAAAGGAACAAAGTACTTTTTAAATTCAAGCAAAAAAATATATAAAAGATGCAATACTGCAAAGGTGTAATTTATTGTTTAAATGTTGCTTTTTGGTAATGATGGTGTTGATATTTTACTTTTGCTTGTCATTATAAAGTGTGTAGCACCAAAGCAGATACTGATTTGAAGCATATCAAGTACGTGTCATCTGGGTTCTAATTTGGGTGCTAAGTTTTTCTATGTAATGTTAAACGGCACTTT